>WNWK01000834.1:120000-373447 GCA_009830355.1 Cherax destructor
GCTTTGCATCGAGGTCTTGTCAGAAGTTTGATTCAAATTCGTAATTTATTACATTAATATTTTTTTTTCTGTCCTCTTCGTGTTCCCCATTTTTATCCAAGTGAAGAATCCTGCAAGAATGTTCAGGACCAGAAGTGAAAATGTAATAATAACAATTAAAATTTTTAATTCTAAATTATGCCAAAGCAAAACCAAATTTCTAAAAATGATTTTCGATTTCGAAGCTTAGAATAACACTCCTTCGTGTACTAGAGGGTACATAGATAAGCTACTGGAGATACAGCGTTTAATAACGCACCTTCGTGTACTAGATGGAACACGGATAAGCTACTGACGCTACTCTAATATCTTCTCCACTGCTCCAACATCTCGTATCTTAAACCTCTAACATCTCCAACATGACTCTTGTGAAGTACCTAATTAATTGATTCAGAGTTAATAATTGTAAACAGAATATTTCCACAATAAAAATATATTTTGAATATATTTTACTTTACTTTCCATCCTAAATAAACATTCAGTAATTTGTGTGTTTACAAGACAGTGCTACGGATTTTGTTATTTACCACTTCTTGTAAATAATCCAATTTTTGTATGAAGGAAGAAATGTTACCAATAATAAACATATTTTAAAAATTTTCTTCACGAAAATACTGTAACTAAATTATTTTTATATAAAAAAATGTGCTAAGTGTTTGGGATCCTACAGAACAGTAAGTAAATACTAATTATAGATGCAAAGCATACGTATAATAATGATTATTAAAAACATTTGTACGACAAATGCATTTATACAACATAATTCCATATACCATTTAAGTTTAGGAAGGTTGTGCTCAAGTTGTTAAATAAGAGGACGAGAGTCGTGGCGTCCCTCTACAGTCTCTGGAGAGAAGAAGGAAACAACGAGTGATGGTACGTGACAAGGGGAAAGTGTGGGCGCATGTGATGAGCGGGATGCCACAAGGGTCAGTCCTAAGGCCAGTGCTGTTTCTAGAGTCTGGCTAACATTCTTATTAAAAGTTTTACTGTCAAACATAATCTGTTTACTCCGAAAAAGAATTGAAGTTGATTAGATCATATTAATGTGTTTTCTAGATCCATGCTGTGAGAGGCAGTCGGGAGAGTTTAGAGGAAACTAACTTGTGTAGTCCAGATTGCAGAGGCATAAAATGGTTACATACTGTTTAGAGAGAAGTATCCGCCGGTATTGACACGGTTTTTGACAATAGACACATTACAGTCAGAAAAAACTACGTTCCGCAAGTTTAACGATGGTTTGCAATGATTAATGGAGGAGTGTTCCTGTTTGTATTTCCACAGAACTCAGAATGTTTGGGATTACGATATAAACTAACTTTTTTACATAGTGTTATTATCAGCACTCTGATACTATCACTAATATTACTCCTCGATACGGTATTACTTACTATAACAACGTTTCTTAGGATTTATCCAACGTGGACCAGTAGGGTGAGATGAGCAGCACTCCTCAACACACACACAATTTACATAATTATATATGTAAACAATCGCAGACAGGCGATCTTAACAATGCAAGACAAGCCACGGGGAGAGGAAATCTTTAGCTCAAGTACATTCACACTTAGTGCATCATCAGCAGCTATGCAATGTTGAAAAGTCAGAGTGACTTAAAGAATAAAGATTTTATTTCTTTGCAAAGTTTACAATGTCTAATTACAATTTTGATTTGTTAAGTACAAAGAAAGCCACTCTTATGGAGGGGCATTTCGGGCAGACTTATTTCCACTGGGGTCCTTTTAGTACCTTATTATGCTATAAAGGAGACAATATCTTATTATTTATATTATAAAGGAGATATACTAGTAATAAGGTAAATTGAGTACCGGCGAATCAGGTGCTAACAAGCATAGGAAAGTAATAGAGAAAATGAATTTGGAGCTACGAAGAACAGCTAACTGGGAGAAAAATGGAGAATCACAACTAACCCAGAGAAAGTCCTCATTAGCACCATCGGCTGTTTCACATCAACCATAGAAGACAAAGGGGGTATCTCCATCAGAGGTTCACGTATCGCTATCAGAAACCCGAACAAGATCCTAGGTTATAAGATTGATAGATTGCTTCACTCCACATCTCACATCACCAAAAAAGTGAACCTGGCAAAAGTCCGCCTCAGTCAACTATTCAGATTCAAAGAAGCCCCTCCCACATCAAGAAGCACCTCTATAAGATGATCAGACCTTTGCCTGAATACCCTTGCGTACCCATGTCATTAACAACACAATCCAACATGCTACAGCTCCAAAGGGTACAGAACAAAGCCCTCCGCTTTATTACTGGCACCAAATTTCGAGACAGAATCAGAATGGAAGACCTGCACATACAACAGGTTATCGCTTCAATTATTGCAGCCTAAACAAACTAAATAAGAGGCAACTATATGACATGCAGGAACTCTATGTGCCTGACAGAAAACCCACCTCAACTAATGAACACCACCGACTACATCATCAACACATCTCCCCACAGAACCCAAAGAATCACCCTCCAACTAAGAGTCCGACTCTTCATTCACAAGGAGAACTTCCCACGACTAAGGATCCTGAGTGACCTCCATGAAGAACTAGAAGAATGGATACCACCAGAACCATTCTATGTCCAATAACAAGGATAAATGCGCCCCAATCTTGAGTGACCTACTTCTATCAATCTACACCTTACAACGTTGCTTCTGTTTTTCAGATAATCGGAAATCAAAATCATTATGGTAATATGGAGAGTAAACTAGATTTAAGTCGTAATGAACGACTGTACATGGATAAAGAGAAAAATGGACGGATATCTTGAACCGTGGTCCTGGATTTGGTAGGTCCAACAACACAGTAGCGCTGCTGTCTGTGGACCTTTTCTTTTAGAAGCTCTGTAGCTCAGCGGTAATTCTTTGGACCTGCCAATCCCACAACTACAGTTCGAACCTCCCATTCATCTTTCTGCTGATTCACGGAGAGTATAAACATACCAGTGTAGCAGCCACTGCTGGAATCCACACCTCGGGAACCTTTCAAACAGTTATAAAGAACTGGAATATATTGTTCAACAAGGCAAGTCCATAAGTACCATCAACCAGCGCAAGGACACCTTGTATGGTGCCCACCAGACACGGAGGAGAGTGAGTTTTTTTATGAAATTAATATAATGCTTCATCATTACGTGCTCTGGTGAACTTTTTGAACGCCAAGTTTGAACAAGATGCTAGTTACAATAGTTGAACTTATGTTTTGTTTTAAGTCACGCAATAGTTTAACTGTTAAAGTGAAACTGCTTTGTTCTCCATAGTTATACATTATATATATATATATATATATATATATATATATATATATATATATATATATATATATATATATATATATATATATATATATAGAGGTATCGGGAAGATAGAGGGAATATTTTGAGGAATTGTTAAATGTTGATGAAGATAGGGAAGCTGTGATTTCGTGTATAGGGCAAGGAGGAATAACATCTTGTAGGAGTGAGGAGAGCCAGTTGTAAGTGTGGGGGAAGTTCGTTGGGAAGTGGGAAAAGGTCCACAGACAGCAGCGCTACTGTGTTGTTGGACCTAGTAAATCCAGGACCACGGTTCAATCCATCCGTCCATTTTTCTCTTTATCCATGTACAGTCGTTCATTAAGATTTAAATCGAGTTCACTCTCCATATTATCATAATGATTTTGATTTCCGATTATCTGAAAAACAGAAGCAACGTAATCCGTTTGTAGTCTTTTTCGTCAATTTTAGCTGTGAATATTCTCCCTTCTCTCTCTCTCTCTCTCTCTCTCTCTCTCTCTCTCTCTCTCTCTCTCTCTCTCTCTCTCTCTCTCTCTCTCTCTCTCCCTTGAGCACCGACAGCAACAGTGTACACACAAGCAGTTGTCTCACTTTATATACACTTTAGAGTTAAATTAAATCCTATGTTTTAACTATAAGATTCCATTTATTATCATCTCTAATTTTTGTTGTTGTATGTCACTAGTAGGTTTAGCGCTTTGTTTTGATTATAATAATAATATAATTATTGTAGCACTCGCTCTACGTGTCCAAGATAATGATTATAATAATTTTTACAATTTCATTTGATTTTTCATATTTTGGTCAAAGTACTACGATGAGAATGAATAAATTAGGGTAATATAATATTAAATAAGATAAGTTAAGGTAAGATAAGATTAAATAAGATAAGTTTTATTCAGGCATCACAAATCATTTTTGCAGACAATATTTCAGTTCTGTAGATGTTGTAGACTTTTGGAAGTTATAAATAACGGAAGTTTAACCTAGGATAACTCAGGCTGATCTAACAGTGTGTCTTATTTCCACATCTCATTGCTTGCAGAACAAGTCACATGGCGATGGAAATCTTTAGCGCTAGATCTTTCTCACTCTCGGGCGATAGTAGGGAAAATACTCTCTCAGGCAACGCTGAGGGACGATTTCCCCTGCTATCTCTTCCTAGTCTTGCAAAATTGCATAGCTCCTGATGACGCACGAGAGTACGAAAGATCTAGGACTAGAGATTTCCATCCCCATGTAGCTTGTTCTGCATTATTAAGATCGCCTGTTTGACATTGTATTACATCTCACTGTATGAGAGTTTGATATACAGCATTAGTGAACACTGTGCTTGCCTGCGGAGGAACAGTATCCTTGAACACTTTGATCAATGACTGTTGACTATTAGTTCGGTTAAGTAAATATTTCACTGATGTTATTGTTGTAATCAGATGCTTATTCTATGATACAGTGTCACTGTTTAGTCTGTCTACTTTCCTATTTTTTATCCAATAAACTTCCTCAGTTTTCCCAAGATGCAGACGCTAATTTTTTCTCTTAATAAATACAAGGGACTCAGAAATCCGATAGGCTTGTGTAAACTAATTAGAGAGGAGAGAGTGAAGGCAAGTGGTTTTTTGAGTTGTAGGAGTGGAAGCAGGGTGATAAGGTTTTTCCTGTTTTTAGAACTATTGTGGTTTTTTGTATAAAATCATTGACCAGAAGGATACAGCCAGGTATATAAGGATCTGTGGATCGTCATGTAAACACAGTCGACTTGAAGCAGTCATCCTCATTATCCCTCTTTCAACATGAGATATGTGAGTACAGCCTATCAGTTTCTTCTGCATGTTCCACCACTCAGATCTCTCGTCGATATTTGAAGCTGATTGATACTTATTGTGTGTCGCGATGAGTCTCCTATTTTACTATATATGGAAAAAAATATTAGTGTTTTAGAATTGTGTTTGTTATTGCTGCTTCGTAACATAAAGTGAGAATTGATTACTGTGGAAAGACTTTCTCTTAGCGATCACCCTTATGAGTTATTGATGGTCTGACTGGCTAATGTTGCTTATAAGTACAGTATAGTAAAGAAAAACAGGTAAATACTTTTATGAATAAAAATTATACGTCTTGGGTTATTACAATTCCGGGTATATCATTCTGAAGTTCCTTTTCATCATTTATAGTAAAGAATGAACTGGAGGAAGTCTTTATTCTCACGACGTTTAGCTCAGTGTTAAACTTTCAAGTCTTGAGTGAAACATCGACAGAATAAAGCGTTGCTTGCTGTGTGTACTGTCTCTTTACCATGAGTTACTGAGATAGTACTACGTTATTAGTTAAGAGACATGGGCAAGAGTTAGGCATCTTAATTTCTCAATAAATATACCCAATTCTTGCACATGTTTCTTACTTAACTCCTTGTCGTTATTGCATACTTTTGTTATATTCATACTACGTTATTGTTGTCCCTAACAAGCAAATGTCAACTTTTCTTTAAGTTCACATATATCACCATTCACATATATCACCATTCACATATATCACCATTCACATATATCACCATTCACATATATCACCATTCACATATATCACCATTGCTAAAACACACATCAAATTAGCGATTGAATATTAACACTACTTTGATCTTTATTACAGTTGTCTGTTGTCTTGATGGTGGTGGTGGCCCTGATGGCCCTGATGGACTTCACTCAAGCTATGCCTCACCCTGACCCTGCTGCTAACCCTGACCCACAGTTCGAAGCTTTGCATCGAGGTCTTGTCAGAAGTTTGATTCAAATTCGTAATTTATTACATTAATATTTTTTTTTCTGTCCTCTTCGTGTTCCCCATTTTTATCCAAGTGAAGAATCCTGCAAGAATGTTCAGGACCAAAAGTGAAAATGTAATAATAACAATTAAAAATTTTAATTCTAAATTATGCCAAAGCAAAACCAAATTTCTAGAAATGATTTTCGATTTCGAAGCTTAGAATAACACTTCTTCGTGTACTAGAGGGAACATAGATAAGCTACTGGAGATACAGCGTTTAATAACGTACCTTCGTGTACTAGATGGAACACGGATAAGCTACTAACGCTACTCCAATATCTTCTCCACTGCTCCAACATCTCGTATCTTAAACCTCTAACATTTCCAGCATGACTCTTGTGAAGTACCTAATTAATTGACTCAGAGTTAATAATTGCAAACAGAATATTTCCACAATAAAAATATTTTTTTAAGATATTTTACTTTACTTTCCACCCTAAATAAATATTCAATAATTTACGTGTTTACAAGACAGTGCTACAGATTTTGTTATTTACCACTTCTTGTAAATAATCCAATTTTTATATGAAGGGAGACATGTTACCAATAAAAACATATTTTAAAAAGTTTCTTCACGAAAATTCTGTAACTAAATTATTTTTGTGTCAAAAAAATGTGCTAAGTGTTTGGGATCCTACAGAACAATAAGTAAATGCTAAATATAGGTGCAAAGCATACGTATAATTATGACTATTAAAAACATTTATACAACAAATGCATTTATACAACATAATTCCACATATCATTTAAGTTTAGAAAGGTTGTGCTCAAGATGTTAAATAAGAGGACGAGAGTCGTGGCGTCCCTCTACAGTCTCTGGAGAGAAGAAGGAAACAACGAGTGATGGTACGTGACAAGGTGAAGTTGTGGGCGCATGTGATGAGCGGGATGCCACAAGGGTCAGTCATAAGGCCAGTGCTGTTTCAAGAGTCTGGCTAACATTCTTATTAAAAGTTTTACTGTCAAACATAATCTGTTTACTCCGAAAAAATTTTGAAGTTGATTAGATCATATTAATGTGTTTTCTAGATCCATGCTGTGAGAGGCAGTCGGGAGAGTTTAGAAGAAACTAACTTGTGTAGTCCAGATTGCAGAGGCATAAAATGGTTACATACTGTTTAGAGAGAAGTATTCGCCTGTATTAACACGGTTTTTGACAATAGACACATTACAGTCAGAAAAAACTACGTTCATCAAGGTTAACGATGGTTTGCAATGACTAATGGAGGAGTGTTCCTGTTTGTATTTCCACAGAACTCAGAATGTTTGGGATTACGATAGTGTTATTATCAGCACTCTAATACTATCACTAATATTACTCCTCGATACGGTATTACTTACTATAACAACGTTTCTTAAGATTTATCCTACGTGGACCAGTAGGGTGACTTGAGCAGCACTCCTCAACACACAATTTACATAATTATATATGCAAACAATCGCAGACAGGCGATCTTAACAATGCAAGACAACCCACGGGGGGAGGAAATCTTTAGCTCAAGTACTTTCACACTTAGTGCATCATCAGCAGCTATGCAATGTTGCAAGGCGGCAACTGACAGAGAGGCTGCGGCTGGTGTCAACTTTCGCTGCGCTACTCTTCAGAAATTTTTTTTTTTCCCTCAATCCTTTAGTTGCTGCCTTGCAACATTGCACAGCTGCTGATGACGCACTGAGAAGTGTGAAAGTACTTGAGCTAAAGATTTCCACCCCTATATATATATATATTATATTATATATATATATATATATATATATATATATATATATATATATATATATATATATATATATATATATATATATATATATATATATAGCTAGATAGATATTTAGATAGGTACTGACCTCCGATTAAGACGACAATTACGTTCCTGAAAACGTCGTCTAATTAATAAAATCGTTTCAAATGAACTGAAAAACATGGAAAAATAAGGTTGCATTTATTAGACCCATTATAATACCAATCAATTTTTTTTAAGCTTCGGAATAAGTCAGAACTTAAAAATGATCAAGTTTTCTATTAATTGCATTATAGTTGTCACTGCTTGTTATAGAAATTTTTCGGAAGTGTTGATGTGACTCTGTATAATACCTGTACAAACATGAGACCCGTCCACTTCTATCACCTGTATCCACCACTACCACAATCATCTACAAAAGTCACTAAAAAAACTATATATTACCAGACATGAGACAAGATTTTTACTAAATAAATATGCCCAGAGTAATACCCACTAAAACAGGAATTCAAGTTATCCCCCTTAACAACACCACCAGCAATAACAATCGCTCACATAAGTCTTGTTCATTTATTTCCGATATATGAGCGTTCCAACTAAACTGATGCGCAAATGTATATGAAGTAGGTACTGTATGGACATAATATCCAAGTTAATTTCATTTTTTAATCTTGCTTAAGCAAATGAAGGGAACATATACAAACACTCCCTGGCCAGGAGCTACAATTTGACCCCAGCGACTATAAATACTGGTGGGAGTCGGTCTCATGGACAGGCGCAGATCTTATCAAATCAGAATATGCAAATCATTCATTTTCACAAAACATAAGTTTAACAACTGAACTGACGGACAATATAAGTTATTTACAAGAACTCTACTCATACTTTATTTACTTTCCTCTCATTATAACCCTGATTATACAAATGAAAGGAATCTAAGAATATATAAATCTGGGAGACACACTCAATTTGCATATAAATATTATCTCTAGTATCCAGAAGTTATGAAAACACTGCATGTATTGACTGGTATGCAGGAAGTAACTAGTCAGTTTAGTCATATTTGTTAGTTTTCCTATGACTTCCGAGGTGATTAATTATGTATAAACTGTGTATTCTGTGATGGTCCCATCAACTTTAAACACAGACATTTGCCATGATTATGCCTACACTCTTTCTTTTAATTACTGTACTTTTCTCACTCTTTATTATCAATCACTAACCTATTTAACATTTGTATAAATTCCTCTAGAGTATGTGAATGACTGTTAATGACACAGCAATGTTAAGTTACGGTGAAATTATCAGTTACTTGTCTCTTTGTACTGGCTTTCAGTTGTTTTTTCTGCTGTATTTACACCGTCGTAAATAAACGTCACACGGCGTCGTCATGAGCGTAACACTACTGCAAGTCTTCATCTGTCATATAGCGATTGATGTATGACTAGTAGGTTTAGAGCTTTGTCTTGATTATAATAGTAATAATAATGTTATGTACTGAGTCCCTCTTCAGTGGGTGGAGACCCAGTAGTAACAGAAGACCAACACAGGTAGGTCTTCTTTCTCTTTTCAGGTATATATATATATATATATATATATATATATATATATATATATATATACATAGGTATATTTTATCTAAAAAAATAGTTTTTCAGAAAATCCTTCAAAATGCCTTGAATCGTCAAAAAATGCAATAAATCAAGTTTTATAGCATTTTTTAATATTTATTAATTATTTACATATTTTTAAAAAATCCCATTAAAAATCTATAAAAATTAATATTATTTATTTATGTTGTTTAGTAGGATGTTTTATAAACCTGTAGTGTTTAGTATTCTTATGTCGAATTACCTTGTGGTGGTTTGTGCCTCGCAAACTCTCGCTCATTCCGAGGTAACGTCGAGCCAGGGAGTCTTACTCCAGGTAGTTCATTCTCATCTCTGCTTGAGAAAACACCCAGCTCCTGGTCCAGGGAGTGTTTGTATATGTTCCCTTCATTTGCTTAAGCAAGATTAAAAAATGAAATTAACTTGGATATTATGTCCATACAGTACCTACTTCATTATTCTCCTTATATATATATATATAAGGAGAATAAGTTCTATAATGCTTTATCCAGTTTTTATTCAGTATAATACTAAGCTTCTTTATTTACTTAGTAAATTATATTGATAAAAGCACCTTACTTATAGGTGGGATATGAACAATTCAGGTATACCTTTCCTTTAACACTTATATATACAGTCACTATAGTTTCATCATCAACAAACACAATATATCACTGGGATCTCTGACACAGTGAATGAAGTACAGTATGAGCTTCCTTACTCCCTCATTACTCAGTTATATACACAAATTCACTACAGTTGGAACTGGTAAGAGACTCTTTATCACGAGACTTCAGCGGGTATAGAACACAAACTTAGTCTCTTTGCTAAATTGCTTCACAGAGTGGATAACTACACAAGCGTAATCCACCAAGTATTTCCAACAGACGTAATTCAACAATCTCTCGCTCAGACCCAGAGATCCCGGTCCTAAGGTTCTGGAGTTTTCAATGGGAGATTATAAGTGAGCTCCTTAGCTGGGTGTTTTCTCAAGCAGAGATGAGAATGAACTACCTGGAGTAAGACTCCCTGGCTCGACGTTACCTCGGAATGAGCGAGAGTTTGCGAGGCACAAACCACCACAAGGTAATTCGACATAAGAATACTAAACACTACAGGTTTATAAAACATCCTACTAAACAACATAAATAAATAATTCATGGCCAGATAATATTAGAAAGTAGGGATGTATCGGATATCCGAATCCGCATCCGCATCCACGGAACATCCGCACAAATTCTTACATCCGCATCTTACTGTAAACAGACATCCGCATATGCATCCGCATCCGAAATCCGCAGAACATCCGCACAATTTCTTACATCCGCATCCGCAAAATAAGTAAGACATCCGTATACACATCCGCATCCGCGGATATCTAAATTTTCACATCCGATACATCTCTATTAGAAAGCAAAGCACCTTTATTTTAGCTACTAATAAAAATACCAATAATATAATATTATGTGAAAAAGCCGAAATTGCACATTAATCAAATGGCCCTTCTTAAACTGTGAACAAAGGGCGTAACAAATGTCATATAGCAAAACCTTCATAGTAGATCGAATCTTAATCGATGATCTACTGTGTATACAAAATTTTGACGATAAGATGTGCTTTTAAATACAAATGTAGTGATTATATCTGTTTCTTGTGACCCTTAAAAATTTTCAAATATGGTTTTGGGTTTGTAAAGGCTGCTTTGATGGTTTTCCACGTTTAGGAATCATATATTTTTATGAAATATGGTTGCCTCTTCCTAATTTATGGTATGTCTCAAGGTTTAAAAATATTGGAATACTGCTAGGCTCTCTGGGCTATATCACATTGCCCAGTTTTCAATTATTTTTGTGTACCTGTCATTGCTCATCCGGTCAATATATATCTTGTATCCCCGTGAAGGGAGAAATCAGCCCTCGCCTGGATATCTACCCTGCTGGAATATTAAGAGTCCACTCTCTCCAACCATCGTCGAAATAGTTAATGAAGACAGATGATTGAAATAAAAATTGTTGTAACCACTACAGCCACAGCGTTTCTCAAGTAACCCACACCATGGAGAGGAACCTTAATACGGCGTTTTGGTCCATGTGGGACATCAAGCAAGACTAATAGTCTGAACATCTCATATACATATCCTGGACTATTGTCAAGCAACGCCATAGCATTTAATAACTCAAAATCCCTTGTAGAACCTATTAACCCTAGAGCTCTTAAAGGTCACACATGTTTAGGATTAAGAATCAGGTGATAGACACTGAATTCTTAATACCTTAATTCCATAATATTTCCATTAGGGAGTAAATAAGACTTTTTTCAGAAAATATATTTTATTATCAAGGTATTCATTTCACGTTTTTAATTCTTGAACAACTAAGTTATTAGTACACAATGCTGCAAATAATGGAGGTTTAAGACGCAAGGTTCTGGAGGTGCTGGTAGGCTGGTAGGTCTGGTAGGCTGGTAGGCTGGTAGGTCTGGTAGCTTATCAATGTTCCTCCGGTACAGAATTTCAGATGTACATTTATCAATAATGCATTTTTATATCTGGAGTTTGATTTTCTTGAAGGATACTTTGCTTGGAGGAAATTTTTTATGAACGCAGCAAGGTAATAACTAATTAAATAAGATGATTAAGAAGGTTTAGCTTCTGAGCCAAAATGCGACTTAAACCGCTAGTCAAGCCAATAAATTGTGGGTTAACAACTGGGTACGGGTCAGGGTTAGGCACAGCTTGAGTGAACCCTACTAGGGCGGTCAGGGCCACCATCACAAAGATCAGCGACAACTGTAATAATGAAAGAAAAAATGGTCTAAATACCGTGGTTTCGTAGTTATGTTTTACTACAAGGAGTTTGACATCTGTCCTTGTAAGAACTGTCTTAAAGTACTTGCTACTGCGTTTACTGACCAACCTGTAACTGCAATGACCAGGTACACGGTGGTACAAAACCAGAAAATCGTAAAAAAAAATAACTTGTTATTTTACTGGTGATACTGGTATGTAAACTACGTTTTAAGAACATTTACGTAAATTCAGTTCGTAATAAAAGTATAAAAAGCCATTTTACATAAATTCAATATAATATATATTAATGTGTTTCAGATATTTTGAAACCTAAATCTTGGAAGAACATAGAGAGGATCAATCAGCTTCAGAAAATGACAAGAGATTTGAGTGGAGGAACATGAGCAATATTTTCTAAAAGGATGTACTCACGTATTTCATGTTGAAGAAAGATTAGTTATCAAGACGACTGTTTGACGTTGACTGTGTCGACACGATGTCTACAGCTGATTTTATACAAGAAAGCTTCACTGTGTCATTGTCTCAAGTCTAGATAAAAACTAGATCACACACGTTTACCCTGTCTTGAAAACCTTTGCTTATTATTTAACAGAGTCACACATAAGTTTATAACGGGTAATATTTTAACAATATTACAGATTTTCAATGTAAATATTGTCTGTTAATTTTAGATGTATAAATTTTAGTGTTAGATTTGAACAACTTAATATCGTCACAATATTTTTGTCAATATTATTGGCGTGAAGAAAAGACTTTAAAGCAGGATGAGGAAGGGATGTTGCTGCTGGGTTAAAGAGATACTACGTTAGTACTGATTGCTTCTCTCTACTGCACTTGTAGAAAATAAATTTCTCACCAGACGGTTGCGTTGGTGGTCAACTTCTTAGTTACTTGATTCACTACAACCTCCTCCTTGTATCGTAATCATTCCTTCCCTTTCCTCTCCCACTACAAGTTCCTGACGGCGATATCACCGACAGAAACTTTGGTCAATCTTACAAATATAATTTTGTATAAACTTAAATCACGTACAAGTTCAAACTAATAGACAACAAGTCCTTCAGAAAAAGCATTTTTAATATTGTTGAGTTAGGATGAGAAACAGAAGCGGCAGTGCTTTACCTCCTTGAGGGAGTCGCAGTTATGAACAAGTTTTTCACCCTTGTATATTTATTATTGATCATGAGTAAACGGAACTAGAGAAATGCAAGTCACACTCACAGGTACGTAAGATTATGGTCGGTCAACGTGAAGCAGTCAACTTGATTTTCAATAACATGAAGTTTGTGAGAACTTCATTTATCTTAATATTTCTTGCCCAGCTCTCTTTTATCTAATATAGTCTATGTCTAGATATTATGTACATATGCTGTTATATACTGTCTCTTTCAAGTATCTCTAGGTGACTGATGTGTTTTCAGTGTTGCCAGCACTAGTGGTGGAAATTATTGAATCTTGTTAATAAGCCCTTAATAAAAAATATTTTAATATTTTTTCATTATTAACATGGCATTGCTTCTGTTAATTATTCATCACTTTCATTAGATTATTAGACCTCCTAGAGCTTAAAGCTTTACTATTATTTATTATTTAAATTATGTACCAGTAGACCTTACAGTGTGTTTTGACTTATCACCTCACTGAGTTAGGTAGCACCTCGCTAGGTAAGGTGTTGCCTCACTGAGTTAGGTAGCACCTCGCTAGGTAAGGTGTTGCCTCACTGAGTTAGGTAGCACCTCGCTAGGTAAGGTGTTGCCTCACTGAGTTAGGTAGCACCTCGCTAGGTAAGGTGTTGCCTCACTGAGTTAGGTAGCACCTCGCTAGGTAAGGTGTTACCTTACTGAGTTAGGTAGCACCTCGCTAGGTAAGGTGTTGCCTCACTGAGTTAGGTAGCACCTCGCTAGGTAAGGTGTTACCTCACTGAGTTAGGTAGAACCTCGCTAGGTAAGGTGTTGCCTCACTGAGTTAGGTAGCACCTCGCTAGGTAAGGTGTTGCCTCACTGAGTTAGGTAGAACATCAATAGGTAAGGTGTTGCCTCACTGAGTTAGGTAGAACCTCAATAGGTAAGGTGTTGCCTCACTGAGTTAGGTAGAACCTCAATAGGTAAGGTGTTGCCTCACTGAGTTAGGTAGCACCTCGCTAGGTAAGGTGTTGCCTCACTGAGTTAGGTAGCACCTCGCTAGGTAAGGTGTTGCCTCACTGAGTTAGGTAGCACCTCGCTAGGTAAGGTGTCTACATAATCTGAGTGCCACTGAGATAAATACCTGGGATGCTGCCCTAGTGCACCTGCACGGAGGTATCTGAGTGCCACTGAGATGAATACCTGGGATGCTGCCCTGGTACACCTGCACGGAGGTCACCCACATCTCACCCGTCTTTACCGCTCCACCTCCTCAGTATCTCATCTTAAAAACTTAACCTAGTAACATCTCATCAAGGCGACCTCAGCATCTTCCAACTCTTCTTACCGGCTGTGGAGGAAATTCAGTGCCTGACCCACACGAGTTTAGCGCTTTAGTGTAAATGTGTCAGTCGTAATGTGGAGAAGAGAAAACAGGGATAGAAAAATAGAGAATAAGAACAGGATACAAAATGGGAAAGGAATCAAAAACTTACCTGGAGAAGAGGGAGCAAACAATATTATTATTATTATTATTATTATTATTATTATTATTATTATTATTATTATTATTATTATTATTATTATTATTATTAAATATTATTATTATTATTATTATTATTACTACTACTACTATTATTATTATTATTATTATTATTATTATTATTATTATTATACACTGGCAGCATTAGCCAGGCTTTGTATGGCCCATACAGCTTCAGTAGTTTCTTGTGAGTATCATAAGTAAATGCTTGCAAGATTTATCGTTTTAGTATACAATGATTTGCACGTTTATACTTACAAGATTCAATTTGTGTGCATGATCTTTGCATGTGGGTCACGTGAGCTTACAATCGCCAGTGGCTGTCCCCGTGTTTACTGCATTTTAAAGATTATAAACTTGTATTTATTGTGTAGTTTCTTATCTGCCGGGATGATAAAGGATGCAAAACAACCACATGGAAAAGTTGAATTCAACTCCCCCTATGTATATATATTCACAGTTCCTGGTGTGTGTGTGTGTGATTTATATAGAGGAGGTAAAACACTATATCAAAAAAATACATTTATTTTTGAAGCATTGTGTCTCAATCTTTAAACAATTAACAGCCAATTTCTCACTAGCCAAAAACCATGTTGAAAGGGACTGGATTTTGAAGATGTAAGATGTTGAAAGTACTGGAGGTTAAGGGTTGATGTACGGGAATACCTTCAGTAGCTTGTCTGCGCTCTTCCTTCCTTCCAGTACACAGAATGGTATTCCAAGTTGTCATTACCGGACAAAGCTTTACTGGGTTTCATCCTTTTTTATTTCTGGTCAAAACGCTTCTGTACTCTTGGCTGATTTCTCCTCGGGGAATGACAGGCCCTGGTAAACATTAACCGAAATGACGACGGCGGCCAAAACCATGGAAACCGCGATGGAAACCACCCCCGAATCTACCAAATTGTGGGTCGGGGTCTGCCAGGGCGTAGGGTTCAGGCATGGCTCTAGTTGAACCCATCAGGGCTGCTAGGGCCATCACCACTGACAAAATCAGGAGTAGCTGCAACGTCAGGAGAAGAAAATCATTTAATGTTCTGCGATTAAAGAAATAAATGAGTGTTTCACTAATGGTAACCTAATACCGATGTCATGAGACCTACCCTGAGGTATGATGCCCCTTAGTCATCCCTGTACGGATGATCGTACTGACGTACGTTACTACAAGAGGAGCATCCCTCCTGATCACAGAAAGGGGTTCTTGCTCTGAGGAATAGGAGCAGATTTAGTCCTTATCTTTTGCTCAAATATGATAATTTCCTCCTCTTATTGGAGTGAATTATGGTTAGAGTCAATATGATTAATAATGGACTTTAATTTACATTGTTATGATTGGTGTAATATGACATATAGCCATACACATATTTTTTGGACAAAGGGAAAAAGGATGGGCATGACGAAGGTCTACCTAGCATGGTCCAGTAGACCTAGTATGAACAATAGGCTTGGCATGGTCAGTAGGCCTAGAATGGCCAGTAAGTCTATCATAACCAGTAGGCTAACTGTGGTGCTAATGTCTTTATAATAACAATTGACAGGTGCAAGTTGAAAATGGTATAAAATACCTACAAATTGTTGATTCAGACACATGTGCAACGGTTGGGTGTCTTTACTGGGGAAACGTTTCGCCCACACAGTAGGCTTGGAAATAAATGGTATAAAATACCGACACAATGGAACTTTAAACACATAAGCAGTATAATGTGATCCTTTATTGACAACGTTTCGCCCACACAGTGGGCTTTATCAAGTCACAAACAGATCTAGCTGGGTGAAACGTACAAGAGTATATATAGGATGAAATCAGGTGGGGAATGCTTATGTGTTTATATTTCCACACAGTAGACTTCTTCAGTCAAATAATCAAATTGGTAATGACAGCAGCAAATTGTTACCATAGATGTCAGAAACTTCAAAGTCTTAAAAAACAGAGTCAATCGCTTTTAACACTTTTTTAAATCTTATAATTCAACGTAACTCTCTTGTTGACAAATCTTACTTTTTTCCGTACTTGTGAATGACACCATAAAATCATATTTTTTTTTTTTACTGGACGAATGTTATATATATATAAAAGGTAAAACGAGGCAGTTAAACAGACAATTTCAATAAGTCAGAATTTTACAAATTAGAATATAGTAGTGGAATAAGCAAAAAATAAAAAACAACAACGAAAGTAACGTTCAGTCAGGTGAAGACTCGAGCGAGAGATTTGTGTAATGGTGCGTAAATTGCTCCCGGGGAATTATCATGGGGGAGAGTTAAACCAGTAGGGATTATACAGCGCATGTGGGGGAAGGGGTACTGGAAAGCATTCAGGCTCAATTCATATCCAATTCTGTAGATCAAGAGCCCCTCACCAGCGCCAAGGAACCTCCCTTGAGGGACGCCCGGTGAAAAGCTCTTGACTGAAACAGTTGTAGTCTAACCTTCGTTTCTTAGGCTTGAACCTGACTGCCTGCCATTTCCAAGACTGGAGGAACACTGCAGCAGGCTTACTGGCATCCCCTTGAGCACAATGACAGTGTGTAAGGAGGGACACGAGAGGAACACATATATACTTACGACTTTCATCTTGCTTGCAGAATGATAGTAAAGGCGGCTGCTTCACGTTGACTGTCCTGACATGACGATGCTCATGTCTATATATACAAGCGAGTGTTGCTCGCATCTCCTGACTCCGCCTCTCGCCTCCGTATAACTGGTGTTTCTTATCCGCTTAAGTAAAACAAAAACTCGCTAATCCTGATTCTTTGCGGACAAAAACAAAAGAATTCTTTGGCGTTCTTAGTAAAATCCACAGTTACATAAAATAAAATGTTATATATAGATGCTACTTAATTATATATATATATATATATATATATATATATATATATATATATATATATATATATATATATATATATATATATATATATATATATATATTACTTTACTGGGGACCCTCATCCTCAGTGAAGACAATAAATGTACCTCAGGGAAATCTCGAGGTTCTCCTCGGAGCTGTTTGAATATTTTCTTTTCCTACCACTCCCTATATATATTATATAGTATATACTTTATTAATAGACAGAATACATTGACAGAAAACACGAACATGAACATTAATACATTGGTACAAAATATCAAAGGTTATGAATCTCCTCCAGCTCCTCAGAAGCCGGATGCGAACCCAGTATGCAGCATGCATTTTCCCTCTGGATGGCCACGCTGAGGCGCTGGAACATGAAAGTGGCTGCCCTTGGGTCCCTGGTGGTGTCGATGAGTCTGAAACCCAGTTTTTTAAGGAAACATATGCCATTTTTTTCCCATGATCCCAAGATCTTTGATCCCACTGGGACAAATTGATACTGTTGGCTTATGTCCCTGTACTTGCCGATCTTGTACTTATCCCTGTGGTCAGCAGCTCCTCCCTGTCGCCCGACACTGTGATGGATGTAGGTGTCAGCCAGTGTCGACACACAGGTATAATCCCATGCTAAGAGCTTGCCAATCTTCCAAGGATAGATGGTGATCCTGTCGGGGCGGTTTGTTGGGTTGTGGGTATTGTTGGCTGCTAGTGATCGGGGCTCTCTCTCGGCTGGGCATCCAGCTGTAGCAAGGGTTCTCTTTATGATGTCGTTGACTTTATTGTGTCTTGCATGCCAGCCCTTGGTTTTGGAACAGTTAAGACCATGTAGACCATATTGGTCGGATGCGCATCGCCGCAAATACACGTATATTCTGTGTGGATTGGGGCAGCAAGGCGCAGAACCACTGCAATACGGAGGGTCTTAGGGTCGAGGCTTGTTCCCATTGCCGAAATGGGAACTGTTTGGAGGAAGTCCCCAGAGTGATGTGCACTCACAGCTAGGAGACGGGCAGTCTCCCTGTCTGATGTTACAGCCCTAAGCATGTTGGCAAGCATCTTTTCAGTGATGGGGCCATCCCAACATGATTGTTTGTAAGCCAGTTCTGAACTAGGTTTTGGTGCTGAAGCAGCAAGAGTCTCCCAATCAGTGATGGCACTGGCGTTGCTAGGATCCTCTATTCCTGCTGAATCAATGAGGTTGTCCGGAAGAATTTGTTTTATTAACTCAATATATATATATATATATATATATATATATATATATATATATATATATATATATATATATATATATATATATATATATATATATATATATATATATATATATATATATATGTATGTATATATATAAATATAAATATACATATACATATACGTTTTTTATGTACATATTTAATATTTTATTGCAGCGTGCATGTATATATGCATGTCAGGAAAGTTACATAAGACTGGCTTGGCAACTTTACATTAGAAGGTCAAGAGGTGTGTTGCTGAAAGCTTGTGGGAGAAAATGGTGAACAATTTCCATTGGGACAGTTTCGCACACTGTGAGAGAAACGTCGAATTTATTACGGGAAGAAGACACGCAGCTTCAAGATGTTTATCGAAGGAGACGTTTCGTCGCTAAGGGATGCATCAGTTCTAGATAAATGTCTCGATTGTAACTATTTTTATTCCCACAGTCTATACTTGTACACTCCAATTTAGTACACACATTACATATTATGTGTTTTGAAGTGCAAGACACGTGTGCAACAAAAGACACATTTGCAACAAAAGACACATGTGCAACAACGGAAATCTATAGTAACGATCAACATTCCTTTTTATTTTTTTATTTTTTTTTTTTTTTTTTGCCAAAGCGTGATGTTTACATTTGGTGTATGTTGTTGTTATTGTTGTTGTGTATCGATGATGTATAATACCCACAACATGATGAATTAGACACATGTGCAACATCTGGGTATCTTTCTTCGGTAGACATTCCACCAACCAGTGGCTTCACGAATACAATGCAAGAGACTGAGTAGGTAATCAGTCCCCCAGTCTAGGAGCAGGTATTCAGTCTTGATTCTTCAAGACTACGTTACCTATTCTTCAAGTACTAAACACCTGCTCCTAGACTGAGGGACTGATTACCCTATTCTCTACCTCTTCAGTCTTCAGTATTGCATTAAATATACATATAAATATACATATACATATACGTTTTTTTATGTACATATTTAATATTTTATTGCAGCGTGCATGTATATATGCATGTCAGGAAAGTTACATAAGACTGGCTTGGCAACTTTACATTAGAAGGTCAAGAGGTGTGTTGCTGAAAGCTTGTGGGAGAAAATGGTGAACAATTTCCATTGGGACAGTTTCGCACACTGTGAGAGAAACGTCGAATTTATTACGGGAAGAAGACACGCAGCTTCAAGATGTTTATCGAAGGAGACGTTTCGTCGCTAAGGGATGCATCAGTTCTAGATAAATGTCTCGATTGTAACTATTTTTATTCCCACAGTCTATACTTGTACACTCCAATTTAGTACACACATTACATATTATGTGTTTTGAAGTGCAAGACACGTGTGCAACAAAAGACACATTTGCAACAAAAGACACATGTGCAACAACGGAAATCTATAGTAACGATCAACATTCCTTTTTTATTTTTTTATTTTTTTTTTTTTTTGCCAAAGCGTGATGTTTACATTTGGTGTATGTTGTTGTTATTGTTGTTGTGTATCGATGATGTATAATACCCACAACATGATGAATTAGACACATGTGCAACATCTGGGTATCTTTCTTCGGTAGACATTCCACCAACCAGTGGCTTCACGAATACAATGCAAGAGACTGAGTAGGTAATCAGTCCCCCAGTCTAGGAGCAGGTATTCAGTCTTGATTCTTCAAGACTACGTTACCTATTCTTCAAGTACTAAACACCTGCTCCTAGACTGAGGGACTGATTACCCTATTCTCTACCTCTTCAGTCTTCAGTATTGCATTGATATAGCCACTGTAGGAGCGTGGCAAGTCATGTCAGTTCCCTACATCCTCCAGGGTATTACTCGGGAACCTTCAACGGGAACCTAATGCGCAGGAGTTCCCAGGGCTGAGGAGGCTCACTTCAAGGACATAGTAAATTGAGTAAAGACAATGAGTGCATTAAGGGAATAATTAACGTCTTCGTTGCCCTCAGGGCAAAAGGAGTAAGGCGAGGCATGGAGTACAAGGGAGGGATTGGTATGGTGATACCATCAAGCTGTGGCTAAGAGACAGGTATGTACCGATCAAGACGTTTGTTAAGGAAACGTTTCGCCACGGGAAACGTGGGGAAACGTAGTGAACTCACATAGATAGACTTCTAGCTGACTACTTTATGGAGATGCGTGAACTCTTTCCTGACGGGGAAAACACCACTACCGTCTCCTCATATAATTAGTAAAAGCATAAGGAAAGGAGGTGCACTTAAATTCTGGATCCAGGAAAAAAGATGCAGTCATATTCTGGATCCAGGAAAGAAGATGCACTCATATTCTGGATCCAGGATAGGGGATGCATTCATATTCTGGATCCAGGAAATGGGATGCATTCATATTCTGGATCCAGGAAAGGGGATGCATTCATATTCTGGATCCAGGATAGGGGATGCACTCATATTCTGGATCCAGGAAAGAAGATGCACTCATATTCTGGATCCAGGATAGGGGATGCACTCATATTCTGGATCCAAGAAAGGGGATGCATTCATATTCTGGATCCAGGAAAGGGGATGTATTCATATTCTGGATCCAGGAAAGGGGATGCATTCATATTCTTAAAAGCCAAGGTGAGTTGCCCTCATGTTCAAGATCCGGGAAGTAGAAGAAGAAACAATCAGGTTCTTGTCCTAAGAGATGAGCGGCACCCAGAAACTCAACGACTGCTCAAGATGGGCACCAATATCTGGGGGAAGGGAAATGTCAGGGGAACATGGAAGAACATGGGAGCACAAGGGAGAGCATAGTAGTAACATATGGCAAACTCCCTCCCAGACTTCTGCTTCACTATCTTAACCTTAAAAACCATGATAATTCACTAGTCTTTAACCGAGATATAAGCAGATAGTTCTCAGCAGACAGTGTAGACTTGGAAGTCCTCTGGATCCTGGGAAAGAGATGCACTTAAATTCTGGATCCAGGAAAAGAGATGCACTCAAATTCTGGATCCAGGAAAGGAGATGCACTCAAATTCTGGATCCAAGGGAGAAGATGCACTTAAATTCTGGATGCAGGAAAGGAGATGCACTCAAATTCTGGATCCAAGGAATAAGATGCACTCAAATTCTGGATCCAGGGGAAGAAGATGCACTCAAATTCTGGATTCATACTGAAACAATCTGCAGAGAAGAACTTTCAGCTTATATCTAGGTTAAAGACTATCGTGTATTATCTAGATGTTTGAGGTTAGGATAGTAAAGTAGAGTTAAAATTGCTTAAGGCGAAGCAAGTCAGTGGCCTGTGTAATACGTTTATCGGGTGGTGTTGCTTGTTGCTGTTTGTGGTAGTGGTGTTGCCTGCTATTGTTTGTGATAGTGGTGTTGCCTGCTGTTGTTTGTGATAGTGGTGTTGCCCACCTTCTTCCCTTTATGTGGAATACAGTGCAGCTCCACCTACCATTGTGTCTTATTTAGTCATTCATAGCGCATCTATGGATGGAAATATTTGCTGATCTAATATTTACTTCAGCGAAGATTTCCCAGCATTTCTTTGGATGGTCGTGTTTGTATGTTCCACTAGTTTTACTCGATACTTTCCCCCCGCAGGCGTTGCATTTACGCAATTGATTGCCTGTTGGCTGTGACTTGCGGGATCTGTGTTCACAACGGTTTCATTTGAGTCTCTGCCAAAACCGGTGGTATCAGTTTCAGTAGATCAAGATTTTTCCGATGAATTTCGTAATGTGTGGCCAAGATTGTATTAAGAGTAGCGGGGTGGCCAGGGCGCTCCATTGTGAGAGATACTGTTACTTATGAGGCGCCTGAGTTTCCCTGTCTCCTAATATCATGTTTATTTTTCCCCTATAATCTGCCTTGTCCATAATTATTATTATCGCATTTGCTTTGTCTGCTTTCGTAAGGTGAAGTCCAGGATCTTTCCTTAATTCATGGTATAACTTAACAAATCTTTGAGGACACTTGTGTTGTAGAGGTGTGAACAAAGCTCAGACCTCTACAAAATAAATAACATTATTAAAAGACAGGGGAACTGACGTGCCCCTTAAACGTTCTTGTTAAATTTCTTTATGATGTTATTATGCAATAAGTCAACCAGCTCTTAAGTTTATTTTTGCAATAATCGATGTAAATGTATTTGAAAACCAGTCATATGAAGAGAAATTATTTGATAAGCATTACATATTTTAGCTCAGATTGCCCAGCTCCCTGCTTTACAGGGACCCCTGTAGTGTGGGGAAGGTAGCCCAGAGCTAGAGCCCTGGCTGCAGAATTATCCCCAACTCCTTTAATCCCGGTACGTACCTGTCATATAAAATAGGGTAGCCTATTGCTGATGTATTCAGTTTTGCCGCTATTTTATTTCTCAGGTAAAAACCTTACACGGTCTATATGACGGCACGTTGAGTGGTGGTGTCTAAGGACACGTTTGAAAATGGGGTTGTCGATATACTCCTGGCAGGGAGTGCAACGAACAAGTAAAGTAGCAGCAGCACTCACAGCAAGAGGCATTCTTGAGCCTCCCTAGTGCCCCCTAGTGCCCAAAGCTGGGGTATGGCTCGAGAAGGATCCCGTAGTGCTTACTGCCTTTGCACCTCCTGACATCGTCTGCTGCTATGCAGCTGCCACAGCCTTCGAGCCCAGTGTGGGCGGAGTTTGTGGCAGCCCAAGGTGCCTAGCTTCTCCCTCCGAGCCCCGTGGAGGCGGTGAACAGGGCTAGGCCTGTGGACAGCTGGTCCCAGAAGACAAGGAGGTCCTTGTACCTTCTCCCATGGCAGACATTGGTCTGAGACACTCCCAAGACAGAAAGCCAAAGCCGGGCCACCTCTTGGAAA
This sequence comes from Cherax destructor, assembly GCA_009830355.1. Classification (NCBI taxonomy): domain Eukaryota; kingdom Metazoa; phylum Arthropoda; class Malacostraca; order Decapoda; family Parastacidae; genus Cherax; species Cherax destructor. The sequence goes on from WNWK01000834.1 coordinate 143,887, forward strand.
AGGCCCGAGCCGGGCGATTATACCGGCGAATCTACTACCTACCTACCTACCTACCTACCTTCCTCCTGACAGGCCAGAGTAGCAGCTGTCACTGTGGCCTGCCGGTGCTGGACTCCGATTCGGTCAGTCAGTCTGAACTCGAGATGCAGTTCCTTATATACCCGCATGCGAGACTTCAGCCTTCTGACTTCAACCACACAGGCAAAATCTTGTATCCTGAAAAACCTGGTTCGCATTTGTCTTAAAGGTGTAAAAAAAATACCTTGCTTAAGTGCGCTAAATACTCGTGTTTGGAAACTAATTTCAACATTGACATTTGTAGGAAAAAAACAAATTTCGCTAAATCATTCAGATTTTCTCACGATAAGTTCAGTGTTGTGTGATTTGGAAAGTACAGTGCCTGCTCTCTGAAGGAGGGGTGGAGATATGTTGCAGTTCCTTTAAGTGTGTTGTAGGCACGCCTCTGGCAAGACAGCGATGAAGTGAATAATGATGATAAAAGTGTTTCTTCTATTTTGGGGGGTCACCCTACCTCGGTGGGAGACGACTAATGTGCTAATAACAAAAATATTGAATGTGTTTATAATCCAGGATACATATTTTTATCATGAGTCGTTACTCAAGATTGTTTCTGAAGCCTCAGGTGACTGTGCCTCAGGAGGGAGGAACCAACTTAGGGAAGTGTTCAAGTTTATACATTATTAAACTCATAGACACGTTAAACCTGTAGCTTTGACCAGGCCCAGACCTGGTTCACTCCATACCGTAAGAGTGAACCAGGTCTCAGGACCAAAACGTTTCGGTAACAATATAGCCTAAGTGTTTGTTGGTGTGTCTTGAACCGCCGAGTTGTGAGGCTCCTGCAGCAACTGCTGAACCGGGGAGGTGATTTAGGTAAGGCTGGAGAGGGTAGCTGCAGTTCCTTGGGTGCCATCTGCATGATGGCACCCTCCCATGAAGGGCAGATGTTAGAGAGATGAGGAGGTAATCCTTTAACTGGAAATTCAGAGGCGTGACAGACAAGTATAAACAGCGCAAAGTACAACCTCTCTGGAACTGGAGTTAAATAAACACTGAGGATCCAAGCCCTTTCAACACCGTCTTCTGGCTGACGTATAAGGCACATGTGCATCAATTAGATGCCTTTATTTCCGGAAAGTTTCGCCTACACACTAGGCTTCTTCAATCGAACGCAGAGGTGAATAAACATAGCGACAGCAGAAGTGAAGACTATGAGATCAGTCCATCAGCCTTGAAGAGGTAGTATTGAGGTGGTCAGTCCCTTAGCCTGGAGAAGAGATCAGTTCCATAGTACTATTAAAGACACTGTGTTAGCAGTGTCTCTTTTATTGTAGTGAAGGCTTCACTGTAGTGTGTTTCTCACTGCTTAACTGCTCAAGCTATTGCTCATCCACTCAGTCTTACGGATCATTTAACTGCTCAAGCCATTGCTCATCCACCCAGTCTTACGGATCATTTAACTGCTCAAGCCATTGCTCATCCACCCAGTCTTACGGATCATTTAACTGCTCAAGCCATTGCTCATCCACCCAGTCTTACGGATCATTTAACTGTCTTCGGAAGTGGACTTGATAAGTTTATCCAGTTATCCACTTATCCTCAACCCTGATCAGCAGGGTTATGGTGAGTAAGCTGGACTGCGTGTCGCCAGAACCAACAGCCTGACTGACCAAGTCACGAAACTAGCAAGAGGTCAGCACTACCACGACCAGGATAAGGGGTTAGGCAAAGCCTGTGATCAGTACTTTCAAGGCAGCGAAAGATCACACTACCATTCCCAGTTCAAAAGATCACACTACCATGCCCAGTTCAAAAGATCACACTACCATGCCCAGTTCAAAAGCTGGCACTACCGTACCAAGTTCAAAAGATGGCACTACCATGCCCAGTTCAAAAGATCGCAATACCATACCCAGTTCAAAAGATCACACTACCATGCCCAGTTCAAAAGATGGCACTACCATGCCCAGTTCAAAAGATGGCACTATCATACCCAGTTCAAAAGATGGCAACCATGCCCACTTCAAAAGATTTCACTACCATGCCCAGTTCAAAAGATCACACTACCATACCCAGTTCAAAAGATCACACTACCATGCCCAGTTCAGAAGATCACACTACCATGCCCAGTTCAAAAGATCACACTACCATACCCAGTTCAAAAGATCACACTACCATACCCAGTTCAAAAGATCACACTACCATGCCCAGTTCAAAAGAGCACACTACCATGCCCAGTTCAAAAGATCACACTACCATGCCCAGTTCAAAAGATCACACTACCATACCCAGTTCAAAAGATCACACTACCATGCCCAGTTCAAAAGATCACACTACCAAGCCCAGTTCAAAAGATGGCACTACCATGCCCAGTTCAAAAGATCACACTACCATACCCAGTTCAAAAGATCACACTACCATGCCCAGTTCAAAAGATGGCACTACCATACCCAGTACCAAGCTAACCCTGCCAAGTTTCTTGCATATATTTTGTCAGGCAAAAAAATTAAATAAAAAGTTAGTGGCCTTGTCGGACCTGCCCTTTTGGAGGTGAACTTGCTAATTATTTAATAAAAGACGCTTAAAGTAGCATTTTCGATCACTAGTGGCAGTGAGAAATTACCCTTGTAATTTTGAGTGGTCATTATTTAGTTATCAAAATTGATAACTAAAGTCAAGTTAGAAACTTTCCAGACACCTGAACACAATATATTTCTTAAAAAAGTTTAATTTAATAGCCTTTTGGAGTATCTGTGTGAGTGTGTGTGTGTGTGTGTGTGTGTGTGTGTGTGTGTGTGTGTGTGTGTGTGTGTGTGTGTGTGTGTGTGTGTGTGTGTGTGTGTGTGTGTGTGCTGGCGTGTACTCAACGACTTTACTACAGGTGGTGGATGAGAAGGCAGACTGACTAGTTCCACTAGCAGTAGTAGCCAATGATGATGTATCTCAGCAGTTTCCTTTGCCCTTTGGCGTTTCCCAGGACTCTGTTCTCGTACTGATATTGTTTACTAACAGTTAACAATATGAACCCCTGGGGTTCATATTGTTAACTGTTGATGCTAGTGGCTTGTGGCTTACTGATGAGTGCCCCTGGGGTTGATATTGCTTACTGTTGATGGCTTAGTCTTACTGATATGTGTCCCTGGGGATATTACTTACTGTTCTTGCTAGTGGCTTCGGCTTAGTGATGTGTGTCTGGGAAAGAAAATAAAACAAACATGCCTTTGGAATATTCTTGTAATTTATTACTCACACACAAACACTCTCTCTCCTTCGCTAACTGCCGGGGATGGTAGTTAGACTTGAGAATAATTCGGCCACAAACAAGCCATTGTTTACGCGAGGCTCTGAACTGGCATCTATAGTTTTGTAAGCAAAAACTCGACAGGACATCGTCGAATTTTTGGGAGGTCCCTTCAATGTGTATTGTTTCACATGCATGTTAAGGGTTTGCTATTAGTAATTCCTCAAATGAACCCTGATTATATCCCATTTTTCAGGCGCTGTGCGACCCATATTGGTATTGGTGCTACCAGGATGAGGATGGGACGCAACATTCACTTTCTATCGTTTTCAAAATTGTGGTCTTTTAACGCCAAGTTTTAATTTAGTGAGGTCTTGAAGGTTATGACCACAGACTTGGGTGTGTCAGAGAACTCTTAAGACTTAAGACTCAGGCTGCAGAGCTACGTTTCATTGGGACGACGTTTCGTTTTGTTTAGAGCTTCCCCAAGGCATGTTTCGGTCTGTACGAGGCTTCATCATACCTTCAGCCACAGGTTTGACTTCACTCACATGTTTGAACGAACAGGTTTGACTTCACTCACATGTTTGAAGGAACAGGTTGACTTCAACAGGTTTCAAGATACTGTAAAGTTACCAGAATGAAGTGAAGGTCATCAAGATAATCAAGGTCATTAAGGTCCAGGTGGGTCACCAAGGAAGGTTAGGGTGTTACTGGTGCCTCTCGTAAATTATCCTATGTAAAAACCAAAGCCGCCACCGTAAGGATAACCGTAGCCGCCATATCCGCCATAGCCACGGTAAGGATAACCGCCATAACCGCCATAACCGCCATAGCCGCCATAACCGCCATAGCCGCCATAGCCGCCGTAATAACCAGGGTAGCGGTGACCGAAGTGCCGATGACGACCGTAGCCATAATGGCCGAATCTGCCGTGATAGGGGTCAGCAGCAGGGTCAGCGGCAGGGTCAGCAGCAGGGTCAGGGTCAGCATAAGGGTCAGCGGCAGGATCAGCGACAGGCTCAGCGGCCGGGTCTGGGAGGGCCAGGGCCAGGGCCAAGGGTTCAGGGTCAGCTAGGGACGACCCCACCAAGAGGGTAGTCAGCACCGCCAGGGCGGTCATCACCGCGGAGAACTGTAAACGTAAAGAAGTATTTTATATTTTAGGGTCATCTCTCTCTCTCTCTCTCTCTCTCTCTCTCTCTCTCTCTCTCTCTCTCTCTCTCTCTCTCTCTCTCTCTCTCTCTCTCTCTCTCTCTCTCTCCCTCTTATTTTGGGGGTCATCCTAGATAATTTACACTATGTATGATAATTGTACGTACGTGTACGTGTACCTAAATAAACCTACTTACTTGCTTATTTACTTACTTGCTTTAAACTGTATTTCAAGGGAAAAATTGAGCAAAATCTTAATAGTATTTTTAAATTAAATGAAAAACTTAATATTTCGAAATTTCTCTTTTTTTTAAGTCATTTCGAGCATTTTTTATTAAGTCCCAAATGTTCCACTCAATATTCCAAGCAGGACAAAATATACCATAAATATACCAGCAAATACACCATAATAAGATATACCAAAATATACCATTAAAAGATTGAACAGCCACCCCCACCCATACGTCCAAAAAAAAGGGAAAAAAAGACCATTTTCTCCCATACGTCCAAAACACAACTGAATCACCACTATTGAAGGATTTATATAACCCAAAAAAAGGACATAAAATCAATATTGATCACCCTAAAAAAAATTCAGTGAGCCGGTAACCCAAAATATTTTTTTTTATTTTATTTTTAATGGTTAAAGCTGAGCGAAACGTCGTTTGATTGGGCATCGTGAAGGTGTGAGAAACTTGGGGGAGCTCATGGAAGGCTCCTCACCTTCCTCGGATGTGTTTTGGTTGTAACTGATTCGAAACTACGCAGTAAAAACGTTGTGTTTTTGACAAACTGTAGAAACAAGTTGCGAGTGTATAAACAAGTGGTAACTATAATCAAGTGGTAACTGTATAATCAAGTGGTAACTGTATAATCAAGTGGTAACTGTATAATCAAGGGGTAACTATCACCAATTATTTTATTCTCATGTAAGTTCAGTTCTTGTGACCTATAATTCAGAACTGATCGTTAAGTAACTACGACTGGTGGACCCTAGCAAGTGACTGGTGGACCCTAGCAAGTGACTGGTGGACCCTAGCAAGTGACTGGTGGACCCTAGCAAGTGACTGGTGGACCTAGCAAGTGACTGGTGGACCTAGCAAGTGACTGGTGGACCTAGCAAGTGACTGGTGGACCCTAGCAAGTGACTGGTGGACCCTAGCAAGTGACTGGTGGACCCTAGCAAGTGACTGGTGGACCCTAGCAAGTGACTGGTGGACCCTAGCAAGTGACTGGTGGACCCTAGCAAGTGACTGGTGGATCCTAGCAAGTGACTGGTGGACCCTAGCAAGTGACTGGTGGACCCTAGCAAGTGACTGGTGGACCCTTGCAAGTGACTGGTGGACCCTATCAAGTGACTGGTGAACCCTAGCAAGTGACTGGTGGACCCTAGCAAGTGACTGGTGAACCCTAGCAAGTGACTGGTGGACCCTAGCAAGTGACTGCTGGACCCTAGCAAGTGACTGCTGGACCCTAGCAAGTGACTGGTGAACCCTAGCAAGTGACTGCTGGACCCTAGCAAGTGACTGCTGAACCCTAGCAAGTGACTGCTGGACCCTAGCAAGTGACTGCTGGACCCTAGCAAGTGACTGCTGGACCCTAGCAAGTAACTGGTGACCCTTCAAGTGACTGGTGGACCCTAGCAAGTGACTGGTGGACCCTAGCAAGTGACTTGTGGACCCTAGCAAGTGACTGGTGAACCCTAGCAAGTGACTGCTGGACACTAGCAAGTGACTGCTGGACCCTAGCAAGTGACTGCTGGACCCTAGCAAGTGACTGCTGGACCCTAGCAAGTGACTGCTGGACCCTAGCAAGTGACTGCTGGACCTACAAGTGACTGCTGGACCCTAGCAAGTGACTGCTGGACCCTAGCAAGTGACTGCTGGACCCTAGCAAGTGACTGCTGAACCCTAGCAAGTGACTGCTGGACCCTAGCAAGTGACTGCTGGACCCTAGCAAGTGACTGCTGGACCCTAGCAAGTAACTGGTGAACCCTTCCAAGTGACTGGTGGACCCTAGCAAGTGACTGGTGGACCCTAGCAAGTGACTTGTGGACCCTAGCAAGTGACTGGTGAACCCTAGCAAGTGACTGCTGGACACTAGCAAGTGACTGCTGGACCCTAGCAAGTGACTGCTGGACCCTAGCAAGTGACTGCTGGACCCTAGCAAGTGACTGCTGGACCCTAGCAAGTGACTGCTGGACCCTAGCAAGTGACTGCTGGACCCTAGCAAGTGACTGCTGGACCCTAGCAAGTGACTGCTGGACCCTATCAAGTGACTGCTGGACCCTAGCAAGTGACTGCTGGACCCTAGCAAGTGACTGCTGGATCCTAGCAAGTGACTGCTGGACCCTAGCAAGTGACTGCTGGACCCTAGCAAGTGACTGCTGGACCCTAGCAAGTGACTGCTGGACCCTAGCAAGTGACTGCTGGACCCTAGCAAGTGACTGCTGGACCCCTAGCAAGTGACTGCTGGACCCTAGCAAGTGTTTACTAGACCTAAAAGACAAGACTGACATTAAGACTGGTACAGAATATGGTAAAATTTACTCCAAGAAAAGTTTCTTAATGTGGTTGGTAGCGCACTCAGCTCACACACTGAGATCCGTTGTTCGATCCCCGGTACGGGTGGAAACATTAGGGCATTTTTCATTAAGATACCTGCTGTCCCTGTTCACCTAGCGGTAAGTAGGTATTTGGGTGCTAGTCGACTGGTGTGGGTCGCATCCTGGGGACAAAACCTAATTTACCCGAAATGCTCTGCATAACAAGGGGCTTTCTATGTAGTATGTCATTGATGTCAGCTGTGGATTTTAGCGGTGTATCATGTACGTGTATAATTATTATTATTATTATTATTATTATTATTATTATTATTATTATTATTATTATTATTATTATTATTATTAATATTAATATTAATATTATTATTATTATTATTATTATTATTATTATTATTATAAGAAATGACTGTTGTACTATTACTGGGTATCAGTGTCTAAGCGAGCAGTGTCGTGCTAGTGCTGGGTTATTCACCCCATTACAAAGCATCACTTGGTATTCAGTTGGGATGTGTGCAGGAGGAGGAGAGAGGCAGTACTCACCAGGTTCATGGTGACACTGGACACAGTGTGATGGTGACCGCTGGACTTCCTGATGCTAGCTGTTGAACCCCAGCAGTGTGTCCCATCTTTATATACCCAGACGACCCATGCTGTCCCACTGACCACGCCCCCTTCCCCCTTCCTTCTTCATATATCACTACAAATACATAATTTGCAAATTTATATGCATTATATGATATATACGCAAATAAACTAATTAGTTGATTATTAAAAAATCAGTAATGGATTATGTAAATAGTTACGAGAATATATATATATATATATATATATAGAGAGAGAGAGAGAGAGAGAGAGAGAGAGAGAGAGAGAGGAAAGACACCTATGGTGTGCTTAATAATGAGTAGGTAAAAGGAGGGATCAGGAGGGAAGGAAGGGGGATGAGGAGTGGAGGATGGAGAAGGAGGGAAGGAAGGAGGAGGAGGGAAGGGATAAAGGGGGAATAAAACCCGTTTTCATAATGGGGGTTTGGTGGGGACAAGGTACAAAGGAAGGAGGGGGAAGGAATGCGTGAGGTGTGGCAGTGTTAGTGTAGCCAGTAATGGAGGATAAGAAAACACGTGAAGGGAAAAGACTAAAAGGAATATAAGAAGAGAAAGAATAGGAGGGGTTATGAATGGGGGGAAAATGGGAAGAAGACTGAAACAAATGGATGCACAAGTCAGATAAATAAAGTCACAGCATGTAGTCGGCTGGTTACAGAGGGCCGGGATATCACATCTCGTGTATTAGGTGATATGTCTGTCTCGTGATAACCGGAAGGAGGATCGAGTTCCCACAATCCTTCGTATAATTATTACAAGCATCGTACTGCTGAGCTTCCAGCCGTTGTTGCTATGGCACAGGTGAAAATGTCTGTTAAAGTATGGCCGGCGCTGGCGGGGGTCGCTGACACTGAGACCCTGGGTTTGGTTTCACGACCAGAGACTCCCTCTACCCACAATAACAAAAGCATCACGAACGTCACTGAGATCCTGGGTCTGGTTTCATGATCAGTCTTCTTCTACCCACAACAACAAAAGCATCACGAACGTCACTGAGATCCTGGGTCTGATTTCATGATCAGAATCTCCTTCTAGCCACAACAACAAAAGCATCACGAACGTCACTGAGACCCTGGGTCTGGTTTCATGATCAGAGTCTCCTACCCACAACAACAAAAGCATCACGAACGTCACTGAGACCTTGGGTCTGGTTTCATGATCAGAATCTCCTTCTAGCCACAACAACAAAAGCATCACGAACGTCACTGAGACCCTGGGTCTGGTTTCATGATCAGAGTCTCCTACCCACAACAACAAAAGCATCACGAACGTCACTGAGACCCTGGGTCTGGTTTCATGATCAGAGTCTTTTCCCAGCCACAACAGCAAAAGCAATACGAACGTTACTACGTTAAAAAAAAAAGAAATCGCTGAATGATACATAGCGCAAACCCGAAATTTGATTCGGTGTCGTACTGGGACTATTAGATAATGATGTCTCTCAGATTTGCGACTCACCACACGACGGAAGACTCAGCCGTAACGTGGGTACATAAGACTGGGATTCCCCCCCTTGCGCGGTCATCGGCCTTTCCTGTCTATTACCATGTGGAGGTCAGGAACACGATCCCAGTGAAGGATTCCCTTGAAAACTGGAAGTCGTGAATCTCCTCGTGGTCTATTATGACTTCAGTAAGTGTAATAACTAAGAATATCTATCTATATATCTATCTATCTATATATATATATATATATATATATATATATATATATATATATATATATATATATATATATATATATATATATATATATTTTATGTGTGTGTGTGTGTATGCTGATATACAAATGCTAGGTAAATATGTTATCTCCAAGAGTAAAATTGGTATGCAGAATACGTGCTCGCTTGGATACAAGTAGTGTCAAGTGACCCGCTCTTGCTAGTCTGTACACTGCCATGGTCAGGGCGTCTCCTACCACCAGCTGTCTACAACTGTCAGTATTACCTTCTTCTACCAGCAACTGCGAGCAATATTCCTGAAACAGACGTGAAAATCCGCAAAAGGGAGCCCAAAAGTTTCCTGCAAGTTATGCTAGATCAACGAGACGGTGAGAGCCGAACAGGCTCGCTGGCTACGAATTAACGAAAGCCAGGCAAGTTGGGTTGTCCCCAGGTAAGCCTGGCTTCGGTAGAGTAGAATCGTTCGTCTGGGCAAGCCGCAGACGAACGGTGAGGTAGCCTTGACCTCCTGCTGCCCAGGGTTTACCTGAGATATCTAAAATTATTTTAAGTTCCCGGAAATGGCGACCACTTTCAAGGCTCTCTTTATCATTCCTTTCTTTTCTCGCAGTATTCTCCTCCTTTCTACTTCCTCTGGTATCCACCACCACTCATCATCTGCCCTCCCATCTTCCCTACATCTCAGTAATAATAAAATACGGTCTACTATCAAGAGGATCCGCTGCTACTCTCATCCCCAGCATCTCCTCCTCCCTCCTACCCCTCTCTCAGTTAGTTTAGTTTGATATCTTTATTATGCACCCCATACCCATCCTGTGGGCGGTAGTCAAAAGATTACAGAGGTACATAATGGGTCCAGGGACTGGACCTCAAAGTTTGATAGCTGAGCAAGTTACAAAGGTAATGAACTCAGATGGTCACAATCATGACAAGTTACAAAGGTATTTGCAGATTACAGAGGTATATATAGGGTCCAGAGACTGGGCCCCAAAGTTTTGATAGCTGAACAAGGTACAATGGTAATTAATTCACTAGTAACAAGGTAATGAATCATGTAAGTAAATTTACTTACGTCTGTACATGGTTGCACTCATGAACAAATTATAAAGCAATGAGCAATCTATTAGTCTACACCCAGCCACAACTGTAATGAGTTATTGGTGCAAATTTTAATTGTTAGGTCACACACACACACATATACATATACACATACATATACACACACACATACATGTATATACATACACATACACATACACACATATATACATACACACATATATACATACACACATATATACATACACACATATATACATACACACACACACACACGCCCTCTCTCATCAACTCCACTTTCGCCCCACCATCACTCCCCACTACCATCCTGCCACCAACACACCCCACCTACCACCATCCCAGCCCCACCATCACTCCCCACTACCATCCTGCCACCAACACACCCCACCTACCACCATCCCAGCCCCACAATCACTCCCCACTACCATCCTGCCACCAACACACCCCACCTACCACCATCCCAGCCCCACCATCACTCCCCACTACCATCCTGCAACCAACACACCCCACCTACCACCATCCCAGCCTCCCTCACATGCTGCCAGGTAACAGCAGTGGTAGTCGCTGGAGGTGGGGGAGGCTCCTTACTGGAGGCTCGCCCAGGACACGAAGTGAAGTAGTCATGTACTCACCTAGTTGTACTCGACTAGTTGTGGTTGCAGGGGTCGATTCACAGCTCCTGGCCCCGCCTCTTCACTGGTAACTACTAGGTCACTCTTCCTGCTTCATGAGCTTCATCATGCATACATGTACATATATATAAATTTTTATCACTTTCTTACCTAACACAACACAATAATGTCCACTCATACTGTCGTAACACAGAACACACATAACATTAAAATAACCACAAGATCATTTAGTCCAGGATTTGCAGATTACCTTCATTTTCTAACCATGTAAATCAACCACAGGAAGACTACAATTAAAAAAAATATTGTTTTGAGTATTACGATCCATTTTATCCCACAATCGAGGAATGACGATAACAGGAAAAAGAATGTGCAAGAATTATGTATGACTATATGAGATATATACTATATGAGATATATACTATATGAGATATATACTATATGAGATATATACTATATGAGATATATACTATATGAGATATATACTATATGAGATATATACTATTAGTCTGGCTGCCTGTGTGTGTGTGTGTGTGTATGTGTGTGTACTCAGTTGTACTCACCTAGTTGTGGTTGCAGGGGTCAATTCACAGCTCCTGGTTCTGCCTCTTCACTGGTCGCTACTTGTCACTCTACCTGCTCTATGAGCTTTATCATACCTCTTCTTAAAGCTATGTATGGATCCTGCCTCCACTACATCACTTCCCAGACTATTCCACTTTCTGACAACTCTGTGACTGAAAAAATACTTCCTAACATCTATGTGATTCATCTGAGTCTTCAGCTCCTAATTGTGACCCCTTGTTGCTGTGTCCCATCTCTGGAACATCCTGTCTCTGTCCACCTTGTCGATTCCTCTCAGTATTTTATATGTCGTTATCATATTCCCCTATCTCTCCTGTCTTCCATTGTCTTCAGGTCGAGTTCCCTTAACCTCTCCTCGTAGGAGATACCCCTTAGCTCCGGGACTAGTCTTGTTGCAAACCTTTGCACTTTCTCTAGTTTCCTTACGTGCTTGGCTAGGTGTGTTTCCAAACTGGTGCTGCATACTCCAATATGGGCCTAACGTACACAGTGTACAGAGTCCTGAACGATTCCTTATTAAGATGTTGGAATGCTGTTCTTAGGTTTGCTAGACGCCCGTATGCTGCAGCAGTTATTTGGTTGATGTGCGCCTCAGGAGATGTGCTAGGTGTTATATTCACCCCAAGATCCCTTTTCTTGAGTGAAGTTTGTAGTCTCTGGCCTCCTAGACTGTACTCCATCTGCGGTTTTCTTTGCCCTTCCCCAATCTTCATGACTTTGCACTTGGCGGGGTTAAACTCAAGGAGCCAGTTGCTGGACCAACCCTGCAGCCTTTCCAGATCCCTTTGTAGTTCCGCCTGGTCCTCGTTCTAGTGAATGCTTCTCATTAACTTCACATCATCTGCAAAACACTTCTGAGTTTATTCCTTCCTTTATGTCTTTCACATATACCAGAAACAGTACCGGTTCTAGGACTGACCCTTGTGGAACCCCGCTCGTCACAGGCGCCCACTCTGACACCTCACCACGTACGTACCATGCCTCGTTGTTGCCTCCCTGTCAGGTATTCTCCGATCCTTTGCAGTGCCTTCCCTGTTATACCTGCCTGGTTCTCAAGCTTTTGCAAAAGCCTTTTTGCAGTCCAAGAAAATGCAATCTACCCACCCCTCTCTCTTGTCTTACTGCTGTTACCCTGTCATAGAACTCCAGTAGGTTTGTTACACAGAATTTCCCGTCCCTGAAACCGTGTTGGTTGTCGTTGATAAGCTCATTCCTTTCTAGGTGCTCCACCACTCTCCTCCTTATAATCTTCTCCATGACTTTGCATACTATACATGTTAGTGACACTGGTCTGTAATTTAATACTGTGTGTTTGTGTGTGTGTGTGTGTGTGTACTCACCTAGTTGTGGTTGCAGGGGTCGAGTCATAGCTCCTGGCCCCGCCTCTTCACTGGCCGCTACTGGGTCACTCTTCTTGCTCCATGAGCTTTATCATACCTCTTCTTAAAGCTATGAATGGATCCTGCCTCCACTACATCGCTTCCCAAACTTTTCCACTTCCTGACAACTCTGTGACTGAAGAAATACTTAGTAACATCCCTGTGATTCATCTGAGTCTTCAACTTTCAATTGTGTGTGTGTGTGTGTGTGTGTGTGTGTGTGTGTGTGTGTGTCTGTCTGTCTGTTTGTGTATGAGTGCGTGTGTGAGTGTGTGTGCGTGTGTGTATGTGCGTTTATTTTAGGAGTGACTATCTGTCTGTGTGTATGCCTGCCAGATGTGGCTGGCTGTCTGTGGATAAAGTACTGTGTACTCTGATGCAGAGTTTGCAGGTTCGAGTCCTGCTGTGGATGTAGAGATAATGTTTGTAAATAATTTTGCCTGTTCACTGTGAGTGCACCTCACTCCTGGGACATCCTCCAAACAGTTACCATTTCGGCAATGGGAACACGCCTTGACCCTAAGACCCTAAGTATTGAAGGGGCTCTGCGCCTTGCTGCCCCAATTCACATGCAATATATGTGTATTTGCGATGCGCAAGCCGACCAATATGGTCTACATGGTCTTAACTGTTACAAAACCAAGGGCATTATTATTTTTATTTTTGTAAGATTTTGAGACCTAAAAAGAAAAGTTGTTTGGCGTTTTTGGGGGTGCCTGGAACGTAACCCTATTTTTTACATAAGTTTTTCAGTTCTTTTAACACAGATTCGTCTAACACTGCATTTACAGGAACTTAACTTCTATCTTAATCGACGGTCTACTGTATATATATTTTTTTGTTTCTTAATCATAATGTTTAGACGACTTACAAGAGTTTGAACTATATTGTAATTGTATGTTAAAATCAGACAGGAAGAATTTAGCCATTTTGATGCATTGAACTTATGTTGATATTGATGCATGGAACTTGTGGTGATATTGATGCCTGGAACTTATGATAATGTTGGTGCATGGAACTTTTAATGATAGTGATGAGTGGAACTTATGGAAGATAAGTGTAAGACGTTTTTTCGTGGTTCAGGAGATAAGACGAGGAATATATACACTGAAAGTTGTATCTCAGTGTGTATACACAGAGAGGTGTATGTCTCAGTATATAAATACTGAGAGGTGTACTTCTTTCACAGTGTATACACTGAGAGATGTATGTGTCTCACCATAAGTTGTATGTCCTCAGTGAATATGCATTCAGTGAATATGCCTTAAGCACTTAACCAGAGCTGGTTAAGTGGTTAAGGCAATGTGAATGTTGCTCTGTCTCTTGAGACAGGGAGGAATGTGGCGCAGGATCAATATATATATATATATATATATATATATATATATATATATATATATATATATATATATATATATATATAAAACATGGGCCAGGAACTATGAATCAGACCCTGCAAAGCCACACACACACAATATATATATATATATATATATATTATATATATATATATATATATATATATATATATATATATATATAATATACGTATATACAAACAGTAACCTCATGTAATCTCAATAACCAAATGTAATTCTTTGTATCATGTCCAAATAAAAATATTATTATTATTATTATTATTATTATTATTATTATTATTATTATTATTATTATTAACTCTCAGTCCACGGAAGATTTCGAATCTGCAAACTCGGCATCACAATAAACAATACTTTATCCACAACACCAGAAGAGGAGAGTGAATGTGGACTACGTTTTATATCTAAGAATATATACATGAAGAAACAGTGGATATTCATTATTGCAATTCGTATGGAGGAACATGTTGAGCGTAGAGGTTGTGGAGGGCAGGTTGTATATACCAGTTTAGAAGTTTGTAAAGCTGAAACCTGTTTCCTGTGTTGCAATACAGTCTTCCAGCTGCTCCAAGGACCAGGTTAGCAACGGCGATTATTGCGCGGTGGTCACAAAAACTCACCCTGCCTTACGCCGCCCGGCGTAAGGAAGAAGCCCTCCGCGCCATCTATTGAGAACTCTGTGCATTAGTTCCTTAAGGAAGTGCTGTCGCCGACAAGTGCGAACAGAAACACGTAAAACAGAACAAGATTAAAGTCAAAACGTTTCGCTCTATGTTCTTTTAGAGCAAAACGCCGTGGCAATGAAGGTTTCCTCTGCAACAGTGCATTGTTTACACTCTTCAGCCACTCCTGCTCAGTGACGTTAAGAGTCGCCTTGTATATCGACAAACATATATACATGCATAATTTATTTTATTTTTAACACATCGGCCGATTCCCACCAAGGCAGAGTGGCCCGAAAAAGAACAAACTTTCATCATCATTCACTCCATCACTGTCTTGCCAGAGGGGTGCTTTACACTACAGTTATAAAACTGCAACATTAACATCCCTCCTTCAGAGTGCAGACACTGTACTTCCCATCTCCAGGACTCAAGTCCGGCCTGCCGGTTTCCCTGAATCCCTTCATAAATGTTACTTTGCTCACACTCCAACAGCCCGTCAAGTATTAAAAATCATTTGTCTCCATTCACTCCTATCAAATACGCTCACGCATGCTTGTTGGAAGTCCAAGCCCCTCGCACACAAAACCTCTTTCACCCCCTCCCTCCATCCTTTCCCAGGCCGACCCCCACCCCGCCTTCCCTCCACTACAGATTTATACACTCTCGAAGTCATTCTGTTTCGTTCCATTCTCTCTACATGTCCGAACCACCTCAACAACCCCTCCTCAGCCCTCTGGATAATAGTTTTGGTAATCCCGCACCTCCTCCTAATTTCTAAACTCCGAATTCTCTGCATTATATTCACACCACACATTGCCCTCAGACATGACATCTCCACTGCCTCCAGCCTTCTCCTCGTTGCAACATTCATCACCCATGGTTCACACCCATATAAGAGTGTTGGTATAACTATACTCTCATACATTCTCCTTTTTACTTCCATGGACAAAGTTCTATGTCTCCACAGACTCCGAAGTGCACCACTCACCCTTTTCCATAAATACACATAAATTTATGTATTTCAGCAGAGACTTCGACCTACAATAATTTGCATTACTGTATAATTCAACATACACAAAACACACAAAGCAGTGGGAATCTCGTAGGCTACACTGTCAAGCTACGAAATTACCACCACAATATCAGCCCCTTGACGGCATGGAGAAACTCGTAGATATTCTTTGTTTGTTGATAAAATCAAAATAATGAGAGGGCAGAAGAGTAAATGAGGATCTAAAGAAACTTCAAGAAAAGTAATGCATGGTTTATGGGCCTAAACGTTGCACTGCCAACAACATCGAAGAAAAGACAAGTTGCACAACAAGATACTATTGGAACAACATTTAACTGCATGACTTGATAAAGCTCTACCCAGAGCGAAACGTTGTCTCAATTAAAACTTTTTCTGAAACGTGCCTTTCCTTCACGAATACCATCAGAGTTGTGAATCCAGGCGAGGGAGAAAGGAGATCAAAGACAGTCAATCAAACACTTTTAGCTGGAAAGGACCTTGTGGAATTACTGAGAGAGAGTGGATCTAGTAGCTACCAGCGAAGAGGCGGGGCCAGGAGCTGTGAATCGACCCCTGCAACCACAAACAGGCGAGTACAGTAATATATGACAAAACTATTTGTAGAGAAAAAAGTATAGATTCGTTATAGTTTAAAGTGCGTGACTGGTGAACCGGTTTTTGCCTGCCCTATAAAGCAGTGCCATCTCTTGTGAGTCTGGGCTTTTCCAAGTGCTGTCACCTAACATCTCCCTCCTCCACTCTTTCGGGTTTCAGTCCTTTTCTTATATTTTTCCTTCTCTTGGGTGGTGTTGAAGTGGTGGCAATGACTTCACTATCAGCGACCACAACCAGTCAATGTAAACATTACTCTCTTTTGAGCTACGAAACTGTTCAGTTATTTTACTTAATTCTACTTATACTGAGATTCAAAACCACGTGTGTGAAGTAGCATAACTCCCTAAGTGACGCTTTAGACCACTCAGCCACAGATGCCACAAGAAGCTAGGAAGCCTGGTTACAAGCCATGTTTCTTCCTAGCCCCAGGCACAACACTTAGCTTCAGGCATGGCACGGCGAAGATAGTGGTAAGTGCTTATTGTAGTTTCTATGGATAAGATTATCTTCTGAATATTGTAACTTAATTTTTTGTGCGAATTTTCGCAATCTTCGGTCCTTATTCCTCTGTCTTGGTCATCTGTGAGGACGAGCGGACCTGAAGAGCTAAAAGGCATCAACCCTCAATGTAGTATTATGATGTATCTCGTGAACTTAATATACACTAAAAATAGTTTTAGGTGAGGTGGACAAAACACGTCTTAGAACACCTGAGGTATTTCTTAGTGTCTCCTCTGAATACTTTGTTGCAGGACAGAGAGGCTATACTATGAACAGGACACACATTAGGCTATACTTTGAGCAGGACACACAGTAGGCTATACTTTGACCAGGACACACAGTAGGCTATACTTTGAGCAGGACACACAGTAGGCTATACTTTGACCAGGACACACAGTAGGCTATACTTTGAGCAGGACACACAGTAGGCTATACTTTGAGCAGGACACACAGTAGGCTATACTTTGAGCAGGACACACAGTAGGCTATACTTTGAGCAGGACATACAGTAGGCTATACTTTGAGCAGGACACACAGTAGGGTATACTTTGACCAGGACACACAGTAGGCTATACTTTGAGCAGGACATACAGTAGGCTATACTTTGAGCAGGACACAAAGTAGGCTATACTTTGACCAGGACACACAGTAGGCTATACTTTGAGCAGGACAGATGATATATTTTGTACAGGACAAACGGTAGGCTATACTTAGTGCAGGACGGAGGATATTCCTTGTACAGGACAGAGGGTATATAATGCGCAAGACAAGGGATTAGCAATGCTATAGGTAACGTGTACAGCAAAGGGAAACCTCGTATTTCAAGATGGTTTCACCTACAATAGGCTTTATCATGAACCTTATGCTTTATAAAGTCTCTCGTAGGATAAATGCTTTAATAACAGATGGTCTCCATTTGCTGTACGTCAGTAGGCTACTAATAACTTTAATTTCACAAGTTAATGTAGGCTTCTAGTCTAATAATATTCAGAATTTATATGGCTAGATATAACCAAACTAGGCGTGGTGACTATTGTTTCCTGTCTTATTTTTTAACCCCGACTTAGGGAAAGGTTATCCAGTATTGTCGACACCTTCGCTAGTTCTCTACTAGAAGAAAGGTCACACACTGGATAGTATTTTATCAAGAAACAGTTGTTAGACCTCCAAGACGAAGGTCGCTATGTATTACACGCGCCGATGCTAGACCTGACACTTATCAGACCTTGAGGGAATTACTGACCGTTCTGAGCTCACTTCAGCACTTAAGGTAATAAACTACTGCTATTGCTTTTGGATAGCTGGCCTTACTGGCGCTGTTCATTCTGTAATGGTGTTTGTAGGGCAGGCATTTCTGTTGACTGCCTGTTCAACTAGGCTGTTGCCCGCTGTCAAACATAGCCGTCACAGCCTGATTGATCAGGCACTTGGCGAGGGGGATAGTGATATATTTCCCTTTTGAAAACTTCCAGACTCGTTCTGGCAATGTTTCTGATGTCTACTGGTAGCTGGTTGAATCATCAAAGGCCACGGATGTTGACACAACTCCCTGATTCGAGTGTTTACATGATATTGAAATACTGAGTATTCGTTATTGAAACCTTGGTGGGAGATTTTGAACATCTGTATGCCCCATGTTATAAGCATTTCGGGCAAATTAGGTCAGTTTTGTCCCAGGATGCGACCCACAACAGTCGACTAACACCCAGGTACCTATTTTACACTGATGGGTGAACAGGGACAGCAGGTGTCTTATGGAAACACGTCCCTAATGTTATCCAGCCGTACCGGAGGAGAAACCATACCACGGGTGGGGTTCGAACCCGCGGTCAGAGAGTCTCAAAACTCTAGACCGTCGCGTAAGCCACTAGGCCAGCTAGTGGCTTACGCGACGGTCTAGAGTTTTGAGACTCTCTGACCGCGGATTCGAACCCCACCCGTGGTATGGTTTGCTTGCAATCGTGTCATTACGATTTCGTGAGTCAAGTACCAGAGGAGATTCGAACCCCGGACCTTAGTGTGTGAGCTGTCTGTCCACCATGTCAATTCCTCGCAGTATTTTGTATGTCGTTATCATGTCTTCCCTAACCCTCCTGTCCTCCATTGTCGTCAGGCCGATTTCCCTTAACCTTTCTTCGTAGGACATTCCCCTTAGCTCAGGAACTAGCCTTGTTGCAAACCTCTGCACTTTAATTTCTTGACGTGCTTCACCAGGTGTGGGTTCCAAACTGGTGCTGCATACTCCAGTATGGGCCTGACGTTTATTCATTTCCTCTCACCAGCGTGATAATAAATTTTTAAGCCTCCCTGAAGTCTTCAGATAAATCTTCCTGGTGGGCTCTGGACACAGAGACACCTCTGAATCTATCCCTTTCGTTATGTCATTCACGCATACCAGAAACAGCACCGGCTCTAGGACTGACCCTTGTGGAACTCCGCTCGTCACAGGCGCCCACTCTGACATCTCGTCACGTACCATCACTTGTTGTTTCCTTCCTGTCAGGTATTCTCTGATACATTGCAATGCCTTTCCTGTTATTCCTCTGCGTGTGCGTGCGTGCGGGCCTGCCTGCCTGCCTGCCTGCCTGCCTGCCTGCCTGCCTGCCTGCCTGCCTGCCTGCCTGCCTGCCTGCCTGCCTGCCTGCCTACCTGCCTGCCTGCCTGCCTACCTGCCTACCTACCTGCCTGCTTGCCCGCCTGTTTGCCTGCCCGTTTGCCTGCAGGCAGAAGGACATGTAAACGAAGGTCAAAAAAGTTGTTCGGCGGGCTGAGGAAGAGGCTACGCCTCTATTTATTGCTCCTTCTCACTCCCAGATCCTTCTGTTTGTTTACTGATGCTCTTCTTCTTTTTACTTCTATATTTTACTCTAATATTTTACTTCCACTCACTGTCTGATTCGTGTTGCTTCCAATTCTTTTAACTTCTTCCTAGTGTTCTTTTATTTTTCTAATTCCTCTTTGATCACTGACTTATCTTTCAAATATTTTTAGTGTACGTAAATGATCTCGCTGGAGGCCTAGACTCGTCCATGTTAATGTACACAAGTGACGCAGTAATAATAAGGGTAACTCATTCCGAGGACAACTGTCAAAATGGGCAAGATGATCCTGACCGATGAAGAATTAGACACGTGAAGAATGTAGAACTATATACGTATACAAAAGATAACTGAATCAACATAGAACATAATAGAAGGAAACCTCTCACCAATTTTCTTTTTAGAAGCTCTCGAATATACGTATGACATTTAAGAACTACGTAAAGAAGGGTTCGGGACATGTATATAACGCGTATCCGAGTAATTCTAGCTCGGAGTCCACAGGTAATAAAAGACGATCGGAAAATTGGTATGGTCCAGAGATTTGTCACAAGGACAGTACCGGATATGAGAGGCAAAAAATATCTTCAAGAATAACTTCAGGGACTGGAATTCACGACGCTGGAGAATCAAATAAAGAAAGATGGGATATAATCACAATATACGAATTCCTTGAATGGATAGACAGGTTAGAGAGAGATTGTTCAGCACTAGAGCGAAGAGAACGTAGGGACACACACACATTACCTAGATGACTCTCACATACCTTGAGAAACATACACACTCTGGTGATTGGCTCTTAACCTATGGGGGTTTAGCGCTCCTCAATGATAGTAATAATAATAACCTTAACCTAAGGGAATGGATAGATCAAACTTGATTTCCTGACGTTTCTCAGGCGCTAAATGATCACCTTTTTTTTTTACTCTAATCAATTTTGCAGACCAGGAGCTGTTGTCCTACCTCAGGTCACTTCAAAGCCCAACTCTATCTGAGCAATACAACCACCTCTTGAGATACGACCCACAACAGTCCACTAACACCCAGGTACCTACTTACTGTTAGGTGAACAGGGACATCCACAATACGGATTTAGTACTTCCCTACTTAATATAATAACAACAATAATAAAGTTAAGTAAAAGGACACAAATGCAACTAATAAAAATCATCAAGAAATTAAACTACAGCATAAATAGAAGGGAAATGAAAACAGACTAAAGAATAAAAAACTGACATAGCAGTAACAAGAATAGTTCACGTTTTCCACTGAAGATACTATAGTTTCAGACTGTCATCCCACAGGAAGTTAAGAGGAGGACCCAATAGTTATAATTCAGAATCTACAATCACTACTTCGTATTAACTCAACCGCACACTGTGACCTTCTCACACACCCACACACACACGTCCGTAATTACAGCCACTCAAAAACCCTAAAAAAAAAATACATGGGCTGGAAATCCGAGCCTGAGGCATGTGTCCCCTCAAGTGAGAAGTATTTTTAAGTGTCCTTGATAGTGACCTACGATGACTCCTCAGTTATATGGGTTGATAGGCAAGCGCTGTGGCTGGACGTGGTCTTCCAGGGAAATGGGATGGTGTGGCAGCTACTTGGCATTAAATAAATTTGGATCTGCCAAGACGAATGTCCAGAAAGTTTCGTGGATCTACGCCCCATGACTGTCAGCCAGCAAGCGTCTTTGTTCAGGAGGTAGACGGCAACATCAACACCAACAACAGCAGCACCACCAACAACAACACCAGCCCCAACAACACGACCAGCCCCAACAACACAACCAGCCCCAACAACACCACCAGCCCCAACAACACCACCAGCCCCAACAACAACACCAGCCCCAACAACACCACCAGCCCCAACAACAACACCAGCCCCAACAACACCATCAGCCCCAACAACACCACCAGCCCCAGCAACAACACCAGCCCCAACAACACCACCAGCCCCAACAACAACACCAGCCCCAACAACACCACCAGCCCCAACAACAACAACAGTCCCAATAACACCCCACAACAATAATAAGCATCAATATCGGTATCTTTGGGTTGTCAGTTATGGAGAGAGTGATGTGGTCACATCTCATCAAATAATATTCCACTGAACATGAATTATTACAACCACTCACCGGGTGTAAATATGAGTAGCAGAAATTGGTTGTCTCGAAAAACTCAGATATGCAATCCTCAAGAATGACGCACCCAGCCGAGCTAGGTGTTGACCCCTTGGCTAGTCGCAGTGTTGTTATTTATCAATACCACTCGTTCGTGGGTACAATAATATAAAATACTGTTCGTTGGGCTAGTACACCAAACAGGGAGTAGAATGAAATTAGCTCAGAGGCATCCACACCACTGTATGTCCTCGGATGACGGCTACAACTCCTAGCTTGGCTGGGTGCGTCCTTGAGGATTGTGTGGTCCGTGGACTAGAGCGTCATGCATTTTAGCTCACCATGAGGCAGGCCAAAAGAAATATTTATATAAATTGGACTCATTTATAATTAATAAAATTTGGGAAGAATTTAATGATACATTAGACAAGAAAAATATCTTAATGCTTTGTTGGAGTATCAGGTGTGCTTCACAGAGTCGGGTGCTGTCACGCGACTGTGAGGTGCGGTCTTTGTTATGAGGTGCGGTCTTTGTTATGAGGTGCGGTCTTTGTTATGATGATGTGATTGTGAGGTGTAGTCTTGCCCCTTTATAAGCCTTCTTGTTGATGTTTTGTTTTATAGTTCCTTAATAATGTGAGAAGTCACGAATGCGCTTGTAATTTCGTTATTTTTTCATAGTGGTTGTTTTGCATATTGTGATATCACCTGTTTACTGTGATCTTTTTGCATATATATATATATATATATATATATATATATATATATATATATATATATATATATATATATATATATATATATATATATATATATATATATATATATATATATATATATATATATATATATATATATATATATGTATATATATATATATATGTGTGTGTGTGTGTGTGTGTGTGTGCAGAACAACCACGTTAAAAGTGAAATTCCAAGCGCTTTCGTGACTTCTCACATTATCAAGGAGCTATAAAAATAAAAGGTTAACAGGAAGGCTTATAAGGACGAGACTACACCTCGCTGCCACCCCACAACAGCACCTGACTTTTTATGATGATGTAGGTAGGTAGTCAGTGATCCGTGAAACACAGCTTATATTCTACCCAAAAATTTGTTTAATGTACCTTAAATTCTTCCCAAATTTTATTGATTATAAATGAATCCAATTTATATAAACCAAAAGAAATACTCATATTATTTTCAAAACTACTTTTTTATGATACATGATTCTATTATATTCCTGTCGACAATGGACTTGCTTGATATAACTTTCTCAGACTTTTTAAAATCAATTAGATTATTAAAATCTCTTGCATGAATAAACAGAGCATTTGAATCTTCGTTGTTTTAACCTAAGTTCAAGACTTTTACCAGTTTGACCATAATAAACTTTATCACATATTTGACAAGGAATCTTATAGACACACCCCTCTTAAGATTCATCATTCATTTATTGACTCCATAATTAATTATAAATGAATTCATCGTCAGTAAAAATGGAATTTTCGAAATGATACTTCATCTTGGATCAGTTTTTGTTTCAACGATAAATGAAAGATAATTGTTACATTTTTGACACCAAAAGAAAATGAAGCAAAGATAATTTTTTTTCATATATATAAGACATAATATAATTATTTACATGTATAATAGATATTGTTTATGAAAGCTAGTATTACAAACACACACACATATAAATATAAATATATATATATATATATATATATATATATATATATGTCGTGCCGATTAGGTAAAACTTGCGATTTTGGCTTAAATAGCAACGCTCACCTTGCCATATAAGACAAGTGAAAATTTGTGTATGCAATAATTTCGCCAAAATCATTCTGAACATAACGAAAAAATATATTTCATTGTGTTTGTTTATTATTAAATTAATGTTAACGTATCTAAAATATACTTAGTTGGGTTAGGCTAAATTAAATTGCGCTTGTTGTAATAAGGTTAGGTAGGTTTTCAAAGTTTCTCTTGGTAAAAATTTTAAATTCTTACATTAACATAAATGAAAAAATATATCTTTAAACGTATAAGAAAATTTTAGAAAGGACTTAATTTTAAATGAGTTCTTGCTAATTGACCAGTTTTACCTAATCGGCACGACATATATATATATATATATATATATATATATATATATATATATATATATATATATATATATATATATAAGACTTATAGATATATTTTAAAGAAATATAATGCTTCTTTAATTAATGTTTGAGTAAAGTTTGACTCCAGCCAAAAACATCACAGTAATAAAAGTAAGTAGTATTGTGTAAAACGACTTTTAAAACTCAACTTCACAGTGGATGATACAAAATAAAATTCGTTCAGTGTGCTCTGGTGTCTATGTTATGAATGTTATGGGAATGTTCTTCGTCACTCATGGTTTTCATGAATGATTTGTGCTACGGGAGTCCAGATTTGTACTACGGGAGTCCAGATTTGTACTACGGGAGACCGGAATTGTGCTACGGGAGACCGGAATTGTGCTACGCGAGTCCAGATTTGTGCTACAGGAGTCCGGATTTGTGCTACAGGAGTCCGGATTTGTGCTATGGGAGTCCAAATTTGTGCTACGGGAGTCCAGATTTGTGCTATGGGAGTCCGGATTTGTGCTACGGGAGTCCGGATTTGTGCTACGGGAGTCCGGATTTGTGCTACGGGAGTCCAGATTTGTGCTACGGGAGTCCGGATTTGTGCTACTGGAGTCCGGATTCGTGCTATGGGAGTAAAGATTGGAAAAATAAACACATAAGGAGTATGGCAGAATGGGAGTCCGGATTTGTTCTACAAGAATCCCGATGTATGCTACAATACTGACTGGATCCAGCAAAACCTGGATTAGATCGACTGGCAGATGGATTTCAGACGTAGGTTAATCAAAAAGACAAAGGCACTGAGGTCGTTTCACCCAACAGTGAGCTTTCTCATGTCCACTAGAAAAGCTCAATGTGGAAAAAAGACAAGAGCAGTTCAGGACATTTAAAGGAAACATTTCGCCACGAGTGGCTTCTTCAGTCCTAATGCAGAGACAGGTAAACATCTCTCGCTAAACCAAAAAAAAAATGGTTAACCATAGTTTTTAAAGGGGTGGGTGGGTAAGCCAACGGAAGGCCTCGGACAGATGACCAGAAGCTTCAGTGGCGGGTCATCATATGACTAAGAGCCCAGTCAGGAAACACTTGTCCTATTTCCTGACGAATCTTACCTAACCTAACCTAATCTCTCGCTGCTGCTAGCCAACTGGCTCCCGCCATTATAGTCTCCTTGCTGAGTTGTCCCTCTGTCAGATCCGTAGAAGCCATTCACAGCTTAACGTTTCCCTAAATGAGTTCTATATGAATGTCTTTTTTTTCACATTTGACTTTTTCAGCGTAGTTGGAAAAAGCCGTGTCAGGTGCGAAGTCTTTCACCGATTCATGTCTTGTTTTAAAACTATCGGCAGTTTGTCACTGTCTCCATCAGAATTAGGTCGGCATGTAGACTTGTGAATTATCTCAGATGGAAGATTGACTCACAAATGAGTAAGGTAGCTGAGATTAGCGTAGATCGACTGTTTTGATTTTGATGAGTGAGCTAGCTCAGACTAGTGTAGATCGACTGTTTTGATTAAGCTAGCTCAGACTGGATTAGATCGACTTCAGACTGGCGTAGATCGACTGTTTTGATGAGTGAGCTAGCCCAAATTAGAGTAGATTCACTGGCACATCAGTAAGCTAGCCCAGGCTGGAATGCATTAACTGGTAGATGCTGAGTAAGCTAGTCCAGGTTGGAGTAGATCCATTGAAGGTAGCGAGTAAGTCTGGTGTAGACGCCAGGCTTGTTGGGTCTAGCACACCCGGAGCCCCAGCTGGTGATTCCTACAGCAGTGTAGCGACCTGGTGAAGAGAGGAGGTAAAGCTTTGCTCAGTGCGGGTAGCAAGTATACTGTCAGTATAGTTAGAGGTCTGGGTGGGGGCTCTGAGAGGAACAACCCTCGCTGCTATCAACTATTACATTATCGGAAATTAAATTTTAACATTAAGACCAGATATACGAATGATTACATGTCTGCTTCTGTCCCCCTGAGAGCAATTTGTATGAAGTGATTTTTTTAAAATATGCAATAAAAAACCCAGGGAGGTACTACCGTCCTGCCAAGTGAGTGTAAAACGAAAGCCTGTAATTGTTTTACATGATGGTAGGATTGCTGGTGTCTTTTTTCTGTCTCATAAACATGCAAGATTTCAGGGACGTCTTGCTACTTCTACTTACACTTAGGTCACACTATACGCATGTACAAACATATACATGTATATACACACCCCTCTGGGGTTTCTTCTATTTTCTTACTAGTTCTTGTTCTTATTTCCTCTTATCTCCATGGGGAAGCGGAACAGAATTCTTCCTCCGTAAGCCATGCGTGTCGTAAGAGTCGACCAAAATGCCGGGAGCAAGGGGCTAGTAACCCCTTCTCCTGTATAAATTAGTAAAGTTAAAAAATATATATATATATATATATATATATATATATATATATATATATATATATATATAATACACACATGCATGACTCGTAAATACAGTGCTCGTTTTAGAGCGTTTCGCTAATACGGAGCTTCTCAATTATATTCTTCTTTCAACAAACCGGTTGTATCCCACCGAGACAGGGTGGCCCTAAAAGAAAAAGAAATTTTTATCTTTTTAACTTTAGTAATGTATACAGAAGAAGGGTTACTAGCCCCTTGCTCCCGGCATTTATATTCATGTTAATTATTTTTGGCAGTCTGCTTATAACTGTTCACTGTGTGTCTCAGTGTCGTATTCTGGCAATGTTCGAACTTTTTACTTGCGTTGTTGATATTTTTGTAATTATTAATTACAGTACAATGGCCGCTAATGGTAATGCTAGTGAAAAGAGAGAGTAAAAAGTCTCTTTAAATCAAAAGCTAGAAATGATCAGGCTTTGTGAGAAAGACATGTGGAATGCTGGGATAGATAGGTGTTAGAAGATCACACCAGTTCCACTATACCCTTCAGTCTTCCTCTGATAATTACTTCTTTTAAAATGTTCATTTGTCAGTCACCGTAAGCAAAAGATGAAAATATTTTAAGCTTAGCAATATAGTACTGTAATATTTTTACTTTTGCATTGTTTTTTAGACCTAGCACTATTGCACACTTAATAAAATGATAGTGTACACGTTTTTAGGCTTCTATATGCACTGGCAATAATAATAATAGTCACTCACCGTCCACGAAGCAAACCATCGGACCTCCAGAGTCACCCTGACAGGTATCAATACCTCCTTCAAGGTATCCTGCGCAGTACATCCCCTGGGTAAGACGTGATGCCCCGTACACGTAGTCTGCAGTACACACCTCCTCTGGCAGGATGGGCAAGAGGGCAGACTGCAGCACATTGGAGTATCCTGCGGGAAAATGAATTCTCTGAGATACACCTCTTTCCTAGAATGGTCGGTAGGTGCTTGGATTACCTCTGGGATATCCTTTTAGTTTTTTGCATGGTACTGGGATGTGTTTGGTATTGGAACAACGGTGGATCTATCTGATTTGATATGTGAACAATGAAAGTATCTATTTAACATTGTACTTAGGACAATGGAGGATGCATACCCTCTAAAATACCCTGGCTGCCCCACCCTGCAACGGTACAGTTGAGGTAGGAAGGGTACTTCCAAATGGACGGTACCAGACACACAGGAAGTACCAACTTGCCGAACCTGGCGGAAAAGAAAATAGTGAATCAGCAACCATCCTCCACCATGGTGCTGGTGAAGGGCTCTTGATGCCAGGAATTGGAGCTAGCAGACTATCCTCCTTTGCCATGGATCAAACCTGATTACCTTCCAATCCCTAGGTACTGCATGCTGCTCTCCCCTTCTCGTTTTAAAGCTGATCACCTCTCATTTTCTAGGTCCTATATGACTTTTATGCATTAAGAGCTTCCTCATGAATAAAATAATAATTAGTAAGAATCTACAACCACAATATAATTTATTGTTTTTATCCAAAAATTAATCAACGATAAAATGTTATGACAGGAACGTCAAGAGGTTACGTTCTTGAAAATCAGCGTTTAATCTCTTAGCACTAACTGAACTATAGAACATATTTTAAAACAAGGGTTACGTTCCTGTTTTAGCGCTAACTGAACTATAGAACATATTTTAAAACAAGGGTTACGTTCCTGTTTTAGCGCTAACTGAACTAAAGAACATATTGAAAAAATGGGGTTACGTTTCAGAAACATCATAAAAATAGTGAAGTTGTGTGTGTGGAGGGAGGGGGTAGAGACTTACTGTATACCCTTCCCATTCTTTCTGACAATCTTGAGGAGAGCCACATCGTTGTTGAGGTACGGACCCTTGTCGAACTCTGGGTGGATGATCACGGAGGACACGTGGAACACCTGCTCTTCCTCTTCTTTCTCCTGTGTGAAGTAAGTTACACGGTCATTGGAAAGGTTGAGCAATGGAGCAAAAGCTAAAAAGAAATGGCTGAAAGAGAAGGGAGAATAGGGGATAGAATGCAAAAGAGAAGGAAGCATTATTTTCTAGGGTGGGACAGAGAGAAATGGGGGTTGTGTGGATTAAGAAAGGGGTAAATGCAGGAAGGAGAAGAAGAAAAAGAAAGTGAATGAGAAAAAGAAGAGAAGAAGAAAGGCAGACTGGAGGGAAGCACGCAGGACACTAGTTACAAGTTGTCATTTAATGATAAGTTTATCAGATCTTTCAAGAGGATAGAGCAAACTTATTTTTACAATTAAAATACACACAACACAAAGCACTCACACACACACACAAGAATATATACATTGAAATGTGCATATTTCTCCATGTTTATAAGCTAAACATTTACTTTTGTCCATCTTATAGGGATTATGGTATCCTTCACTGGTGGTGATAAGGTTATTAGCAACCTTAATAATCTTCATGTAAATGACAAGGGTAAAGAAGCATATTTACCATAGTGGAGTAGTCTCCTATCTTGAGGAGGAAGGTGGTGGCCGGGTACTTGATAACGCAGTGGGCAGCTGTCAGCACATAATCTGCTGTCAGTATCGCTCCTCCACACCACTGCGATGGCCCAGACTTCGTTCTCAGGTTGATAGCCACCTGTGTTCACCTCTGGTTTATCACTTTGTGGGTTTAGCGCTTAGTTATGATTATAGTAATAATAATTATCACTTACTAGTCTTACTATTAAGAAAATAGAACAAAAGTCACAGTACCATGTTTGGTTCAATTTACTCCTGACGCCAGAGACTGCGATGAAAAAACTGGTCAGTGTTTTGTTTTGACTCGAACCATTACGCATTTCCAAACTGCAGGGTTTTCACCGTTTTTGTTGTTGTTTCCCACCTGAGTGGACAACTTTTCCATACGTGTATGTATTAGTCCGCCGATGGAAACTCATATCAGCCTCTGCTATGTTATTGCCTCCTTAAATTTTATGGGATCTTCTTTGGATCATTTTTGTTCGTCGTCCAATTTCATTCAGATTTTATTCTTAGATTCTTAGTATGTTAAATATAAATAAAAATAAGTTTCACGAAGATCGGCAAAGAAATAAAACAAAAAACAAGAATAATATGAATTGACAACACTGTTTTTGAAGGTTAAAAATACTGACAAAGGTATTTTGGCTACTGGCAAACGATAAAGCAATTCCCAATAGATTTTTGGACGATTTCACCCCAGAAAAAATATATTAGGGGATCTGTGAAATTTTTCCTAAAACATCTGCCTTTACCCCTCCATAAATGAAAAATGAAAGCTATTGTCAATACAAAATCGCCAGTTTATAAAGCATTCGTTATGTGATGTTTGCGAAAATCGTTACGATTGATTCATTAATAATAGAGAAGTTGAAGAAGATATCTAAATGACTTGACAGATATTCCACGTTTTCTATCCAAGTAGATTTTTGGGATATGAAGGGAATGACAATACAAAACCCCTTAATTATGCCGAAGTTGTTGAACTGTTTCCTAACTTCTCTCAGTTTCAATAAGGTGTTCAACTTCCATTTATGTTCCCTCGTCCTGGTTCTGACAATGGTAGTCTGATATTGTCTATGCTCTTGAGTACTTTGCATGTCGTGATAATGTCTCGTCTTCTACAATATACCATTCGTGAGATCTAGCTCATATAATCAGTCATATATTTTAATAATAATAATAATAATAATACCATGGTTAATACAATGTAATGAGAATGCTAGATCAAACTAATAGAGACTGACCATCCAGGGATGGGCTCCAGGAGGGGGCGTGTGGCCCCCCACCACCTTGGGGGACTCTATAATAAGGGAGGGTGGCCTGTCTTCCACTGCCCGCCGCCCACACGTGGGTGGCAGCCCCGACGCAGGCGGTGGTATCTCAGGCTGACTCGGCTCGTTCCTCTGTAATAAAGAAGGAAGATAACACCTCCAGAAGACATTCTTCACGCGAGGATTTGTATATTTTGTTGATGATATCATTTTAAGAGTTGCATTTTTTTTGATGGCGAGTTTCTAGGAGACATGATGTTTGTAAATTCGACCAACCGCTGGATTTTTTGAGCATCGAAGTCCGACGTCCTCGGTGTGGTCGCAGTTGGTCTGGCCCCAGGGCACATGTTGGCACTGTGTCACACTGGTCTCGTACCCCAGGCACCGCACGTCGTCCAGCCACACCGGACCACTGCCAGGGCCGAAAGTATTATTCTTGTAGATGTGAGAGGCCCCTTCCCATCCCAGCATGCGACACAGCACCTGCAGAAGGAGCACAGAGTTATACTGACAAGAGACGACACATGCAGACACAAATGTAGTGCTAGAAGATCCTTTATTGACGAAGTTTCGCCCACATTTGTGTTTGTTGCCAGGGAACATTTCTCCTGATCTTAGTCATACGAGGACCTAATTTGCAAAAATACTGAACAACAGTGTAATACAAAGACATAGCCAAGCAAGCTTATATTAAGTTTCATTCGCCCCTGAGCGAAACGCTGTTGAACAGTCTTCCTCTGGTATTATAAGCATCTATAAATATGACACAATACGTGATTTATGGCATTTTATTGAGAAAACGTTACGTTCACCAGAGACTTTATCAATGATTTGATTGGTGGAATTAACGTCTTCTCAATAAAATGTCAAAAATGACATCCTGTCTTATTTGCTTGGCTGTCGAGATCTACATAAGAGCATAAGAGAGGAGGAACGCCGCAGCAGGCCTACTGGCCCATACTTGGCAAGTCCTTCTCAAACCCAAACCCACTAACAAAATATTTGACCAAACCATA
The DNA here is from genome assembly GCA_009830355.1 of Cherax destructor. NCBI lineage: Eukaryota > Metazoa > Arthropoda > Malacostraca > Decapoda > Parastacidae > Cherax > Cherax destructor. The sequence goes on from WNWK01000834.1 coordinate 175,268, forward strand.
ACACGGGCGGAGATAGAACCCGCGATCAGAGAGTCTGATCGCGGGTTCTATCCCCGCCCGTGGTATGGTTTGTTTGCAATCGTGTCATTACGATTTCGTGAGTTATTCGACCAACCCTGATAAACATATACAGAGTATTTCACTCGTAGGAGGCCCCGAGTTATTGTTTACTACAGACAATATACAAACAAGACGGTTGCAACTTCGGGAGTACTAACTCGGGGCCTCCTACGAGTGAAACACCCTGTATAAGGCGTGTCTGTGTTACCATAGGAGGAGCAGTTCAAACCTCGGGTGAAAACTGGTCTTTGTGCTTACATGCCCTTCCTCCATACCGATGTCATCATCACACACACTGCCCCAGATACCCAGGTGCTTCACTTCTACACGCCCCTGGACTGTCTCCACTCCATTACCGGAACCACCGCCCGCACCACCGCCTACGAGACGCACCTCTACCGGGGCCTGTGGAAATTGGAAGAAGAGTGAACGTAAGGGCAATTACAGTGAAATATTAATGGTTAAATAGACACAACTAACCTAGAGATGACAAGACAACTGACCAAAATGTTGTCCCACGTTTCATTTTTAATTTATGGGTTAGTTGTGAATTGTCCCAGCCACAGTGTTGTGTGTTGTAACAACCACGGTTCTGTGGGTTAATTGTGACTTGTTTCATCCACAGTATTGTGTGTTAATGGTGAGTTGTTACAGCCACGGTATTGCAGGTTAGTTGTAACATTTTACTTCCACGGTATTGTAGGTTAATTGTGAATTGGTACAGTCACGGTATTTTGGATTGTGATTTGTTTTAGCCACGGTATTGTGGGTTAGTTGTGACTTATTATAGCCACGGTATTGTGGGTCGAATGGGCGAGAGTTAGTCGTACCTCGCACATCTCTCGATCCTCGTCGGAGTCGTCGTGACAGTCGTCAACGGTGTCGCAGAGGAACCTGAGGCCGACGCAGCGACCGTTGTCGCACTTCCACTGCTCATGGGGACACGACTCCCCAGTCTGGAAACACATCACTCCAGCCGCCTGGAAAAACGACGAGAAATAAGAGAAAAAGAAACTTGAAGATAAAAAATATTTTCTTTCGATCAGTCTGGAAGGCATTTACTTTAATTAGTTAGCACTGACTACACAGTAATCAAATAAATTAATCAACACAATGCCTAGCTAATCAATAATAAATGTTAAAGGTATGTCAATATTGTCAAAGTTCGGGAATACAGAGACCGTTTCTAGCACTGGGGAAGGAACGAAACGTCTGATAAAATAGCATAAGTGTTACATAGGGAATTTCGTTTTTGTACAAGCAGCTAGTTAAATTATCAACTAATCTACCAAGTAAACAACCAGGAGGCAACACACCAAACAGAACCCAGCCACACTCCCTGGGGAACTACCACACCGAGGGGGACCCAACGACACCCCCTGGGGAACCGCCACACTGAGGGAGACCCAACGACACCCCCTGGGGAACCACCACACCAAGGGGGACCCAGCGACACTCCCTGTAGAACCAGCACACCAAGGGAGACCCAACGACACCCCCTAGGGAACCACACTGAGAGGGACAACTCACCTCTGACTCCTGACAGTCGTGTTCGCCCCAACCAGCGAAGTCGCATTCAGCCAGCGAGGTCTCCTTACCGTGGCAGTTGAGATCATCCATCAGGTACTGACCGCTACCAGAGCCGAAGCTGTGAGGTGGGAAATCAGGTGAGCACAGGTCAGCGCTCTTGGCAGTCAAAATAACAAAATATCCAAGGTAAAGCAAGGTATAAAAATTACGAAAACTAGCAGCACGAATAAACACAACACAAATATATACTAACGCACCGTGACCACAAGTAGGCCTACCTGATCTAGGTTTCGTCTCATTTAAAAAAAAAATAATCGCTATATAGTAGTGTTTCCAATTACAAACACAACCCGCACATGGGAGAACGAAACTTATGACGACGTTTCAATCGTCATAACTTTATTTCTCCCATGTGAGGATTCTTTGTGTATTGTTCCAGTCACGGTATTGTTCCAGTCACGGTATTGTTCCAGTCACGGTATTGTTCCAGTCACGGTATTGTTCCCTTTTTATTCTTCAGTGTTGCCTGTTATCAAGTTGCCATATGGTTCAGGACGGACCACAGCGTTGTTCAGTTCTCATTTCCAATTTGTGTGATTTTATTGTGAATTGTTACAGCTGCGGTAGCGCTTTATTATTTCCTGAATATGTATGCTTTACTTTGGTGGGGGATTCGTTTAATAAAACCTAAATTCTAGATCGGTATTAAAAAAAAATATGAAGGGCAAAAAAAGTACAAGAGTACTGGAGTTTACACACCGTGAGTTTTGAAAGACCTCCTTGGCACCGGAAGTAAATCCCAGTTGTTGGCACACCACGTCCCCATCTGGCACCCCCCACATGTCGTCACACACGGGGCCCCATCGACCGAACACTGCCAGAAACACGAGGCACCATAAGCTCTCTGGTGAACACTTCGACAAATCAAGTAATAAAAACAACAGAAAGCTCTTATAAAATCATAACACGTAAATTGCCAAGTAAATCTTACAGACTTGTTCTTATATTCGGTATACAAATACCTTTATTCTCCTATGTGCGTCTTAGTAGTTTTTAATCCTCTAATATTTCCTTTTAGCCTTGGAGGCCTGGTCTGAGACCAGTTCGTGGGGAAGATAATCCCCAGAACCACTTATAGATTACAAATGCTTATTGGAAACGTTTCGGTCCTGGGACCTTGCTCCTTAGTCATATTTGGAATGGATAAGGTCCGAGGACCGAAGCGTTACCATTATTCATGTTTTTTGTGTTACCTTGGACCTCTACGCGGCCCTCGTGGGGGCCAGAGCCGTTGACGAGCCGCACCTCGAAGTTCAGATGTTTGACACACTGCTCCTCGTCCTCACCTTCTTCACAGTCCCGACGACCATCACATTGCTTAGGGGCAACACACACTGGTATTGGCACTCAACGTACTGGTGGCACTCATCACACTCAAACATCACGAAAGAGCTAGAATATTTTTCTTTTCCTCTTTTTCAATGAAGTTAAATTACTGTATTTATAAAAGTGCCGTATGTTTTTACATATATCAAAGTGTTTTTCGGAGACTCGAACGACGGTCTGTCTACTGCCAGTCTGAAGAACTGACCACTCGATCATCACGCTTTTCAAAGGCTGCTGTACGAATCTGCTGGGAAATTTGTAGTGAAAAAGTATTGCTATCCAATCAGTTGGTAATGACTAGCTCTTGTCCCCTTTTTGTCATCTATGAGCGTGATGGCCAAGTGGTTAGTGCTTCGGACTGTCACCTGATACCCCATCATTCAAGTTGCCCAGAAATACTATGAACTGTTACAAGCGTTTATTCCCCTAAACAGCTCGTGGGGAAGAAGGTAGGCTGTAGTGCTTTCGCTTCTTATGTCGTCATTACGTTCTTATATTTCAATCAGTACCGGACCTGAACCTCTCCAAATTGTTGGTCAGTTGGGAATTGTACAAAAAAAAGCAGTCACAATGTCAGTCATACTCGTTTACTCACAGCTAATCATTATTTATTTCATCATTCTCTCTCAGCCTGTTCTCACCATGGTCATGTCGATGCATTTGTTATCATTACAGACGAACATGTTGGTACAGTCCACAGTCAGGTTCTTCAGTTCGTAGTACTCCCAGTCCTCAGCAGGTACCAAACCTCCAGAGAGCCCCACGTTACTGTTGCTCAGGATACACGTTTCTGTGGACTCCCTGCAAGAGGAGGATATACCTGATAAGCCGCTAGAAGCTCGAGCGGGTCATCGGTGCTGGCGAAGGCATCGAAGAACTCTTAGAAAGCAGAAAATATAATGATACTAACAATATGAATGAAAGGAAACGAGTTCATACACTTATGACATCTCGATTAAATAAGTTTCGGTCCTGGGACCTCGGTTCATTTGAAGTGAACAAGGTCCCAGGACCAAAACGTATCTAATAAAGTTGTTCTAAGTGTATGTATACATTTGTGTCCAGGAAGTCTTGGACTTTCAGGAGGGAGGTGCTGCCATCTTTCGCAGATCTGGATTAATGAATGAAAGATATGGGAAGGTCCTTCCACTAACTCTTCTCAGGGTAGATCAAAATTAAACAAGTGTCTAATAAAACCCACTCGCTGATAAAAGGAAATGCGAGCTCCTTCCTTGCTTTTTGTTGTACCACATGCTGATAACGAAGGAACTTGTAAGAATAGCCATTCAGAATAAACTATGAAGGGTATATACACAGAGCAGTGTTTATCTTACAGAGTATTTCTTCCCTATTTTAAAGCTTAACATTTCCTAGACTAGTGGCGTACAGGAAACATGCAGCCTTATTGACCCTAATAAAGCAACCACTCATAGTAAATCATCCATCCCGTTCTAAAGTTAAAGTAACACTGTACTCACTGGTAGTTAAACGACTTGCAGACGAAGTTCTTGGCCTGGATGCAGCGGGCGGCACAGGTTGTCTTGATGGTGTACAGCCACTTCTCTACCTCATTGCCCTGCAACTTGTGCCTCACTTGCTTGCTGAACTCGTGGCTGTAGTCGGGGCACCCCACCTCGTCACTCTTGTCATCACAGTCCTGGTGAAGAGAGTGAGTTCTAAGGTGTTCAAGTATTTGGTAGGTAATTATTCTAGTAATTTGTAGGTAACTGTTTTGGGACTGGTAGATAATTAACATGTATAATTAGCAGAGCTCTTGAAATATCTCCAAACAACAAAATTAAATTTGATCCCTCACACACTCAGAGAAACAGGAACACTATCACAGTGCATTTTCCTGGACTGCAGGAAGGCCTTCGACACAGTTCCTCATATGAGATTAGTAAAGAAGTTGGAAGAACAAGCGTGTATAACAGGAAGGGCACTGGAATGGATCAGGGAATACCTCACAGGGAGGCAACAACGGGTCATGGTGCGTGATGAGGTATCACATTGGGCGCCTGTGACGAGCGGTGTACCGCAGGGGTCAGTCCTAGGACCAGTGCTATTCTTGGTATATGTGAATGACATGACGGATGGGATAGACTCAGAAGTGTCTCTGTTCGCAGATTATGTGAAATTAATGAGGAGAATCACATCGGAAGAGGACCAAGCAGGACTTCAAAGAGACCTGGACAGGCTTGACATCTGGTCTAGCAACTGGCTTCTCGAATTTAATCCCACCAAATGCAAAGTCATGAAGATCGGAGAAGGGCAAAGAAGACCGCCGACAGAGTACAGGCTAGGTGGACAAAGGCTACAAACCTCGTCAAAGGAGAAAGACCTCGGGGTGAGTATAACACCAAGCACGTCTCCGGAAACACACATCAACCAGATAACTGCGGCAGCATATGGGAGACTGGCAAACCTAAGATTAGCGTTCCGTTACCTTAACAAGGAATCGTTCAAGACTCTGTACACCGTGTACGTCAGGCCCATACTAGAGTATGCAGCTCCAGTCTGGAACCCACACCTGGTCAAGCACGTCAAGAAACTAGAGAAAGTGCAAAGGTTTGCGACAAGGCTAGTTCACAACTCAGGGGACTGTCCTATGAAGAAAGGTTGAGGGAAATAGGACTAACTGGAGGATAGAAGGGTTAGAGGAGACATGATAACGACATACAAAATACTGCGGGGAATCGACAAGGTAGATAGTGACAGGATGTTCCAGAGAGGGAACACAGAAACAAGGGGGCACAACTGGAAGCTGAAGACTCAGATGAGTCAAAGGGATGTTAGGAAGCATTTCTTCAGCCATAGAGTAGTCAGGAAGTGGAATAGTCTAGCGAACGATATAGTGGAGGCAGGAACCATACATAGTTTTAAGATAAGGTATGATAAAGCTCATGGAGCAGGGAGAGCAGAGACCCAGTAGAGGACAGCGAAGAGGCGGGGCCAGGAGCTGAGTCTCGACCCCTGCAACCACAATTAGGTGAGTACAGTAAGAGCAACAGGAACATTAGCACAGTAAGAGCAACATGAACACTAGCACAGTAAGAGCAACAGGAACACTAGCACAGTAAGAGCAACAGGAACACTAGCACAGTAAGAGCAACAGGAACACTAGCACAGTAAGAGCAACAGGAACACTAGCACAGTAAGAGCAACAGGAACACTAGCACAGTAAGAGCAACAGGAACACTAGCACAGTAAGAGCAACAGGAACACTAGCACAGTAAGAGCAACAGGAACACTAGCACAGTAAGAGCAACAGGAACACTAGCACAGTAAGAGCAACAGGAACACTAGCACAGTAAGAGCAACAGGAACACTAGCACAGTAAGAGCAACAGGAACACTAGCACAGTAAGAGCAACAGGAACACTAGCACAGTAAGAGCAACAGGAACACTGACAGAGGCAACAGGAACACTAGCACAGTAAGAGCAACAGGAACACTAGCACAGTAAGAGCAACAGGAACACTAGCACAGTAAGAGCAACAGGAACACTAGCACAGTAAGAGCAACAGGAACACTAGCACAGTAAGAGCAACAGGAACACTAGCACAGTAAGAGCAACAGGAACACTAGCACAGTAAGAGCAACAGGAACACTAGCACAGTAAGAGCAACAGGAACACTAGCACAGTAAGAGCAACAGGAACACTAGCACAGTAAGAGCAACAGGAACACTAGCACAGTAAGAGCAACAGGAACACTAGCACAGTAAGAGCAACAGGAACACTAGCACAGTAAGAGCAACAGGAACACTAGCACAGTAAGAGCAACAGGAACACTAGCACAGTAAGAGCAACAGGAACACTAGCACAGTAAGAGCAACAGGAACACTAGCACAGTAAGAGCAACAGGAACACTAGCACAGTAAGAGCAACAGGAACGGTCGCACACTGACCAACGGAAAGTCGCTCACTCACACCAAGTGTCTTATTTCATTTTATTAACATTTGGCTTTCTAAACTTATTTCCTGTTTAGCTTATTTTTCAACTGTTTTATTTACTGCATTTCATTTGTTTATGAATACAGTATTTACAAATGCTTTATCATATTTCCAAGTTATTTTTCATTATAATGAACAACTCTCATTGCGATTTATATTTACAAACTCTTGAGCCCCTCAAGAGTTTGTGTGGGATGACATACTTGAACGGGATGTGAAGAACACTTCTGTTGACATTAATCTCAGTATAATTCTTTTGTTAATCTATGTCGCTGCTATCATGTCTTCGCTGGGTGAGCAAGCCTGTGGGTCGAGTGAGCAAGCCTGTGGGTCGAGTGAGCAAGCCTGTGGGTCGAGTGAGCAAGCCTGTGGGTCGAGTGAGCAAGCCTGTGGGTCGAGTGAGCAAGCCTGTGGGTCGAGTGAGCAAGCCTGTGGGTCGAGTGAGCAAGCCTGTGGGTCGAGTGAGCAAAATGTCACCAATGTATAAGCAAGAAAAAAATTATACTTGGTACTCACATTACACGTGAACACCACTTTGCCTTCCTTAATTTTCAGGAAACAAGAGCATGGCAGACATTCGAACCCGCTGTTACAAGCGATTTAATGGCACAACAGCGAATTCGCCGAGGCGATTTATTCCAGAAGTCACCGAAATTCGCAGCATTATATAACCTAGTACACACACAACCCGCACATATAAAAAGAGAAGAGCTTACGACGACGTTTCGGTCCGACTTGGACCGAGTCGGACCGAAACGTCGTCGTAAGCTCCTCTCTTTTTATATGTGCGGGTTGTGTGTGTATTGTTCCAGTCACGGTATTGTGCCTTTTTTGTTATATATAACATAGTCTTTGCTGTGTATTCTTATGTTCAAGAGGTGAGATTCATCACGACCTGGTGAAGCTCAGTCATGAAGGAAACGTCTAAGAAAAAGGCTTGCTCTGCTCTACCTGCCTTTATAACTGCCATTTACGTTATTTTCCGATACTATAGGAAGCTGTCATAACGCACAACTCACGTCCGACTCACCTGCTGTCCGTCACACTGCCATTCACTGTGGATACAGCTGCCAGACGTGCAGGCAAACTTGTCAGCAGGACACACTCCCACCAGGTCGTCAGGGGGTTCTTCCGGTATATCTTCCACCACGGTCACTTGCTGCTTACATCTGTTCAGTACACGGGAGTACATGGTTATGCTGAGTACACTTTGTCTACGCGGAATTACGTGGATACACTTAATGCATAGATAACTTATCAGACCACAGGGTTTAACAAAGCAGTAGAACGATAGGGAAAGAGGGCTACAAAAATATTTACATATATTGAGACACCCGTCCTTCAAGGCTACCTAAACATTTTAAGAACAATTCTGAGTTACAGGCCAGCCAGCATAGCCCACTACTCTGTGATTATTACTAAACTACCTATATACTCAGATTGACTGAACCTGCATGAAAATACATAAAACAGCATTTGCCTTTGTAATGGTACCGTTTCGCGCAAGGAGAGCCTTATATGAACAACATTTCACTCATGAGAAACTTTATCAAGTTATTATCAAACTACACTTGTAAACCACGGTACGGGTGGGGATTGAACTTGCGGCTAGTGAGTCGTAAAACTCCAAACCGGTGCGTTACACTTGTAACCGTGACGAGCAACACCTGGGTACAATACAGCAACAAACACCTCATGTGATGGTAAGACTCGGTGGATCAGGTTTGGGTATGTTATATACCCAAACCTAAATAAAATGGGTAAGCTTTGGACATAAACCAGCCATTTTGTATACTCTATTTACAAATTGTTATATAGCCACCAGGCCCCGTGGATTGGTGGCTAAAGATCTCGGTTCACACGGCGAGTGTCCGGGCTCGATTCCCGGCGAGGATAGAAACATTGGGCGTGTTTCCTTACACCGGTTGTTACTGTTCCCCATTAGTAAAATAGGTACCTGCATGTTGGTCGACTGGTGTGGGTCGCATCCTGGAACAAAATTGACCTAATTTGCGGGAAATGCTCTGCATAACAAGGGGTTTTCTATATAGTAGTATGTCATTGATGTCAGTTAGGCCTGTATACCTTGTACATGTACTTGTAGTAAATAAAGATATTATTATTATTAAAGTTTAATATCACTGCATATCACATATAAGACGGCATACATATGTGCTTCAATATATATGATAATTAATAAAGAACCATAGAGGAAATAATATACATTGACTTTCGTATGTTACTTTAACAGATTAATCTGTCTAATGTGCTATCGCTGAATGTCTAAAAAACCTATGTGCCCTCAGAACCAGTCTCGTCTGCACAGCAATGGAGGCTGGGCGTTTGGCGGGCTAACTCCGGGATTTTCAAGGATAGCTCCTGATCAAAGAGGCTGACCAGGTCACGACTGAACAGGACTCTGTGTGAATTGTCTGGGAAGATTCCAAAGCAGCGAGAGGACATCCCAGTGCATCGTTTCAGCGTAAACAGTGGAAGTTTGTGAGGGTTGGGGCTGAGAGTGTCCCAAGTCAGGCGGGAGTAGCCTCCTCCCCCACGCCTGCCGGGGGAAGGGGGCGGGGTGTGTTGGCTGCCCAGTACTCACCTAATTGTACTCACCTAATTGTGGTTGCAGGGGTCGATACTCAGCTCCTGGCCCCGCCTCTTCGCTGTCTGCTACTGGGTCTCTGCTCTCCCTGCTCCATGAGCTTTATCATACCTTGTCTTAAAACTATGTATGGTTCCTGCCTCCACTATATCTTTCTCTAGACTATTCCACTTCCTGACTACTCTGTGGCTGAAGAAATGCTTCCTAACATCCCTTTGACTCATCTGAGTCTTCAGCTTCCAGTTGTGTCCCCTTGTTTCTGTGTTCCCTCTCTGGAACATCCTGTCTCTGTCTACCTTGTCAATTCCCCGCAGTATTTTGTATGTCGTTATCATGTCTCCTCTGACCCTTCTTTCCTCCAGTGTTGTTAGTCCTATTTCCCTCAACCTTTCTTCATAAGACAGACCCCTGAGTTGTGGAACTAACCTTGTCGCAAACCTTTGCCCTTTCTCTAGTTTCTTTACGTGCTTGACCAGGTGTGGGTTCCAGACTGGTGCTGCATATTCTAGTATGGGCCTGACGTACACGGTATACAGTGTCTTGAACGATTCCTTGTTAAGGTAACGGAACGCTAATCTTAGGTTTGCCAGTCGCCCATATGCTGCCGCAGTTATCTGGTTGATGTGTGCCTCCGGAGACGTGCTTGGCGTTATACTCACTCCAAGGTCCTTCTCCTTTGCCGAGGTTTGTAGCCTTTGTCCGCCTAGCTTGTACTCTGTCAGCGGTCTTCTTTGCCCTTCTCCGATCCTCATGACTTTGCATTTGGAGGGATTGAATTCGAGAAGCCAATTGCTAGACCAGATGTCGAGCTTGTCCAGGTCTGTTTGCAGCCCTGCCTGGTCCTCTTCCGATGTGATTCTCCTCATTATTTTCACATCATCAGCGAATAGAGACACTTCTGAGTCTATCCCGTCCGTCATGTCATTTACATATACCAGGAATAACACTGGTCCTAGGACTGACCCCTGCGGTACAGTGACCCTCTCATAACCCCTCACCCCTGTTCCTCACCCACCCAACTCCCAGCGTCGGCGATGGCGGTGAACAGTGACCCTCTCATAACCCCTCACCCCTGTTCCTCACCCACCCAACTCCCAGCGTCGGCGATGGCGGGGGGTGTGCGGGGATCGCAGGAGCTTCCACTGCAGGGACAGCGCCGTGGAATTCGACTACGAGGCAGCTGTCAGGTGTGCCACAGGCGGTGTGCACTCGGTTCCTCAGGCTTCGGCATCCGTGCGCACGGTGGATGTCTTGGAGCCCGGGGGGCTCCATGTGGGAGCGGCCAGCAGCGCCTCTCAGCGGACGGAGGGCCTGGGATCTGCAATCAAATTGGCGTCCACCTGGGATCTGCAATCAAACTAGCGTCCACAAGGACGTTGACACGTCCCCAGGGCTGCTCTCCCTCGGGCTGCTAGCGATGGTGCTCCTGCAAGCAGCAGATCCTGGTGCAACCTGCTGCTGTTTGCAATGGCTGTCTGGCTGTCCTGCCGAAGAGGGACAGGCACCTTGCAACATCTGTTGTTGGGGCAATGGATGCATTTCCTAGAATATTGCTCATTACTCTGTCATTTGTTTACCATGTATGGACGTGTTTATGATTCATTACCTTTGTAACTGTCATGATTGTGACCAGCTCTACCTGGAGCTCATTACCTTTGCAACTTGTCATGATTATGACCAGCTCTACCTGGAGCTCATTACCTTTGCAACTTGTCATGATTGTGACCAGCTCTAGTTCATTACCTTTGCAACTTGTCATTCTATTCTATTCTATATGATCTGCCGGTATGGATCCCGGCCCGGGTCTCTTCCAATTTGGCGACCCGGCATCGGTTTCCCTGTAGGGAAGTGAACTTGTCATGATTTTGACCAGCTCTAGTTCATTACCTTTGTAACTTGTCATGAGTGTGACCAGCTCTACCTGGAGCTCATTACCTTTGCAACTTGTCATGATTGTGACCAGATCTAGTTCATTACCGCTGTAACTTGTTCAGCTATCAAAACTTTGGAGTCCAGTCTCTGGACCAATTATGTACCTCTGTAATCTTTTGACTACCGCCCACAGGATGGGTATGGGGTGCATAATAAAGATATTAAACTAACTAACCCTCAGAACCATTATGAAAATTTATACTATTGTCTTAAAATATTTGTAGGATTCCAAAATAAAGTTATATCTTATTTTTGTCGTAGTAAAAATATGTTTATTTAGGAACAGGTACACCCGAGTGTGTAACTGTACTGTGTGCAGACAGTGACTTGTTACCATAGTCCTCATACCTGGGAATATCGCAAAAACTGGCTTCTTCTCTGACAGTGAAGCACCATGGAATGTCATCACCGTCTGGGTTGGCACAGTAGTTGTCTCTGAGGTCAGCAGCCATAGGTAAGTCTTTCACCTTTGGTTGAACCCTCGGGTCACTCCACGACAAGCAGGGTTCACCCTGAGCAGTGATGTTGGCTGTGCCTGAGTAAGTCATCCCTCGACCCTTAATGCAACCTGTTCATAGAAAACATAAGTATTAGAGAAAACGAGAAGTCTGTATGGTGTAACTTAATCATTCATTTTTATGCTAACATATTGTCAAATTTGTAAAATTTCAATTTGACAAAGATAATACTCAACATGTCATTAAAATACTGAACAAATGAATGAAAATAACGGCGAATATTTACCAACGTCGACCTTGTTCGTTTCACACACGTAATGCAGCTTTAGCGCACAGTTAGATAACTGTAAATGTTGGGCAAAAGTCAGTTTCGTTACAATATTGTATATCTCATTTTACACAAACGTTACATTTTATCAGTTAACCTGAATAGGCAACACGGTAAAAAAAATCTTCGCCATTTCGTACATGTAAATAAATAATTGCTGTGGAATTCCCACATCTATACATGCAAAATTAAAAATCGTAATTATAAGAGACACTGAAACTGAGCCCTAGAGGTAACAAATTTGTTTCTTAATATATGTACACAGTTTTAATAGGACCTACTAACAACCGCCACTACTCTCATCATAAACTCAAATTTAACTCAAGAACCCAAATGAAACATGTCAGATTGTTCGACTTCATGGGTTACCCTGGGTAAAATCTCCGTAATGCTCCATAAATACCTGTCCATAATATCAGTGTGTTCTTATGGGTGGTGTAACATCACTGTAATGTGACTGCCTTCTCGACCTTGCCTGCCTTCTGGGACTCTGCTATCTACGTCTGGCAGCCGCCTGCAGTCCACCCGCCTCATCAGCTGTTCCAACTCGCTCCAGCGTCACCCACACCGATCAACAACGCCTGCAGTTCCTCTGCACACGTCGCCCAGAGTGGACGTGCCACTCACCTGTATATTCCCTCCTCCTACCCTTACCCAACCTTTTCCCATATTTCTATCCTTACCCACCCTTCTTCCATCCCAGCTTACCGACGCTCAGGTCATCAGTACCAGTATGGGTGGTGTAAAAAAATAATGTTGAGTCCTCACCCGTGTCGTGGTGGGGACTGAACATTATGTTTGCAATCGTGTCATTACGATTTCATGAGTCATAAAAGTATTTGCACTCTCCCGAGTCCCCCTAAGTTACCTTCCAAAAGAAGTACTCTGCTGAGGCCGTAACTGGTTCATTTCCTTCTTCCTGCGGTACTGAGAATTTATTCTTCAGCACTATGCAGTGGGTTATAGCAGACTGCCCTGTCTCGGCCGGCTGGCCGCTCTGGGTAGCGTTCCACCCTGAGGTAATATAATATGAGTTTTAGTCATACTGAACCCATCCTTACTCCATGATCATGTTAAGGTCAGTGTTAGTTTAGACCTGTTTAGAAATGTTTTGTGAGTAATCTTGATCCTAAAATATTTATTAGTATTGTTTGTACTATTAATTTTAGAATGTTAGAGGATAAAACGGCATGTATACATGCCGGTCTATGTTACGATATATAAAAATACAAAATAAATAATTAGGTAACTGTTGTGTCCTTGCTAATGTATTTAAGTAACATATAGTTTTTCATGTAACTGATATGCTCTTTATTGTATTTTCATTATTAATAATTATAACTGATAATTTACTGTATCAAACCCTCCCCTGACAGGTTGCTACCACCACTACCCACCATTACCACACCTCCCGTCAGCACAACCACCCACCTCTCCAACTGACCTGGCCACCACAGTGAAAAGGGTAAGGTTGCTGCAGGAGGAATGGAAGAGTTCTGCCACAACCAGTAGGTCTCGCTGAATATTTTGGTCCTTACACCGCCAGTGTGGAAACCCACGCTGTCCCCACCCATCGCCTCCAGCAGGTCAGACACGAAGTCACTCTCAGACTAGGCCAGAGATTTATGAAGGAGAAAAGAGGAAAAGAATTCTATTAGAATGTTATTATTTGGAAAAGAATGAAATGTTCAACCTCTTTATCTTTATTTCGACTCAAAACCATCAGTAAAGAGAATATTATTCCATTCATAGGGGAGGAGCGCTAAATCCGTGGGCGTTGTACAGCTCCTGGGAAAGTGGGAGTTAGTCTGGTTCTCTAAAAGGAAATGAAAGACAGGTATAATTCCATGGATCAAGATCGTTCTCATCACCGGCACAAATGTGACACAATGTGAATGTCGGGGTTTTCTATCTCATGTTTCTTCAGTAATTTATTTGTTTACACATCAGTTTAACTGGATAAGATACTACCCCATGAATAATAAAAAGGCACAATGTCGTGACTGGAATAAAACGCACACACGAGACTGAAACTTCTGACGACGTTTCGGTCCGACTCGGACCATTAACTAGTCACGAGAGGGAAGGGGCGTTCTACCACTCCCGTTCCCTGCCCCTCCTCGAGTATATATTCTGGCTCCAGTCATTCCTTAAGGCGCGATTTAGATTCATACACGCGTAAATACGCCCTAATAATATAATCATTAACAAAATCTGGTATAGCATAACCTTGGTCTGTTGACTGACCTGGGAGGTGATAGAGAGGAGCCTGGCACCTCTGGAAGAGCACCTGACACGAGCCTCAGAGTGAGACACGAGGGCGGAGGTGTGGACGAAGTAGCATTTCTTACCCCAGCGAACTCCCCCTACAGCACCACATTCAGACACCCAGTTCCTCAGGCAGCGCACTCCTGTGGGAGGATCCCATATATAGAAAATTCTAAAACAAAGCAGTAAAATATGAATGACAGCCATGAATTAAATTTTAGTTAAAATTATTAGTAAAACAACAGTAGCATTAACAATAAAAGAATAAATGTCGTTATAAATAATTGAGCATCAACAGCAGTTATATCATTATTTTTATTAAGGTAGACGCTAAACCCGAAAGTCATACAACAAATTGAAATGATGAGCAGCGGGAGAGGTACTGACGTCAGTACTAACAGCAGAAGAAACAGCAAGATTAAAACAACATTCCAGTTAAGATACGAAGATTTAGCCAAAATCTGATTTTTTTAGTAGCAGTTGGAACAGTATTTAAAGAGCGGTAGCGTCTTCATAAATAGTGGTAGTAACAACAACAACAGCAAAAGCAATGCAGTAAGCAATGGCTATGACAATAGCATCAACAGCTTACAGAAGCAGTGACTTCATTAGCGGCAGAAACATTAACAGCAGCAGTGATAACGTAATTCCCGCAAAGCAAATCAACAATAGCAACAGTAGCAAATCGACAGTGAGTAAATACACAGACTTACCGACCACTGTCTTATCGAGATCCTCCGGAGCTCCCAGCTTAAGGCTACAGTTCATGAGGTGTTGTTCCTGGCCCTGGCAGTCCACCTGACGCACTCCGGCGCTCTTCCCGGACACAAGACCAAAGGAGAGCCCCTGGGTAGCCGATGCCGCTCCTCTGCCAGACAAACGGGCGTAAAAATAATCCAAAACGAAGTTTTCAGAAAAAAAAATGTAAATTTAAACTCTTGTAAACAGTATGACGATGGATTTGCTGTGGAGTCTGAGAGGAAGTAGCCACTGGCTGGTTACTCACTTGGTGAAGCCAAGGCTCCTGCAGACGACTGATGCTTCGTCTTTAGTCCAGCCATGTGGAGAGTCTGCCACCAGGTGCCATCCCTCCCTTCCCCCGTTCACCTGACGCAGTACCGGTATATGAAGGCATGGTTTGAACAAAAAACGGAACAACAGATTAAGCATTAAGAAAATTATTCAAGTGATAATTTGACTGACACACTTCCTGAAAAACTAGAAAACTCATAGTGAGTTTCTCTGTGCTTGTGAAAGGACATTATTATAAAATATTTTTGACCTAATAAATTTAAACCTCCATACTTTCCTGCATTCTTCCCTCCTAAATATTTTTCTATTCGTTTTTCATACCTCATTATATTCTTTCTTTCTCCGTACCTCCTTACATTCTTCCCACCCTCCATACTTCTATATATTCTTCCTTTCCTCCATACGTCTTTACATTCTTCCATATTTCCATTCCTTCCTCCACACCCCATTACATTCTTTCCACTTTTCATATAGTCTTCCCTTCCTCCCTCCCTACATTATTTCCTCCCTTGTTTCCCCGTCGGTACATTTCAGTCACTTGCTCACCTGGACATAGCCAGCCCAGGGCACAGTACCTCCCCTGAGCCTCAGTCTCTGGCCTGACGCTGGAGGCGTCACCGTTATCATTCTGGGTTCTCCTGAGAAGATGTTAATCATTTTAAAGACTCGTGAAGAACGTTTCCTGACACATTCCAGCAGGTGGGCTGCTCGAAAGCGCTAAACTTATTTGGGTCAGGCAACACAAAGAGTGGACGAGGCTCGATGCTTCGTCTGCTACGTACGAAAAAGACGTATGTACATAGATCACTGTTCGTATGTTCCCGTATCAAGAAATTCAAGCTGTTTTACATTTTCAATAAGCTGACTAGACAGAGAGAATATTGGTCTCGTGATTAGCGGACGGAGGATCAAGCCTCCACCACTCCGTGCGCTGAATGATGCACACGGGTTTAGCGTCTTACATAAACTAGTATTATATTTTTAAGCTCAATTATAACTTACATGGAAACAGAACCTCAGAAGATCAGTTGATGTGTATATTTCGACCCCCTTTTGAGATCCTCTTCAGCAGATTATGATTAAATAATACCTGAATGTAACATAAAAAATCTGATACATTTTTGTCAATGTTTATTTTTTCGGTCAAATTCCGACTGTGATTTTTAAGAGGACGGGTTGAAATAACCTGGGCAACACTGGGTTATTATTTAACTCTAACTTAAATATGACAAGAATATATGTATAGGGAATGAACTGGTTTCCAAGAAGTACTCACTTCTTTGCTCCCGAATCTTGGGACACACTGTCCTCCGTGGGAAGTCGCAAATGCCCTTGTTTGCGTTGAAGAGTAAGCCTAAGGTGCACTTGCGTAGGCTCGCCTGGCCCCGCCAACACTTGATGTACTTGGAGCAGTCCTGTGTGGACAGCTATTAGTATCATATTAAGCATGTGAGGGTTTATAGCGCCTGGGGGAATGATAGATAGCCAGATTTAATTCTGTTCCTTAAATTAGGTGAAATGACCGGGGATCAAGTAATGGCGGAATGGTCACTGAGATGTGTCCTCAAGGACCTGAAGCCACAAATAATTATACTCTTACCACAAATAATTATACTCTGCTACCTGCTTCCATAAATCTGGTCCCATTCTCTGCCATGTCTCCTGCCCCCTCCTTCCTATACATACCTTCATGTAAGGAAATTGTCCGTCAGGACGCGGGCAGAGAATATCCGCCTCTTTCCCCTGGAGTTGTTTCTGGCGGTTCTTACTTCTCGTCTTGTCAAAAGATGCTTTCACCTGTGCACACAGAAAGGGCACTTGAAAATTAATTTGCATTATTATATATATAATATATATTACTGTTTATATAGGATTCTAACGTGACTTCACTTGTTTATTATTCACATGATCTCTATATGCACTCTGGTCCTGGGGACTGCTCTTTCCTGCCTGCTTTCTCAGCCAAGAGAATGAACCTCAGGTCCTGACACGGTTCTAGTACGTAGTTAAGGCTCATATTATTGATGGTAGACAATACCAACAAGTCTGTGAATAGGATAAACCATACCACGGGTGGGGTTAGAACCCGCGATCAGAGTCTCAAAATTCCAGACCGACGCGTAAGCCACTGGGCCAGCTAGTGAATAGGATACAGGTGCAAGACTTGGGTACATTTATTGCCGAAACGTTTCGCCTGCATAACAGGCTTCTTCAGTGGAATACAGGCGAATAAAACACTGGAGACAACACAAGTAGTTTAGACGTGATGACTCCCAGTTTGTCTGACTTTTTTGGGTTATCCTGGGTTCTCTACACATATGCTGCTATGTATGATAATCTATGTAACTGTATTTGTGTATACCTGAATAAACTTACTTATCACCCTAGATAGGAGGCGGTCACTTTCAATCCTAACCTAGTGGGTTTAGCGCTTCTTCTTTTTATTATAATAATAATCTCAATCCTAAACCATAGGTATGAGGCCGGACTTTATATGCTAGAGTAGAAGTGGGATGAAGCAGCTGGAGTTGATGTTAAAGGTGAGCGTGACCCACTACTGAATGAAGTTGACTGAGGAGACCTCTCAATAGGGTTCCTAATTACAAGTTCATTAATGATTAGATGTCTGTTAACTCCATTACATGTAACTCTGACTCCACGTAATTGGATCCTTAAGGATCTCGTATGACCTGTACTGACCTTAGCCTTAATTTCGTTGGCTAAGTCGATGAGGCTTGCAGCCGCAGACTTGGCACCCTGTGTCAGCTGCTGCAATAAGAAAACAAGAGATATATGAACCACTACATGTGTGGTTGCCTGCGTGTGGTCATTGCTGTGGTGTGCAATGACATTCTGGTTACAGCTGAAACATCATATACAGTAATTACAAGTGCATCAGCTCAAGCTGGGTTCAGTAATGTACGTGGGGAGACAATTTCTCGTATTTCTGTTTTTCCCCGCATACCAAGCAGTAAACAGGTACCTAGGCGTTACCAAAAATAGCGGGTGGTACTATACCTTAGACAAGACACGACTTTGAAATGAGACGAAACAGAATACTAATACTTTCTGATGCTTAATTATGACATATAATAATAATAATAATAATAATAATAATAATAATAATAATTACGTCAAGCAATGAAGTTGTAGAACAAACTGAGCCGTATACCACTTCTTGAAGTACTGGCGACCCCTCAGAGTACAATACACTACAAGTGTATTGTTTACACATAAATGCTATGGGTTTAGCGTTAAGTTATGATTATGGTTATACATAAGTAGGTGACACATAAGAGTATGTTCAAAGGCCATAGTTATGCAGAACATTTCGGGCAGTGCAAGGTTCATCATATACTTCTCAGGCATTGCCTGAGAAGCCGATTTCAAAAACGACTTTTAAGAAAAATCATGAAACCATCATAACAGCAAACTCTCACGCCAAAATTGATATTTGAAAAAATTGTATTGTATTTTTTTTTATGATGTACCGTGTGTGAGTCATTCAGTGATAGGAGTCGCTGAGACTCGATTCTCCGTCCGCTAATCGTGGCGTGGTGTCTTATCCACCAGGCTGTTGGTGGTGACACTTAGTAGCTGAGAGAACAGCGACGTTGGTGCTGCACGAAATAGACTGTAGGTACAGTTAAATGCAGCACGAGAATGGTATGTTGTTCTGCCACTACTGTTACTTCTACTCCTGTACCACTACTCTATATTACCTCAACTTCCACTGTTATATAATTATTATTATTATTACCACTACTACTACGCGCCTATCTGTGCTCATGATAACGTGAGCATAGATGGGCATGTTTGTGGAGCAACTTGCAATGTGAACAGACTGACTGATGTTGTAGTGGCCAGGCTTAGGCTTGGCTACAAGTACTTCTGGCAGTTTGGCAGACACAGATGATGATCAAACTAAATGCAAATTATGTGATCAGGCATATGGTCACTGTCTTGAACACTATGTGCTTAATTGTCCACTTATTGAGGAATATAGAGATAGACAGTATAATAACCTATGTGACATGTCAAGATATCTTATTCATGAAATAAGATACCAGTTATACTAAGCAAATTTCCTAAATTTCCTAAATTTGTTAGTAACAGATAAGTGAAATGTAGATATAAATCCAAATGTACAATTGTTAACCCTTTTGGGGCCTAGTGCCTAGGCCTTTTGTGTATCCATATGCTCTTGCGCTACCGTCCACAGGATGGATATGGGGTGCACAATAAACTAGCCACTTCGGTGGCAAAATCTACTACTATCACCATCACCACCTGCCACAAAAATAGTCACCACTTCAACAAAGACAATAATACTTACATTACCAAGATTAGACAAGACAGCGGATCTTGCATGATACCCTTCGGTAGTTCGACGGGGTGCAGTCAGCTGAGGTGTTGTCGGCAGCGGTGTAGTCAGAGGGGGTGCAGTCCGCGGGGGTGGGGTTAATCTGGGTGTCACCCGCACGGGTGTTTCTCTATGGGGTGTGGCCCGTACGGGTGTTTCTCTATGGGGTGTGGCCCGTACGGGTGTTTCTCTATGGGGTGTGGCCGGTACGGGTGTTTCCCTACGGGGTGTGGTCTGTAGGTCAGTGCCATGGGAAAGTGTCGGGCAGGTAACCGCTTGAGGCCAATCACAGATGCTCTTCTCCGCGTTGAACAATGTTCCCGCTGCACATGACTGCAGGTGTGGTCGACCATCTCCACAGTTAATGAACTTTGAACAGTCCTGTCAGTAATGGAAAAAAGGTATTGAGTACACATGGCGAGATAGGTGAATGATCTGCCAACAAAAACAGCTGGAATGGGATCGGATTTTGAAAAGCGATAGTGGCAGTGGGAGGGAAGAGACTAAATATCGAAGAAGGAACATGAAGAACCTACGGGTGGATAGCACACTAAACATATCGCCGAAGTCACTCGTCAACTGCATAACCTCCGATGCATATAAATGTTCGGCTGGTAAACACGAGGACTACTACCAGGAACCTCAGCGGTATTTTAGGAGGCAGGGTACACAAAACTTATCATGCGGTACCAACACTGACCCCTTATCCCATTCAGCATACACACAAACTTTTAAAATGTCCTGAGATTTTCAACACAGTTAATCCCAGAAGTTAGAGAAATTCAACCAGAGTGACAAACTACGTGGAATGAGAGTTAAAACACAAGTATATGAGCCACAGATGTTAGGAAGGACTTCTTCAGCCTCGGTGCTGCAGGAAGGTTGACTGAGCTGGAAACAGAAGGGATGATGAAGCTCAAAAGGCAAGATTAAGAGGTGGGGTCAGGAGCTGAGTCTCGACCCCTGCAAACAAAAATCTCTGAGGTCCCAGGCATAACTACACAAACACACACAAACTACACAAACACACACAGAAACTACACAAACACACACAAACTACACAAACACACACACAAACTACACAAACACACACACAAACTACACAAACACACACAAACTACACAAACACACACAAACTGCTGTCCTTCATTTATACAACTGATTGACATGTGGGATCGAATCACCTGTAACTTCTTCAGATACAAGTGGAGCGAAATCCTCAGATAGATTTTTTTTTTTTTTTTATATTTTATTGAAACACAAGTATAACATATACAAAACTCTTAAATACAAGAGAAAATATACAATAAAGCGATAACGTAAGGCAAAACCATCATCCCAAATACTGTGTACAAGACATACATTTTACAGCCAATATCATTACAACAACTCAACACAACCACACACTAACTAAAGAGCAGATATACAATGCGCTCTACACAAACCTACACCACTGAGAGCACACCCTTTCACACTATATACATTATGAGAACCCCATAGGGTCTCGAGACCAGCTCGGCCATATCACAAAAGTTACAAGTGATACATCAATACTAAACCACACATCAAAACCCCAACAGGACAATGTAAATGCCCTTCCACACACTACTTGCATACAAACACATACAACAATACATTGATACCCCCCCCCTAAGCTAACCAACCTCGATCCTCACGCACAATCACACGAGCTCCAACAACCGCAGTCAATGCCTCACAATACCCCCACGGGAGACCAGCCCGTCGGATACCCCTGACACTCACAAGGACCACAAGACCCCCATGGTGAAATCCCTGTAACCCACAGGAAAATCCCTCCCCCACCTTCCCCATAGAGGTCCCTATTTCGGCACTTCGTTCTATAAAACCCTGCCGCCAGTGCCATCCGTCGTTCACTAACCCCTTTATCCCTCATAGCCCATGAAATGAAAACAAAATCTGCCATTACATACGCCACTGCCCTCTGAACCTCCACCCCACTCCTCCCACATCCAAACTAAGTGCCCTCAACACTGACAATCCACCCCCCCCCCACTAAGCAAATCACACGCCCCAACCATTCCCTCACAACACCCAAACGCTCACAAAAATATACACTATGAAACGCAGTGTCATCCTCCCCACAAGCTTGACACATCCCATCTACCCTAAGACCTCTGTTACGTAAAACCACCCTGACGGTAAAATCCCATGAAGAAACCGGAAAAATACCTCCCGCACACATGGACGAAGCCGCAATCTCCTTAACCTCCCCAAATATCCTTCCAAGCATACAGAGGGTACACCCTTCCACCCTGCCACCTCCCGAGACCGCACCGCCTTCTCAAGAGTCCTGACCCTCATATGTGAAGGATCTCTAACAATAAGTAGGACCCGTAACATGTCCTCACATTCCCTTAAATCCCTCCCCCCACCACCTCCTTATATCCTCATGCAGAAGCCCTATCCCTCCCCATCCCCAACCACCCTCAGGTAACCCCGCTTCACATAAACACTCTTCAATCTGCATTCCAATGGAATCAACCCTAGCCCTCCCTGGCGTAACGGGAGCGTAACCACCCCCCTTCGTAACCAATCACAACCCGATCCCCAAATAAAACGAAAAACCCTACGCAACAACTCTGAACGTCCCCTGCACCAATGGGTACATTGCCGCCACATGCCATATTTTACTATATAGCAACACGTTAACCACTATTACCCGTTGGTGCAGCGTGAGATGTGACGGCCTCAAACCATCTAATCTACCCAACACCCTCTGTACTACACCCTCCGAATTAACCACCCTCGCTTCCCTCGCATCCCTCATATACACCACACCACAAATCTTCACCCGATCCACTAAACACCACCTTCCACAAGAACTCCCGCCCACCATCCCCTCCCAGTCCCCGAATCTCATGAATTTCGACTTATCCTCATTTACATTCATACCCGTCGCTTCCCCAAAAACCTCAATGACCCTGCCCACACGCTCTAATCCCCCCCCCTCTCCACAAGAATCGTCGTGTCATCCACATAGCCCACTATACCAGGATTCCCAACACCCAGATCCCCTTTCCCTGCCCCCGAACAGACGCTTCTACAGCCCTATAAAATGGGTCCTGCAGGCATGCGAACAACAATTGAGACAGTGGGCAACCCTGACGTAAATCCCTTCCCATCCTGACACGCTGCCCCACCCTCCCATTCAACTGCACACACATACTTGCTCCCCAGTACAAAGTACGTGCCCAACTCACCATCTCCTTACCAAACCCCTGCCACCTCATAATGCTCCACAACGCTTCACGTTCCACACTATCATACGCTGCCCTCCAATCCAGTGCTAACACTTCCCTCCCTCCTTCTGCCTACTCTCAATAAACCCCGAATAACCCCATGCCCCACGTACATAGACCTTCCCGGCACCCCATATTGACTCCCAACAATAACCTTATCTAAGACCCTTTTCAATCGATTGCCTAATATTTTCGCAAATAACTTATAGTCCGCGCACATAAGGGAAATAGTCCTATAGTCCCTCACCGTCGTCTGACTAGACCCCTTTGGCACCATAACCACAATAGCCGTAGACTGTAAATCTCCCAAGACACCCTCCTTCTTCATGACATTTAACAACTGCACTAAAAACCCCTTTAAAACCCCCCAATGCTGTATATAAAAATCACTCGGTAATCCGTCTATCCCTGGCGCCTTACCCTGCTCATACCCATCAAGGCCGTCCACACTTCATCCTCCACTATATCACCACTCAACCCCTCCCTATCCCCCCTCTCAAGTCCACATTGCACCCAACCACCCATATCCCTTAAAGCCTCCTCCTGCACCCCTCTGCTCCTCATATACGACCCATACCACCCATCCACATACCGTCCCATGCCCTCTGTTGTAACCAACTCTTGCCCCACCCTATACCCTCCCAAGTCCTCATGCACACACAACCTTACATTTCTGTCGCCGACGCCTACATGCCTGCCCTCGCAGGACACATGCCGACGGCTTGTCACCCCATACCACCTCCTCTAACCCACCCGCCACCCTTGCAGCATCAAACCTTTCATTTTGCAAAACCCGAATTTTATCTTTCAACCCTCTATTTCCACAACAGGGTAACCCGCACTCCCACATCCTCTCCCATAACAATCCCTTAACTGTCCCTCCAAATACCTAATAAGTCCATACGCAAACTGATTATCCTCCCTCCCCCGTCTAACATAGAAGTCCCTTATCTTGCCCTTAGCCACATTGTCCCACCAGAGCAACAAATCCCCATCCACACGCACCTCGGACCACAACCTGTCCCACAAACCCCCAAACGTATCCCTCCCCATTCCCTCTTGAAGCAACTGGACATTTAATTTCCAATAATCCCGTACCTGCGAGGCAACCCTCCCACCCCAAATCCACCAAAACCCCCTGTGGTCCGAAAATCCACATCCAACACACACCCTCCTCACTTCCGCTCTCCTAGTCACATATAACCGATCCAGCCGAGCAGCATAACCTCTCTCACAAACGTGTGCTCCACGTCCCATGCAGCACCCCCACATCCACCAACCCCACACCATGTAACAGATCCCCAGCAAAACCGAACAATACCCCGCCCCCCTTGGTTCCACGTCTCTACGACGTGTCACACAGTTCCAATCACCACCCACCACCGCAATCGCAGGTAGCGATCGTAGGTGATAAACTAACACATCCCTCACAAAATCAGTCTTTACCCTACCATCCGCCTCCGCCGGACCATAAATACACACAAAGGACACCCGATCCCTCCCCATGATCCATCCACCCGTATGACCCGCCCCTCCCTCCCTCCTCACTGTGATGGACAACAAACGGGCTAGTCTCCTAATTAATATCGCCACACCCCTTTCAATCTCAAGGAGTGTGCCGCGTAAACAGTGTATCCTTCAATCAGTAACTGACAACCATACTTGTGGTTATGTTCCTGTACAAAAACCACGTCTATACTATACCTCACCAAATACTCACGAAACCATTCACGCTTCATCTTATCACACAAACCATTAATATTCACGGTAAAGCACTTGAAACCGACAGAGGGGGTTTTCCCTTAGGCACTGGCACTTGCCGATCCCCTTTCCCCCGAGTGCCACCACGGTCACTCCCAGAGTCTCGGGAACCACCTTTCAAGAGTCTCTGTCCCTTGGGACCTCCAACATCACCCCTCGCTACATCAGCCCACATCTTCTTACCCGGACGTTGCGCCGGTGTGAGCACGTCGTCCGTATCAGACTGGGCCGCTCTCTTCCGTGACGCACTTTCTTCCTCCATACCCACCTCCTGGAGGCCATCGAAGTGCACCTCCGCCTCCACGTGAAGCAGCCGTCCTGCAGCCGAGGCACTAGCCCCAGGAGGCCACCCACCTCAGCTTCCCTGTCCCCGCTGACTCCAAGGCAGCTGCAGGTTCGTCCACACACACCTGACCTGGGGTGCCCAAAAGGTCCTGCAACACCGTAGCAAACGCCTCCTCTGCTACCCTCTCATCAGCCGCCGATACTCCTCCCACGGCTCCAGGCTCCTGGACAGATGATTCCGGTACCCCTGGTAAGGTCGCACATCCATCCTCCAAAGATTCTGACCTGTCCACCTCAGCACTCCAACTTGCACCCGACATAGGGTTGTCCGACCCACGCTCCTCCGTACGATGCACCGAAGACTCTCGTTGATGTCCAACATCCTTTGGGCCCGTCCTTTTACCACACTGCACAGCCATATGGTCATAGGCCCCACACAACCTGCATGTAAGATGTTGCCCCGCATAGGTAACCATGACTTGAGTCCTGAAGTCCTCCAACAGTATGTAGGAAGGGATGGGATGGCGTAACGTCATTTTTAACGTAAACGTTCCCTCCAGCAGACCTTGAAACATCCCTTCCGACCACCTGCCCACCGTCGCCGTATGAACAGTTCCATATCTCTCAAAAACTGTTCTCAAATCAGACTCCGTCGCCTCAAATGGGCAATTACGGACCTTGACCCAAACGTAGTACCTGGATACGTCGTGAAGACACACCGTTACTACCGAATTCACATCCACAGGTACTTCCTGAAACCTGGCGACAATCCTCTCATACACATCGGCAGTGCGAAGCTTAACGAAGAATCTATATGCACCATTTATAGCCACACCACACAAATCGTCATTCTCCAAGCCGTAGACGTCGCGTACAATGGTAGTCAGTAGAACAGAAGCATTCTGGCCCGACACAGCCCCACGAATCATCTGGATACACACAGTGTTAACTCGGCGACGACCCAACTGCGCCATGTTGTGAAAACAACAATGTCACAAGGCGCCGGTAGAGGCAGGCTAGTCGCACGTCCGCTCGACACCAAGGTTGAGCGACGAATGACTCAGATAGATTTGAACAGGTTTCAGGGACAGTCCCCCTCAAGGGAGGTTCTTTGATGCTGGTGAGGGGCTCTTGATCTAGGGAATTGGATCTGTGCTCCAATTCCCTGAATAAAGCCTGAATACCTTCCGTCCCCCCATATTAATAATAATAATAATAATAATAATAATAATTATTATAATTCAGGGACAGTCAAACAAACAACTGCTTAAGGCTCAATCTGAATGTTCAAAGTCATGAAACTTGTACATGATGGGGGAAGACCACAGGAGCCGAGAGTAATAAAAAAAAAACATTGTAAATATTGACAAAATAATGGAATCATGAAGTGAGCATCTCAACAATTATATCGTGGGTGGTAAACAAACCAACTGTATGACTCTAGCAGTATATGCCAGGCTAGCGCATCTCAGATTTTTCTTCTAGGACCTCAATAAATTCGTTAAGTGTCTGTACACAACGTAGGTCGGTCCCATTTTAGAATGCTCAGACAAGTCCCAGAATTGAATTGTATTATGCGCTATAAGGAAGATTCAAAGAAAAAATCTAAACACCGAAAGAGACGAGGACTAGGGAAGAAGGAATCTGGGAGAATGATAAACAAGAAAAAGTGACTATTATAAAGTAAGAAGATTTTTATACTAACACAGTGGAACAGTGAATTCATTGGATACTCATGCATATCCCTTGAACTACTACTATACCTGAAGATATGGGAATAAACCATTAAGATCAGGACAGGTCAGCACCCCAGGTACCACTTGACCTCGACCTCTTGAAGAATAACCTGGAGGCAAGGGTCGTCCGGGTGTGCGACGTGCAGGCACGGGTCGTACAACAGCGTGTGGTCTAAGCACATTGCGTGCCGGAATGAGCACTCCAGGAATTAATGATCCTAATGTATGGTGTGTTGGTTCATGAGAGCGGTGATCATAACCCACACCAGCTGCTACTGTGTCGTCCTCATGTCTCCAGGAATGTCTTGCTTCTTCTTCATCATCTCGGTTTTTATCTGGTTTTGAAGGAACAGATAAAGAGGCAATAAATCTGACAATAAAGGATATATATATATATATATATATATATATATATATATATATATATATATATATATATATATATATATATATATATATATATATATATATATATATATAACACACGATCCCCTGAGTTTTACCCCTTATTTTTTACCATCCACCCGGGGACTCTAATTGTCTGACTTGCACGTGAACAACATCATCCGTCATAGACGACCCTCTTACAGAGAGACGATAGTAACTTCCTCACATCACTTATATTAACACAAGCATCAGGCAGAAACTCACGTCCAGTGGCTGGAGGTGGACCTCGATTTCTCCCTCTGGGGTACACCCTTACTGGAGCCCGAGTAGTGGTGCTGGAGGTGTAGAAATCCCAGGTAGGTTTGAGGTCGATCCTTTCCTTCACCTTATTAGAGCTGCTGGCCAAGTCTGGGTGGTAGATCTGAAGAAAGAGGTGAGAGGTCTTCAAATAATAATAATAATTATTGTACAAAGGAGTATAACAATTGGATGTACATGCCAAAAGCCCCTTTATATGCAGAGCATTTCGGGCACAAAAGTAAACAAAAGTATATTCTGCTAGCGTAGCGTCTGCCAGCTGTAAAGAGGAAAAACTTGACTTTCCACTTGATACAACAGAAGTCTGTGAGTTACCGCCTAAGGGTCAGAAAATATGTGGGTTTACCCTCGAGAAAGAGCCTTATCGCTCAAATGAGAGAAAATGGGAATAATTCAATAATAGAAAATATCCTTTACAGTTTCTGTAAAGGAAAATATGCCATTGAACTTGACAGTGCTACATGACCCGTGTGGGTTTAACGTTTAGTTATGATTATTATAATAATAATTTTGAACTTGAGTAACCGAAACTGACCATCAGGGTAATAGGGCTTAAAATTTCAGTAGCAAAAATGAGCAGTGTTCCTAAGCAACAGAAAATGGGACTTACCTCCAACTAACAAAAAAATGAGACTTACCGATCGAGTTAAATGCGTGCAGAGTGCCAACAGTAACAATAGTGCCAAGTGATGGATAGATGGATGCTTCATCCCTCTTAGTGACGTCCTGGATGCTGCAATTGGAATTATATATGAAATACAATATACATACATACAGAAATTTTCATGGCACATTTATTTGTTGGTTAACAGGGTTTAACGCCTATCGACTACACGAGAGTCAAGGCTGCACGTGACCTTTGCACCACCAGACAAGACTAATTTAATCCTTAAAACAGAGGTTACGTTAGGTTAGGTAAGGTTTGTCAGGAAACAGGACAAGTGTTTCCTGACGCGGGTCTTAAGTCATATGATGACCCTCCTCTGGAGCTTCTGGTCATCTGACAGAGGCCTTCCGCTGGCTTACCCGTCCATCCCCTTTAAAAAAAAATATGGTTATAATTGAAACCAATAGTTCTAGTACCTGGAGTCTACCTGGAGAGAATTCCAGGGGTCAACGCTCCCGCGGCCCGGTCTGTGACCAGGCCTCCTGTTGGACCAGAGCCTGATCAACCAGGCTGTTACTGCTGGCCGCACGCAGTCCAACGTACGAACCTCAGCCCGGCTGATCAGGTACCGACTTGAGGTGCCTGTCCAGTGCCTGCTTGAAGACAGCCAGGGGCTTGTTGGTAATCCCCCTGATGTATGCTGGGAGGCAGTTGAACAATCTTGGGCCCCTCACACTTATTGTGTTGTCCCTCAACGTGCTAGTGGCACCCCTGCTCTTCATTGGGGGGATGTTACATCGCCTGCCGAGTCTTTTGCTTTCGTAGGGAGTGATTTTTGTGTGCAAGTTTGGTACTAAGCCCTCGAGAATTTTCCATGTGTATATAATAATGTATCTCTCCCGCCTGCGTTCTAGAGAGTACAGGTTTAGGAACTTCAAGCGTTCCCAGTAGTTGAGGTGGTTTATCGCACTTATGCGTGCGAAGGTTCTCTGCACATTTTCAAGGTCAGCAATTTCACCCGCCTTGAAAGGTGCAGTTAGTGTGCAGCAATATTCCAGCCTAGATAGAACAAGCGATCTGTAAAGTGTCAACATGGGCTTGGCATCCCTGGTTTTGAAGGTTCTCATTATCCATCCTGTCATTTTTCGAGCAGATGCAATTGCTACATTGTTATGGTCCTTGAAGGTGAGATCCTCTGACATGATCACTCCCAGGTCTTTGACATTAGTTTTTCGCTCTATTGTGTGGTTGGAATTAGTTTTGTACTCCGATGAGATTTTAATTTCTTCACGTTTTCCGTATCTGAGTAATTGAAATTTCTCATCATTGAACTTCATATTGTTTTCTGCAGCCCATTTAAAGATTTGGTTTATGTCTACTTGGAGTCTTGCAGTGTCTTCAACGGTGGACACTGTCATACAGATTCGGGTGTCATCTGCAAAGGAAGACACAGCACTGTGGCTTATATCCCTGTCAATGTCTGATATGAGGATGAGGAATAGGATGGGAGCAAGTACTGTGCCTTGTGGAACAGAGCTTTTCACAGTAGCTGCCTCAGACTTTACTCTGTTGACTACTACTCTTTGTGTTCTACGTGTTAGGAAATTATAGATCCATCTACCAACTTTTCCTGTTATTCCTTTATCACGCATTTTGTGTGCTATTACACCGTGGTCACACTTGTCAAAGGCTTTTGCAAAATCTGTGTATATAACATCTGCATTCTGTTTATCTTCTAGAGCATCCAGGACCTTGTCGTAGTGGTCCAGTAGTTGGGACAGACAGGAGCGGCCTGCTCTAAACCCATGCTGTCCTGGGTTGTGCAATTGATGGGTATCAAGATGGGTGGCGATCTTGCTTCTTAGAACCCTTTCAAAGATTTTTATGATATGGGACGTTAGCGCAATTGGTCTGTAGTTCTTTGCTATTGCTTTACTGCTCCCTTTGTGGAGCGGGGCTATATCTGTTGTTTTTAGTAGCTGCGGGACGATCCCAGTGTCCATGCTCCCTCTCCATAGGATGTTAAAAGCATGTGATAGGGGCTTCTTGCAGTTCTTGATGAACACGGAGTTCCATGAGTCTGGGCCTGGAGCGGAGTGCATGGGCATGTCATTTATTGTCTTTTCGAAGTCATTTGGCGTCGTGATGATGTCAGAAAGGCATGCGTCTGTCAAGTTCTGTGGCACTCTCATGAAAAAATCATTTAGGTTTTCGATTTTCAGTCTGGTTAGTGGCTCGCTAAAGACTGAGTCATACTGGGATTTAAGTAACTCACTCATTTCCTTGCTGTCATCTGTGTAGGACCCATCCGGTTTAAGTAGGGGCCCAATACTGGTTGTTGTTCTTGACTTTGATTTTGCATAGGAAAAGAAATACTTAGGGTTTCTTTCAATTTCATTTATGGCTCTTAGTTCTTCCCGTGTCTCTTGATTCCTGTAAGATTCCTTTACTTTTAATTCGATGTTTGCTATTTCTCTGACTAGTGTCTCCCTACGTATTTCAGAGATATTGGCCACCTGTAGCCGCTCCGTTATTATTTGCCTTCGCCTGTATAGGGAGCGCCTCTCTCTTTCTAGTTTGCATCTTCTCCTCCTTTTCCTTAAGGGAATTTGCCTTGAGCAAACCTCAAGTACCACAGAGTTAATTTGTTCTAGACATAGGTTGGGATCCGTGATGCTTAGGCTATCTTCCCAGTTTATATCATTTAGGCAGAGCTCTCAGCATATATACAGTGTGAGAGACAATACAGTTCTCGCTTTTTATATCCTGCGCATCTGTTCTAGTCGTATGACCCTTAAGGATTTAGCTCTTCATAATAATAATATAAATAATAATAATCTAGTAATGAGAAATTTTATACTCACTTTCCTTAATCTTATTTTGTTTTCTGTAATGATTTTATTGTTAGCAAGTGTTCAAACGTCCTCACCTTTTAGTTGAGTTTGATATTCAGCTTTAAGTTATTGTTGTTGCGGGAGTCGTCATCTCGTCATGATCCCAGAGATGCTGGCACTGTCAGAAAGGAGGTTTGACACTGTTAAAAAAATGAGGGGGAGGGGCACTGTTGGAAATGATATGATAGTGTTAGAAAGGGTTAGATACTGCTAGGAGGATGTTGACGCTTGTTCAAGATCGTTTGACACTCTTTAAAAGAGGAGTTGATGCTGTTAGAAAAGGTTTGACACTCTTAGAAAAGGCTTGACACTTTTAGAAAAGGCTTGACACTTGAAAATCAAATTACGGTGTAACAAAAAGGGGTGGACAATGTTAGAAAGAATTTGGTATTGTTAGAAAATGGGTTGGCAATGTTAGAAAAGGCTTAATGCATTTAGACTAATGTTTAACACTGTTAGAAGTGGGGCTGGCACTGTTTCAAAAGAGAAAGAAAATGAAGCTGGCATTGTCGGAAACGAATTGGCACTAGTGAATAGGATTTACCACTGCCGATTAGGGGATGGCACTCAAAGATATAAATTTTCACCTTCGTAAAGGTCTTGTCACTGAAAGACCTTGGCACTTTCCGTGAAGAGTACGATAACAGTGAAAATCGGTTGACACCTTTGGAAAGAGTGGTTTTTGGTTTAGCGCTCTGAGCACGGGATGGGCACTGTTGTTAAGGGGATCCAAACGCGTGATTGACACTCCAAGAATAAAAAAGTCAACAGATGTGGAAGAAAAGGTTGGCACCGATCAGCCGCTGAAGAAAAGGCACTGCTTAACATCAGTGTTAGTGTGGCAGTGAAGACGAGGCACTGTTTACCCCTCAGTGCGTTGGGCAGAGTGACCATCGTCACTGCTGATAGCCGGAGTACGTGTACACTCGTCCACTACAATCACTCTGCTGTATGTTGCTTGTTACCTCTCTCTCTCTCTCTCTCTCTCTCTCTCTCTCTTTTATATATATATATATATATATATATATATATATATATATATAAAATATAAAATACTATATGCAAAGATTCGGCATATGTTTATATATGCAAAGACTACAATATTTCATTTTATACTTAAAAAAATTAAACACGTATAATAAGAGATACAAAAAGATTTCGCATTTTAGCAAGAAAATCTTGTTTTAGTTGTGTGAGTTAGATGTCAAAAGCGCATATCTGTTTGTGTGATTACATAACGGCTTTTCCATCGGGTTATGGCCTTTTTTATGGTCTTGGACTTTCCGTTTATATAAGTACTTGAAAAAGCTCTGGGCTTATCTCAGCTTCACCTCAGCTAACTCAGAGATTTCCTCTAGCCTCTCTTAAGTTATAAACATATTTATAAGAGGTCCTCACCTTATTTCCCCCTTCATCTTTGTCCTCCAGAGTTTGTAGAGTTTAGAGGTCTAACAAATAGGAAGAGGAACCCTCTCTTCTCTAAGCTTGCTTGAGAATTTTCACAGTAAGTAAACAACAATTATATAAACCTTTGTCAGGTGTCTGGTTTTTCTGATCTCAGAACATACACAGCAGTTAGGTATAACTTCATTAATAACTGCGTTTCGTTTGGTTAATAGCTTGGTTACAAATTTTTCATGGAAAGGTTCGCGGTCCTGTACGGTAGGCTTTAGTTTTTTGTAACTAGGAAATATTTCCAATAATAAGGTATTTTGGGATGTTCATGCAGAAGGTCTCCTCTATAACTGTAAAACAGGTTGAAACAACAGGGATTCTGGCTACAGGATACGTTTCCACGTGACTATTTGTAAGCCTAGCCAATATCTCTTGCCCCGAAAATGACATTTGGTACGAGATCTTCACTAACCTCCAGAATATTACATCCACTATCTTACAGCTTCTTGGATTTCCCTAACAACATTCCTTTGGCCAGAACATGGCAGCTAGACCGTAAACACCTCCTCCCCTTGTCCACCAGAATCCCCCTAGTCCAGTTTCTTCTGATCTGCCCAGTTTTACCTGACGTAGTTTTGTCCAGTTTTACCTGACGCACTTCACAAACGACCGTGTGTTACCTGAATTTTAGTGTGAGAAAACGACCTGTTTTATCACACTAAAATTCAATTAACTTCTTATTTTAATCTACGAAGAGTGACGTGATTGGTCGATCTCCTCTGCATCGCAAAAAAAAGTATTAAAAGAAAAACTATTTATCTATGAGTATTTATAGACGCCTCTGTTAGTCCCAACCTTTGCTCGAGGCTCAGGGACACTCGTTCCTTGAAGGAAACCTTGAGAAACTTTCCGCACTTTTTTAGGGACTGTCTGGTGAAGAGAAAATTTATGAGGTCCTGTAAATTCTCTCTTCTAACTAGTTACACTCACTTTGTATTTGTTTTTCTCTTAAATAAGACTTGACTTAAAACTTGCACCGCAAGTTAAGGGAATTTACAGTTTGACTTTGTACATGGTCCAAGTCGGACCGAAATGTCGTCGTCAGCTCCTCTGTTCTATGTGCGGTATAATTGTGTATTACCCCAGTCACGGCATTGGACCTTTTTGTTCTTTACGAACATTTCCCCGAACTATTGTGAAACGCTCTATAAAGAAGGTTGTAACAGTTTTTCCAACATCTTATTATTCGAATCCGGGAGGATATTGCGATTTCATCAACAAAGAAATCGAGCCATCCCTCCCCCACCCTAAATCCTCCTGACAGGTCAGAATGCCACAGCACACCTAACAGCCATGGTATGATCTAGGGTTGTTTATCACCAATAGATGGATATGATTACCTTGCTTATGGCTGTCTAAGAGGAATACAGGATTGTGGCTTGTCTTGGATGCACAAAATAATTAACTAAAGTCACTGTGCATGCAGCATTTACCGTAGTGGTATTCATTTTTAATCTATTGTATTTTAGATTTTTTAATTTTTTTGCACTTTGCTTGGCCTCATTCGCATTCTCTCGTTTATTTCACTTTGCATGATTCTCCTTCCATTTCCTGGTATTCCATTCCATTAATAAAAAAAAAGCACAATACCGTGACTGGAACAATATGCAAATAACCCGCACATAGGAAAGAGGAGGAACTTACGACGACGTTTCGGTAAATGAGACACTGTAAATGGTCCAAGTCGGACCGAAACGTCGTCGTAAGCTCCTCTCTACTATGTACGGGTTATTTGTATATTATTCCATTCCATTGTTTACCACGTCTTATTTCGCTGTATTTTAATTAACTTGGATTATATTAACTATTTCAAATTATTTTCAATTATCATTTTTTTCTAATTCCTACATGAGTTGGGTAATAATTTGACGACAGAGAAGTAAAGATATAGTTTAATATCTTTATTTAATATCTTTACTACCCATGATGTGGGTAGTAGGCAAAATATTAAAAGGGTAGATGATGGGGCCAGGGACTGGGCCCCAAAGTTTTGATAGCTGGATAAGTTACAGTGGTAATGAACCATTTACATGTTTATAACTGGTTACAACCGTAATGAGTTACATGTATTGATGCAGACACGAATTAAGTCAAAGAAATATTACAGTGTAGCTTATATGTAGTTTTGAATTATTTATATTATTAGATTGCTGAGGCTGGAGTATGGAATAGTGTTGGGGTCATTCCTTGACCATCGACTGTGTTTCTGTTCCCTCTGTTTCTGTTCCCTCTGTTTCTGTTCCCTCTGTTTCTGTTCCCTCTGTTTCTGTTCCCTCTGTTTCTGTTCCCTCTGTTTCTGTTCCCTCTGTTTCTGTTCCCTCTGTTTCTGTTTCCTCTGTTTCTGTTTCCTACTTCTTCCCGTTGTTTATCATCTATTGTGACTCCTGAATATCTTAATCTTACTTTTGCCTCCTTCAACACCTTGTAATTCTCTGAATCTTACTAAAACACTCATTTTTATGTGGTTGCAGAAGTCAAGTCCTGTCCCCCGCCTCTTGGCTGGTCGTCACTAGGGTCACTCTCCCTTTCTTCGAGATCCTTATCGTGTGTACTCACCTATTTGTGGCTGCAGAGGTGTGTGTGTGTGTGTGTGTGTGTGTATGTGTATGTGTGTGTGTTTGAGTGATAAAGAATGGCTGCCTATTTGTATATCGTGTTTTCAGTTTTGTAGGTCTGATCTGGGCTAATTGCTCTTCCTACATGATGCAACGTATGCGGACCATAGCTGACATCAATGACATACAATATAGAAAGCCCCTGATTAAGCAGAGCATTTCGGCCAATTTAGTTTAATTTTGTTCCCAGGATGCGACCCACACCGGTCGGCTAACACCCAGGTACCTACTTCTTGGTGAACAGGGACAGCATGGGTCTTAAGGAATTAACTACCCAGTGTTTCCACACGACCCCGTTCTCAGGTTGGGTCCTACTAACGCACCCATACGGAGCACATTACAGTGTTATATGGAAGTGGTGATGGTAGTTGTGGTGGTTGTGACATGCGTCGAAGCTGCAGGTCATCTCAGCCAGCTGAAAGCAGAGAGATCTATCGCCTCGTCGACGACTCCAGCTGGAATTAGTATTGTCGACTTAGGCAGCTTGATTGTTCAGAGGGAGAGTAGTTGTCCAGGGCACTTGTGGAATAATTTTAGACATACACTCCTCTTGGTGTGTGTGTGTCTCTCATTGTATATACACTGAGTCTACTTTTAAGCCCTAATTTAGAGATTAAACTATTTTTGGCTAGTGGTGAGTATATGATAAGCACCTCATAGATAGACTTGAAACCCCATTAATCAACCTTTTGCCTCTCGGATCCTCTCGATTCCTCAGAAGATTCACGTCAAATTGTTAATCAGTATTGTGGTTGCTCCCGAGTGTGCAGTCACAATTGTGGTTGAGACGTCACTCGTTTTTCACTAATTTACTTCACAAACTCTGTCCACATATGTTTGGCTTATGTTTGATGTTTTTTTCACACGGTGTATATATTGTGAAATTACGTTCTGGTGATGGCTTATAATTGAATTGTTTCCTAATATGTCTGGTTTATTTCCAAGTTTGGTTTATTTTGAGTGTTGGTGGAGTTTGGATTCATGGCACGATCTGGCACTACAGCCCAGCGGAAGGTAGTGATAGTGCCGGGGTGTGGTGGTGCCGGGGTGTGGTGGTAGTAGTGGTGGTAGTGATGGCAGCTCACCAACTGGAGGGGAATCCCTGTGATGTGTACAGCTTGGCCATCCAGGTAATTGTAGACATCTCTCTCTCTCTCTCTCTCTCTCTCTCTCTCTCTCTCTCTCTCTCTCTCTCTCTCTCTCTCTCTCTCTCTCTCTCTCTCCATTACCACCAGAGAATCAAACTTACATCAACAAGCATTTTTTATAACAATCAAAAAAGATGTCAGTGTACCTGAGTCTCCACCATCAAGGTCAAATATCAGCAGTATTTCTGTCTTCACGTCTTTACAATTTCCGGAAGCCTCGGGAGATAATGGGTTTCTACGCGCGTACCAGAGCACCCATGACTGCGTGTGGGTTCACCTTCATGTTTGCCAGGTCTTATATTAGTAGTAGTAGTAGTAGTAGTTGTTGTTGTAATAGTAGTAGTAATAATAGTAGTAGTAGTAGTAGTAGTAATAATAGTAATAGTAGTAATGTATTCGTGGGCTACATGAGAGATGCACAAGTCGGTTCAATGTATTGTGAGGATAGCTCAAAGCACCAAGATTTTGTTCTGTCTTCGTCAGCCTCGTGTTCTGTCCGTCAGTCTCTTGTTCTGTCCGTCAGCCTCGTGTTCTGTCCGTCAGCCTCGTGTTCTGTCCGTCAGCCTCGTGTTCTGTCCGTCAGCCTCGTGTTCTGTCCGTCAGCCTCGTGTTCTGTCCGTCAGTCTCGTGTTCTGTCCGTCAGCCTCGTGTTCTGTCCGTCAGTCTCGTGTTCTGTCCGTCAGCCTCGTGTTCTGTCCGTCAGCCTCGTGTTCTGTCCGTCAGTCTCGTGTTCTGTCTTCGTCAGCCTTGTATTCTGGTTCTCAGAAGCGGTGTTCTTATTGACATTTGTGTGTGTGTGTGTGTGTGTTAGTTAGTTACCATTTTGTCCTAGGCACATGTCGATTTGACACTAGGCCTGTTGTATGTATGTGTGTGAGTGTGTGTGTGTGTAAGGAAACACTTCGAAATGTTTCCGCCCCGTCGGGAATAGAACCCGGGCCCTCCGTGCGTGATGCGAGAGCTTTACCACTAGGCCACCGGGGCTGTGTGTGTATGGCGTGTGTGTATGTGTGTGTGTGTGTGTGTGTGTGTGTGTGTGTATGTGTGTGTGTTATATGTCTTTAATTATGTTACATATCTATGAATATACCAGATTAGAGAAAGGGGATACGGAGGAATCAAATGTCTTCAGATATTTGCTCCGTGTCCTGGTGGCTAAAGCTCTCTCTTCACACGTCGAGTGTCCGGGTTCGATTCCCGGCGAGGGTAGAAACATTGGGCGTGTTTCTTTACACTGGTTGTCTATCTTCCCCTTCAGTAAAATGGGTATCTGTGTGTTAGTCGAATGGTGTGGGTCGCATCCTGGGCCAAAACTGACCTAATTTTCCCGAAATGCTCTGCATGACAAGCGGCTTTATATATAGTAATATGTCATTGATGTCAGCTAGAACTGTATACCTTGTACATGTACTTGTAGAAATAAAGATATTATTATTATTATTATATTATTATTATTATTATTATTATTATTATTATTATTATTATTTGGGATGAGCCAAATAATAATTTATCCACGGAAGATAAAAATTAAACGGGGAATATACATGAGCATAGGTTTCGCACTGTTATATAAATATGAAGCATGGGTTTTAAATGTTGCAGCGAGGAGGAGGCTGGAGGCAGTAGAGATGTGTTTGAGGGCAATGTGTGGTGTGAATATTATGAATAGGATTAGGCGTGGGATTATCAAAGATGTTATTCAGAGAGCTGAGGGGTCGCTGAGGCGGATGGTGGATAACTAGAAGGGTATATGAGTCTGGGGTGAGGAAGAGGGTAAAGGATGTTTTGAGTGCTAGGGGCTTGAACTTCCGACAGGCTCGTGGAGGCAAGTGGTTGCTTATGGTTGAAGTGCTGATGGAGTGTCAGCAAGGTAAAGCTTAAAGCATTCACTAAAAGCATTTAGCCGGACTTGAGTCCCGGAGGTGGGAGGTAACAGTGCCTGCACTCGGATGAAGGGGTGAGGACGTTGCAGCTGGGAGCGTCGTCTGAGCTGTGATGCTGCCATGCTTCTGGAAAGATAGCGATTAAGTGAATAACGGTGAATGTGTTTTCTCTCCACTGGGGTCTCAATATCTCGGCGAGAGACGGCCCGTGTGTTATAACAAAGAGTATTATATTTATACGACCTTTCACCTGCTGGGGTCTTTATCAAGGTCTTGGAGACCCCAATGGGTCATACCTGGTATAAACAACTTCCTGTAGCTAACGTAGCCTGAGACTTCCGGTCTTAATAATAATAATAATAATAATAATAATAATAATAATAATAATAATAATAATAATAATAAAAATAATATTTCAAAAACGCTAAATAATTCCAGCAATGCTGGACAAAAAAAAAAGTGTTTACAGTCCACGTTGAGACAATACAACATTTAAACTATTAGGAACTCCTCCAAGAACTGTAAATGTAACCCCCCTTTTGGGGGATTACATTTACAGGAGAGACAGATAAGTGATAATAAACACATGGAAGATACTAGAGGACCTGGTACCAAATATACACACTATCAAAACAACGTACTGGAGTGAGAAATATGTAAAGAAGCTTGAGATAGACTACTATCAAAACAACGTACTGGAGTGAGAAATATGTAAAGAAGCTTGAGATAGACTAAGTGAAAAGCAAGGACGCCACGGGAACAAAAAGAGAATACTGTGTCAACATCTGTGGTCCTGGTATCTGCTACCAACAGGTACCAGAAATATTGCCGGCACAATGGTGGAAGTCTTCAAGAGGAAACTGGATTACTAGCTCCGGAGTGTGCCGGATCAAACAGGCTGTGATGGACTTGTCGACCGGCGGGTCTGGTTGCTCAGGCGAGCAACTGAGAGGAAACCAGAGTAGGAAAATTCTCAAAACAAGTGACAGGTAAATCATAAATGCATGTCGTTTACAGAATGAACCGTAAAAACGTATCTGCGAGGGGTTCTTAATTTTCCGCCTGTGTGAGGACTTGCTTGTCATGTGTGAAAGGTATTTGGAAAGAAGAGGCCATCACAACACTCTTCTCTCTCCCTTCCTTCCTACCTCCCTCAAGCCCGAATATCGAATACTTATTGCCTGTGAGCTGATTGTTGTTCCGCTGAGCTGTACACCTAATTCAGCATGAAGCTTAATCGTTTTTTCATAGAAACACAGAGAACCACAGCGAGTCCATTGGCCCATACTAGGTAGGTTCTTCTCAAACCCAGCTCCTCTTATATATTTCCCCAATCTGTCCTACGAAGCCGCGTTCATCTTGTCTACATTTAATACGCATTTTCCAGTTATTCATTTTCCAATTAGTCTGTGAAAAATCAGTGAACTTCCAAGCGCTTTCGTGATTTGTCACATTATCAAAGCTCAGTGAGAAATCACGAAAGCTCTTGGAAGTTCATTAACTTTTCACAGTGGTTGTTTTGTATATTGTGGTATCACCTGTTTACTGTGATCTCACTGCACATTTTCCCATTTTCTGAGTTGCTGTCTAACTGCTAATTTGCCCGACCAAGTGCAAGTTTTCCACTATCTACCTGTTATTTTCACCACTTATGACTTAAGTGCAATGGTTCTCCCATCCACACATTCTGACATACACTCACACATATCCTTACCCATATCGCCAACATACTACATACATCACATATGCATAAATGGTTTAAAAAAGCGGTAAGTTGGCAAATGAGACACTTGGGCAAAAGGTGCGCAAGTGTCTCATTTATCACCCTGCATCTGAAACCTGTTTTACACTGTGACCTTAGTGTGAGTTTTACGTGTTTTAATTGTAAGAAAAAAAGTCTATTTGATTTTTCGTGGAACTCAGATGAGTTGCTCTATGATCAGCTTATGGTAGATTTCCACCTCGTCTCTTCTAAGCCATTTGTCAATGATCAAGTCTGGGCATTCCACTGAGTCATTGACAAAAGATTTAGAAGAAACAAGACCTAAATCTATCAAAAATGAAGCTCTGCTCATTAAAGACTTGCAACAGTGACTGGCACTAACTTCTCCAGTGATGCGTATTTCCCGGCTGGGGGAGTGATCGTCACCCTCGTTAATATAGGATCGAGTCTTGGCACTGCGTTGAGATACATATATGTCCTGGCGGCCGGCCAACCTCTGGAGCGCTGGATGAAGCATTTGAAATACTACATATATTATGTAAATATACATTTTCTCATACATATTTCAATACCGCAGCTGCTTTGAACATCGTTTATTCACGACTGGTTTCGGAGTTATCTTACTCCATCATCAGAACTGTACAAAATCAAAGGAAATCAACTATAAGAACCAGATTCGAATATATGCTAAACATCAAACCAACAAAAAGCAAAACAGGAGATAAAAGAATAAACAACAAAAATAAAATAAAATTAGAAACAAAGTAACTCTACTGAGCGTTCACTGTCACACAAGGAAAGTTTCTCTCCAATGGAGCAGACTCTACTGTTGTCAGTTAGTAAGTAATAGATCGACTGTCCAACACAGGGAACCATTACATGTCTGTTGTGTGGTCTGTGGCTTCATATGTTGGTGTATGGCACTAAATGGGGCTTTTCTCAATTGCTTATTTGTTCTAAAAGATCTGCCCAAGCGTTCAAAAATGCAGACCTTCAGTTGACACTTGGTTTCACCAACATCCATAGCATTACAGCTATAATAATTATGTTAGTAGACTACAGAGGACTGTAATTCAACAGGTATAACATCTTTGAACTTAAACAGACGTTGTATGTTGTAATATCTTACTCTGATCTGAATACAGCCTAATATGCCTTATATAACGGTATACGTTGGATTTTCGCTGAAGTGGAGTTTGCCGTTGTCCTGCCTTGGTGTGTCAGGCACGGTAAATAATTAGACTTTCAGGTAGGACGAGAGTCTTTTCGTTGTCCTCCTAGCCACCAGTTCGTCTCCAGGCACGGACCACAATCTTACACGCTTTTCTTCTCCAGGTACGGACGACAGTCCTGTTACATGTTGTGGCCCTCCAGGCACGGACGACAGTCCAGTTACATTTTGTGGCCCTCCAGGCACGGACGACAGTCCGTTACATATTGTGGCCCTCCAGGCACGGACGACAGTCCTGTTACATATTGTGGCCCTCCAGGCACGGACGACAGTCCTGTTACATATTGTGGCCCTCCAGGCACGGACGACAGTCCAGTTACATATTGTGGCCCTCCAGGCACGGACGACAGTCCAGTTACATATTGTGGCCCTCCAGGCACGGACGACAGTCCAGTTACATATTGTGGCCCTCCAGGCACGGACGACAGTCCAGTTACATATTGTGGCCCTCCAGGCACGGACGACAGTCCAGTTACATATGTGGCCCTCCAGGCACGGACGACAGTCCAGTTACATATTGTGGCCCTCCAGGCACGGACGACAGTCCAGTTACATATTGTGGCCCTCCAGGCACGGACGACAGTCCAGTTACATATTGTGGCCCTCCAGGCACGGACGACAGTCCAGTTACATATTGTGGCCCTGAACTGAAACACCGAGACTACAATCTGCTGGAATAATAAATTGAACTGTTGGAACAAATATATACTGCTGGAACAAAGTCATATACTGTTGGAACAAAGTCATATACTGCTGGAACAAAGTCATATACTGCTGGAACAAAGTCATATACTGCTGGAACAAAGTCATATACCGCTGGAACAAAGTCACATACAGCTGGAATGAGATTATTTAAGCTACTGAAACGGAACTACGACCCGCAAAATTTCAGTTTTTTTCTTTTATTTATCTAGTCAACATAGGCTGCCACAGGTCAAAATTTTCGGATTAGCAGAATAAACTAACAAAGTCGGGAAAAATTCATGTATATTTTCAAGAAATTTTGCAAAACTGTTTTAAGGGATATAGATCTAATTATTAACATACACCTGTTCAAAAAAAAAAACAGTTCTCCATAGTGAGAGGGAGGGATGGGGGGAGGTTCCTTGATGCTGGTCAAAAGTTCTTGATCCACGGACTCCGAGGTGCCTTCTACTTTACTGATTCAACTCTCCTTACACACCATTCCACTGGAAATTGTTTGGTCCCAACGGGTTTAGCGCTTCACAAAGTAATGTAATAATGGTGAAATAATAATAACGACAATAATAACGACAGTAATAATACGCTTATTTCTTGTGGCCGGTGTCAAGAATAACATTAACCTCCATCCTTCACCTCAGAAAAAAAAAGAAACATATATATATATATATAAAACTCGCCCTTCATGGAATTACACAACGCAAATATAAATACTTTATTTTTGGGGAGAAAATTTTCATCTCGGTGGCGATGCCTCTGAATAACAAGGAAGGGGCTCCGAGTTCGATTCCCAGGCTCGGCCAGACTAATTTGAAATTCTTTTTTTTTTCCATGAGATACACCTGTTTACCCTGGGTGTTAGTCTGCTTACACCTGTCCACTTAGCAGTAAGTAGGTACGAAGGTGTTAGTCGACTGTTATGGGTGGCATCTCGGGGCGGGGGAATGGTAGGTTCCAGTATCTTAGATGGACTGGGTCTTGCTGTCAGCTAAAGGTGGCCTGTGAGGTTGTGTTAAAGGTCGTCTGTGAGGTCGTGTTAAAGGTCGTCTGTGAGGTCGTGTTAAAGGTCGTCTGTGAGGTCGTGTTAAAGGTCGTCTGTGAGGTCGTGTTAAAGGTCGACTGTGAGGTCGTGTTAAAGGTCATCTGTGAGGTCGTGTTGAAGGTCGTCTGTGAGGTCGTGTTAAAGGTCGTCTGTGAGGTTGGTTAAAGGTCGTCTGTGAGGTTGGTTAAAGGTCGTCGGTAAGTCACCCCAACCTACCGAAATAAAACATCATTGCGTCCCACACACAAAAAAAAAAGATGTAAAATACAACCAAAAAAAAAAAACATAATTTTGTTAATAGAATAATTATATCCATGATGCCCTGGCTGACATAACATTCAGTTAGTGTGGAGTTATTAAATAAAATGTTACAAGTAGATAAATGTTGAGGTGAGATGCTGTTGAACTTAATGAAATGTTAAGGTGCTTAGGCCTGAGTTAAAAAAAATGTTAAGGTGCTTAGACCTGAGTTAAAAAAAATACGTAGGAAACGTCGTTTTATAAACATGCATGGTTTAGCGCTTCCTTTTGATTATAATAATAATATAAACATGCATATGGTTATCTAGGCTTTAAGCCTATCAACTACTCATGGATTCTATGAGGCAGTATGTCACCTGTTTACCACCAGTCAATAATACTTTAATCTATAAAATAGACATTAAAAT
Source organism: Cherax destructor (assembly GCA_009830355.1). Lineage (NCBI taxonomy): Eukaryota > Metazoa > Arthropoda > Malacostraca > Decapoda > Parastacidae > Cherax > Cherax destructor. Next base: position 218,920 of record WNWK01000834.1, read on the forward strand.
AAACTCTTGGTGTATATATACACTGATATAAATACATCTCTTGATGTATATATCCGTACATGAGAGGTTGGCTGGTTAATGGGGTTTCAAACCTATCGATTGCACGATATCACCAGGAGGTGAAATCAAAGAGTTCCTGGACTGCCGCGGAAAAAAATCCATAATCTTACCTAATCACCTAGTTGAAGTTGCCTCCCTGGAAGTACTCGCCTGGGGAGGCTATACACTGATCCTAGCGCCTCTGCCATTCTGGAAACATTTCTAGAAGTCTTTCGTAACGGCGCCTAACGAGGCCTGCGAGTCTGCTTGTTCACCTCCATGTCGTTAAAACGCTGCCCCTTGACAGCCATTTTTATTTTTGAGAGAAAGAAGTCACGGGGCTAGATCTGGGTAGTTGGGATGGGGGTGAGGGGCGACCCCAATGATGTTTTTGGTCGGAAAACGATGGACAGACAGTGCTGGGTGAGCAGGGGCATTGTCATGGTAATAAACCCGCTCGCCTCATGTTAAAATGTTTTGACACGACCCATACGAAATTTCCACAGGTCTTGCAATGTCCTGGATACTCTGTCGACGATCTTGGTGAATAACCTTCCTCACACTGTCAGAGTTGACGCATGTTTTGGACGTTGGTGGATAACCAGAACTTTCACCATCCTCCACTGACCTTCGACCTGCTTTGCATTAGAAAAACTATTAAAAACACTTTGTCTGGCCCACTGCTTCGTCTCCATATGCTTGCAACCACGTGGTTGCATTAATATGTAGACTGCGTGTATGTCCTCGCGTCATGAAACATGTCTAGTGCCACTAGGTACACGACGTATGTAGCATTTATGGTGTAGTGGTTAGAACGTCGTGAGCACCTAGAAAGACACAAGCTTATAAACGACAACCAGCATGGTTTCAGGGAAGGAAAATCCTGTGTCACAAACCTACTGCAGTTTTATGACAAGGTAACAGAAGTAAGACACGAGAGAGGGGTGGATAGACTGCATTTTTTTGGACTGCAAGAAGGCGTTCGACACAGTTCCTCACAAGAGATTAATGCAAAAGCTAGAGGATCAGGCACACGTAACAGGAAAAGCACTGCAATGGATCAGAGAATATCTGACAAGGAGGCAACAACGAGTCATGGTACGTGACGAGATGTCAGAGTGGGCACCTGTGACGAGTGGAGTTCCACAAGGGTCAGTCCTAGGACCTGTACTGTTTTTGGTATATGTGAATGACATAACGGAAGGGATAGACTCAAAAGTGTCCCTGTTTGCAGATGATGTGAAGTTAATGAGAAGAATCAAATCAGTCGAGGATCAGGCAGGAATACAAGAGACCTGGACAGGCTGCAAGCCTGGTCCAGTAACTGGCTCCTTGAATTTAACCCTGCCAAATGTAAAGTCATGAATATCGGGAAGGGCAAAGAAGACCGCAGACAGAGTATAGTCTAGGTGGCCAAAGACTGCAAACCTCACTCAAAGAAAAGATCTTGGGGTGAGTATAATACCGAGCACATCTCCTGAGGCACACATCAATCAGATAACTGCTGCAGCATACGGGCGGCTGGCAAACCTAAGAATAGCGTTCCAATACCTCACCAAGGAATCATTCAAGACTCTGTATACCATATACGTCAGGCCCATACTGGAGTATGCAGCACCAGTTTGGAACCCACACCTGGTCAAGCACGTCAAGAAATTAGAGAAAGTGCAAAGGTTTGCAACAAGACTAGTCCCAGAGCTAAGGGATTGTCCTACGAAGAAAGGTTAAGGGAAATCGGCCTGACGACACTAGAGGACAGGAGGGTTAGGGAGACATGATAACGACATATAAAATACTGCGAGGAATAGATAAGGTGGACAGAGACAAGATGTTCCAGAGAGGGGACACAGAAACAAGGGGTCACAATTGGAAGTTGAAGACTCCTATGAGTCAAAGGGATGTTAGGAAGTATTTCTTCAGTCATAGAGTTGTCAGGAAGTGGAATAGCTTGGAAAGCGACATAGTGGAGGCAGGAACCATACATAGTTTTAAGACTAGGTTTGATAAAGCTCATGGAGCAGGGAGAGAGAGGACCTAGTAGCAATCAGTGAAGAGGCGGGGCCAGGAGCTATGAATCGACCCCTGCAACCACAAATAGGTGAGTACAAATAGGTGAGTACACACACACACACACAAGCACGTAAAGAAACTAGAGAAAGTGCAAAGGTTTGCGACAAGGTTAGTTCCACAACTCAGGGGTCTGTCTTATGAAGAAAGGTTGAGGGAAATAGGACTAACAACACTGGAGGAAAGAAGGGTCAGAGGAGACATGATAACGACATACAAAATACTGCGGGGAATCGACAAGGTAGACAGTGACAGGATGTTCCAGAGAGGGAACACAGAAACAAGGGGACACAACTGGAAGCTGAAGACTCAGATGAGTCAAAGGGATGTTAGGAAGCATTTCTTCAGCCACAGAGTAGTCAGGAAGTGGAATAGTCTAGAGAAAGATATAGTGGAGGCAGGAACCATACATAGTTTTAAGACGAGGTATGATAAAGCTCATGGAGCAGGGAGAGCAGAGACCCAGTAGCAGACAGCGAAGAGGCGGGGCCAGGAGCTGAGTATCGACCCCTGCAACCACAATTAGGTGAGTACACACACACACACACACACACACACACACACACACACACACACACACACACACACACACACACACACACACACATATATATATATATATATATATATATATATATATATATATATATATATATATATATATATATATATATATATATATGTGTGTGTGTGTGTGTGTGTGTGTGTGTATGTATACAGAGAACAATCATTTCTCTAGTGAAGATATATTGCATTTATGAAAAAAAGTAAAAATCGAAATTAATTTAAAATTTTCAGACCTGTGCAAATATTTTATTGGTGCCAGATGTCGAACTTTTGGCAAAGTCACTGAACACAATAGGAATCATTATAGTCTCCATGATTGTTCATCTGAGTGGAGATGAGAACACACACACACACACACATGCCGTTGTCTTAACATCATAAAAGCTAACAATGTGAGAATTTAGGTCAAAGTGTCTAATTAGGTAAAACTGACTGTTTACCAAAGTGACGCACAAGAGATAAATAAACTCACAACACTGAGTGTAGAAAGTGTTACAATAAGCCTACTAATTGTAAATTGAAACCTAGACGAGGCTAGCGACTCTGAGGTATCCATGACAGCAGTAGACTGGTATAATGTCTAAACTGAACCGTTGCCTGACGTCCAGATATCCATTTATCTAGAATAACGTAAAACCCTACAGGAAATGATAAGTCACTTCACTATCAATGACTGACAAAATATCTGAAATCTTGAGGTTGCCTGCACACTTGCAGCTCAGGGGTTGCCTGCACACTTGCAGCTCAGGGGTTGCCTGCACACTTGCAGCTCAGGGGTTGCCTGCACACCTGCAGCTCAGGGGTTGCCTGCACACTTGCAGCTCAGGGGTTGCCTGCACACTTGCAGCTCAGGGTTGCCTGCACACCTGCAGCTCAGGGGTTGCCTGCACACTTGCAGCTCAGGGGTTGCCTGCACACCTGCAGCTCAGGGGTTGCCTGCACACCTGCAGCTCAGGGGTTGCCTGCACACTTGCAGCTCAGGGGTTGCCTGCACACTTGCAGCTCAGGGGTTGCCTGCACACCTGCAGCTCAGGGGTTGCCTGCACACTTGCAGCTCAGGGGTTGCCTGCACACCTGCAGCTCAGGGGTTGCCTGCACACCTGCAGCTCAGGGGTTGCCTGCACACTTGCAGCTCAGGGTTGCCTGCACACTTGCAGCTCAGGGGTTGCCTGCACACCTGCAGCTCAGGGTTGCCTGCACACTTGCAGCTCAGGGGTTGCCTGCACACCTGCAGCTCAGGAGTTGCCTGCACACCTGCAGCTCAGGGTTGCCTGCACACTTGCAGCTCAGGGGTTGCCTGCACACCTGCAGCTCAGGGTTGCCTGCACACTTGCAGCTCAGGGGTTGCCTGCACACTTGCAGCTCAGGGGTTGCCTGCACACTTGCAGCTCAGGGGTTGCCTGCACACTTGCAGCTCAGGGGTTGCCTGCACACCTGCAGCTCAGGGGTTGCCTGCACACTTGCAGCTCAGGGGTTGCCTGCACACCTGCAGCTCAGGGTTGCCTGCACACCTGCAGCTCAGGGGTTGCCTGCACACTTGCAGCTCAGGGGTTGCCTGCACACTTGCAGCTCAGGGGTTGCCTGCACACCTGCAGCTCAGGGTTGCCTGCACACTTGCAGCTCAGGGGTTGCCTGCACACCTGCAGCTCAGGGTTGCCTGCACACCTGCAGCTCAGGGTTGCCTGCACACTTGCAGCTCAGGGGTTGCCTGCACACCTGCAGCTCAGGGGTTGCCTGCACACTTGCAGCTCAGGGGTTGCCTGCACACTTGCAGCTCAGGGGTTGCCTGCACACTTGCAGCTCAGGGGTTGCCTGCACCTTGCAGCTCAGGGTTGCCTGCACACTTGCAGCTCAGGGGTTGCCTGCACACTTGCAGCTCAGGGGTTGCCTGCACACTTGCAGCTCAGGGGTTGCCTGCACACTTGCAGCTCAGGGGTTGCCTGCACACCTGCAGCTCAGGGGTTGCCTGCACACTTGCAGCTCAGGGGTTGCCTGCACACTTGCAGCTCAGGGGTTGCCTGCACACTTGCAGCTCAGGGGTTGCCTGCACACTTGCAGCTCAGGGGTTGCCTGCACACCTGCAGCTCAGGGGTTGCCTGCACACTTGCAGCTCAGGGGTTGCCTGCACACTTGCAGCTCAGGGGTTGCCTGCACACTTGCAGCTCAGGGGTTGCCTGCACACTGCAGCTCAGGGGTTGCCTGCACACTTGCAGCTCAGGGGTTGCCTGCACACTTGCAGCTCAGGGGTTGCCTGCACACTTGCAGCTCAGGGGTTGCCTGCACACTTGCAGCTCAGGGGTTGGGCAAAATAGATATCTACCTGTGGGATGTATCAGGCACGCCAAGGAATTTTATCTGGCTTGCTACTGTGTTCATTATATTAGGAACATTTACAGTACTTGAACCTAAGAAACCATTTATTGTTTACTTGATTATTTGGTACTGCGGAGCGGGTGTTGGGGGGTCATAGCTTGACCTGGTAAAGCTGGACCCACTATAGCCTTTTAGATTATTAATGTATTTTAGCTTGATTCCCCGCAGCTGAATGATTCTGTATTTGTCACTCAGGTCATGGACCACATGAACAAACTCTGGTTAAAACATACTTCCCGCCTGAGTTACGTTACAATGGCTTGACATTTCTGACAAATTTTCTCGCGTCAGGTAGAGAAAAAAAAGTCATTAGTAAGGAGAACCTCAAAACGTTTTCTTTGTTTATGCTTGACTTACATACGTAATACACTGAAATGATCATCTTGTGAGCTGGTGATAGCGGTATAAAGTATTGCACTATTTACGAAGCTATTTGGTAAGAAAATGACAAAAAGCATTCCTTAAACCCACTCAAAGTGGGCAGGTCACTTCTTCTTCTTCTTCTTCTTCTTCTTCTTTCTTATTATTATTATTATTATTATTATTATTATTATTATTATTATTATTATTATTATTATTATTATTAATACTGTTGGTGTTGTTGGTATTGTTTGGGGGGCTAATTGAATTTTGGGGGATTAAGCGTCCCCTATCCGCCGCCCCTGCTTTACTTATTATCGCCGTCGATCTTTATAGCTAACAAACAAGCTCAAAAAACGAACATGGTGGACAAGCAATAAACTGGAAGCGTAGGTGGCACAAATAAGTCCTTTAATTTCCATTTCTACTTCGTGGAAGTATTATAGCCTGGTGAAAGTTCCCCGGCTTGACGGTCAATTCACTTATCTATGTAGCGTTGTATACACAGCGCTAGTGTACATAAACATCCATTAATGACTGCTAATTCAGAATGAGGGTTGGTAATTATAGTCACTGGGTGCTACAATCTCCAGGACAAACAGAAAGTTGGCTCTCACCAGACGTTAGCAACTGGTTGTAAACAAGGACATATTAATAGACGATGTTTCGGTCGTGGGACCAAGATATATCCTAATGTTTGCTGGGCCAAGATATATACCAGTGTTTGCTGGACCAAGATATATATATATATATATATATATATATATATATATATATATATATATATATATATATATATATATATATATATATATATATATTGTTTGCTGGACCAAGATATATCCCAGTGTTTGCTGGACCAAGATATCCAGTGTTTGCTGGACCAAGTATATCCCAGTGTTTGCTGGGCCAAGTTATATCCCAGTGTTTGCTGGACCAAGATATATCCCAGTGTTTGCTGGACCAAGACATATCCCCGTGTTTGCTGGACCAAGATATATCCCAGTGTTTGCTGGACCAAGATATATCCCCGTGTTTGCTGGACCAAGATATATCCCAGTGTTTGCTGGACCAAGATATATCCCCGTGTTTGCTGCACCAAGATATATCCCAGTGTTTGCTGGACCAAGATATATCCCCGTGTTTGCTGGACCAAGATATATCCCAGTGTTTGCTGGACCAAGATATATCCCCGTGTTTGCTGGATCAAGATATATCCCCGTGTTTGCTGGACCAAGATATATCACAGTGTTTGCTGGACCAAGATATATCCCAGTGTTTGCTGGACCAAGATATATCCCCGTGTTTGCTGGATCAAGATATATCCCCGTGTTTGCTGGATCAAGATATATCCCCGTGTTTGCTGGACCAAGATATATCCCAGTGTTTGCTGGACCAAGATATATCCCCGTGTTTGCTGGATCAAGATATATCCCCGTGTTTGCTGGACAAAAAATATATCCCAGTGTTTGCTGGACCAAGATACATCCTAGTGTTTGCTGGACCAAGATATATCCTAGTGTTTGCTGGACAAAAAATATATCCCAGTGTTTGCTGGACCAAGATATATCCCAGTGTTTGCTGGACCAAGATATATCCCCGTGTTTGCTGGATCAAGATATATCCCCGTGTTTGCTGGACCAAGATATATCCCAGTGTTTGCTGGACCAAGATATATCCCAGTGTTTGCTGGACCAAGATATATCCCAGTGTTTGCTGGACCAAGATATATCCCAGTGTTTGCTGGACCAAGATATATCCTAGTGTTTGCTGGGCCAAGATATATCCCAGTGTTTGCTGGACCAAGATATATCCTAGTGTTTGCTGGGCCAAGATATATCCCCGTGTTTGCTGTACCAAGATATATCCTAGTGTTTGCTGGGCCAAGATATATCCCCGTGTTTGCTGGACCAAGATATATCCCCGTGTTTGCTGGACCAAGATATATCCCAGTGTTTGCTCACGGGTCTTTTCAAACCACTTGCCGTTGCCAAATACCAATACTGAAGTGACTGGCAATTTTTTATAGCGTAGCACAAAAATACGTAGACTTTGAAAAATCTTGTGGCTTGAATAACAGCGTCATCAGCTCACAATTAAAGTACCCGGGTTTTATCCTGGGACGAGTGGAAGCGTTGGGCTTCTTTACTTGTAATATTAACCAAATTCACTTATCAGTAATCTAGCACCTGGATGTTAGGTGACTGGTGTGGGTAGCATTCTAGGATGGGTGTTTGAGAGTTGAGGTATGACAACACATCTTAGCTTATAAATGAGATGAGGTATGATAACACCTCTTAGCTTATAAATGAGATGAGGAAGGATAACATCTCTTAGATTATAAATGAGATGAGGTAGGATAACATCTCTTAGCTTATAAATGAGATGAGGTAGGATAACATCTCTTAACTTATAAATGAGATGAGGTAGGCTAACATCTCTTAGCTTATAAATGAGATGAGGTAGGATAACATCTTTTAGCTTATAAATGAGATGAGGTAGGATAACATCTCTTAGCTTATAAATGAGATGAGGTAGGATAACATCTCTTAGCTTATAAATGAGATGAGGTAGGATAACATCTCTTAGCTTATAAATGAGCTTAGGTAGGATAACATCTCTTAGCTTATAAATGAGATGAGGTAGGATAACATCTCTTAGCTTATAAATGAGCTGAGGTAGGATAACATCTCTTAGCTTATAAATGAGCTTAGGTAGGATAACATCTCTTAGCTTATAAATGAGATGAGGTAGGATAACATCTCTTAGCTTATAAATGAGCTGAGGTAGGATAACATCTCTTAGCTTATAAATGAGCTTAGGTAGGATAACACCTCTTAGCTTATAAATGAGATGAGGTAGGATAACACCTCTTAGCTTATAAATGAGATGAGGTAGGATAACACCTCTTAGCTTATAAATGAGATGAGGTAGGATAACATCTCTTAGCTTATAAATGAGATGAGGTAAGCTAACATATCTTAGCATATAAATGAGATGAGGTAGGCTAACATCTCTTAGCTTATAAATGAGATGAGGTAGGATAACATCTCTTAGCTTATAAATGAGCTGAGGTAGGGTAACATCTCTTAGCTTATAAATGAGATGAGGTAGGATAACACCTCTTAGCTTATAAATGAGATGAGGTAGGATAACATCTCTTAGCTTATAAATGAGATGAGGTAGGATAACATTCTTAGCTTATAAATGAGCTGAGGTAGGATAACACCTCTTAGCTTATAAATGAGCTGAGGTAGGATAACAGCTCTGCAAACAGGACCCTTCACCTGTTACATACACTTCTGTCAATTTTTTCCTTGCAAATTTCAAGGTTATCCTATTAGTGAGAAGGTGGCTAAGATATATTTATCTTGGATGTGGGCGGCCATGATACAGCTGATTTGGATGTGGGTGCCCAACATAGTGTTGAAGGTTTGTGGCCAAGAAAGTTATCATTAAAGGTGGATGGCCAAGATAGTTATCTTGAATGTGGGTGGCCAAGATAGCTATCTTGAATGTGGGTGGCCAAGTTAGTTATCTTGAATGTAGGTAGCCAAGATAGTTATCATGAAGGTGGGTTGCCAAGACAGTTATCATGAAGGTGGTTAGCCAAGAGTTATATATCATTTAGGTAGATGGCCACGGTACAGTTATCTTGAAGGTGGGTGGCCAAGATACAATGTGTGTGCGTACTCACCTAATTGTGGTTGCAGGAGTCGATTCATAGCTCCTGGCGCCACCTATTCACTGGTTGCTACTAGGTCCACTCTCTCCATGTTCCATGAGCTTTATCATACCTCTTCTTAAAGCTATGTATGGATCCTGCCTCCACTACATCACTCTCCAGACTATTCCAATTACTGACAACACAGGGATGTTAAGAACTACTTCCTAACATCCCTGTGACTCATAATTCTTCAACTTCCAGGTGTGTGTGTGTGTGTGTGTGTGTGTGTGTGTGTGTGTGTGTGTACTCACCTAGTTGTGGTTGCAGGGGTCATAGTGTGTGTTTGTGTATGTTCTTACCTATTTGTGGTGCGTATGTTACCAGTTGTCGAATGCACTTGTCCATAGACACGGCCTATAGTGTTTTTTTTTGTGTGTGTGAATGAAACTTTAAAATATTGCCGCTATTTCACGAATTCATTATTATATTTATTGTATACCATCTTTATTACCGATATTCCTCAGTTCTGGGATCTTCTTCTTCCTCTTCTTCCAGCACGTACTTCGTACATTTTCTATTTTTTTTCTGGGTCCATATTTTTCTAATTCTTGGCGTGGACTCCGCACTGCCTCTGTGACTGGTACTTCAGGTCTAGCATGTTGTATAGAAAACTTTATCCAGCACTTCACCATCCGTATGATTCAAGGTTATGTTGACGCTTGGGAGTGTAGCATATGAGTCTCTCTTGCGACTGTTGTGTGACCTTCACGTGATATTGTTATTTTATGATTGCTCCTAGATCTCTCTCTCTCTCTCTCTCTCTCTCTCTCTCTCTCTCTCTCTCTCTCTCTCTCTCTCTCTTCTCTTTTTCTCTCTTCTCTCTTTCTCTCTCTCTCTCTCTCTCTCTCTCTCTCTCTCTCTCTCTCTCTCTCTCTCTCTCTCTCTCTCTCTCTCTCTCTCTCTCTCTCTCTCTCTTACACAGGGTTTTACAAGGTTAGGTTAAAGGTTCCTAACACCATTTACAAGCTAAGAGATATTACCTACATCAGTTCATTTTAAAGCCATTTTATTGTTATGAGACAGAAATAGAGAACAGGATGAAGTTGGATTCATCTGTGGGCCAGCGATTTCATTAAGTCAACTGACTATTTCGTTGATATCATTATGCTGTCATTCTAGGAATAAATGATCTCAGATGTAGTGATGTTCTGGAGAAGGTTACAGTCAGAGTGAAGTTGCTGTTTGCTGCCCGTCTTGTTGTGTAGAAGCTAACTTCTCGCTGTCTTCGGAGTGGAGCCAAGTGTGGTACTTTGACAATGTTGGCCTTGTACATAACAGTAAGGGTGCCCACATCCCTCCGGTGTTGAAGGCTCTGGTTAAATGACATATCTATCCAGGCTGGGTCCAGGCGAGAGATGAGGCGTCTTGTTCTGTTCTTTATTATGTCAAGAAGTCGCAGATGAGACGGGGGGGCAGGCAATCCAAGAAAGTGGAGCATACTCAAGGTGTGAGCGTACTTATGCCTAGTACTGAATCTTGCAACCTCTACTGTCAAGCAGATGCAAGATACGGCGAAGTGCTGTAAGATTCATGACTGCCTTGTTTGCAAGATTTACAACGTGGTTCTTCATGATCAGTTTGGAGTCAAATTTCACCCCAAGTATATCAACTTCTTCCCTGGGTACCAACACTCTCCCAGTCATACTTACTACTGGTCTGGCATTACCATCATGGTGCCTAGAAACCATCATTATTGTGTTTTCTCAGGAGCAAATGTGACCTGCCATCGACACTTTTTAATATGGTCTTTTTTCTGTTCTTGCCTGTCTCCCATTTTTTTTCGCATTGATATTATTATAACCAAATGTAAGAACTAAACGCTGATAGTTGCCATACAGTGCCTGGAGGACGGAAGGTGACCAGGTTCCACTCAAGAAACAGCAGGACAGATACAATTCCTTGAACAATGATATACAACACAGTACCGAAAAGCTGTGGAATTAGACACAAGCGCAACACTTTGGTACCTTTATTTCCGAAAGTTTTCGCCTACACAGTGGGCTTATTCAGTCGAATACAGCGGTGACTAAAATTAGAGACACAAGAAGCAGTGGCGAGGTAAATATGGTGTGATGAGTTCAACAACCTTGAAGAATGAGACACTTGTGCAATATTTGGATATGTTTATTCTGGAAACTTTCGCCATACAGTGGCTTCTTCAGTCCAGTGCAGAAAAAGATGGAAGGTGAGGAATTTGAGGTAGTCAGTCCTTCAGCCTAGAGTCGACGTGTTCAGTCTACCTTTCTCTGCATTGGACTGAAGAAGCCGTTGTGTGGCGAAACGTTTCCAGAATAAAGATACCCAGATATTACACAAGTGTCTCGTTTAACAACTTGACGGTTTTGTAAATCATTTCTTCACAAACTTTAAGAAATAGTTTTAAGGTGGTTCCTCAAGGTGGATGGATGGATCTCATCATCTTTACCTCCCCTCTGCACCTGCTCTCTCTTAATTTTAGTCGCCTCTACATTCTACCGAAGAAGCTCACGGTGCAGGCGAAACGCTTCGGTAATAAAAATACCAAAGCGTTGCACTTGTCTTACTTATCAGTTCCTTAGATCAAGAGCCCCCTCTCAGCGGCATCAAGATACCTAACCTCTCTTGAGAAGGAGGATTCATTTCTTGTTGCACTGATTTATCTGCTCTGAAATCTATCTCCCATCTCTCACCTCATTTAAAGTTCTTACCCACGTTTTCTTGTAGGGATTAACACTATCCTATTATATATACGACTTTCTGAAACATTCACACATTTTTTTAATTAATTACAAATCATTTAAATGAATGAAAATGAAATATTGGGACATTTCTCCATAGGCACATTTTTAATCCTATTTTTGTTCTCATTCTTCTCTCAAATTGAAAATCATTCATGTATTGTTATAGCATTATAGAGAATTGACTCACGGTGCCTAGTAAGTCTGGAATCATAGAGTGTTGACTCATGGTGCCCCGTAAGTCTGGAACCATAATGTTGACTCATGGTGTCCCGTAAGTCTGGAACCATAATGTTGACTCATGGTGTCCCGTAAGTCTGGAATCATAGAGTGTTGACTCATGGTGTCCCGTAAGTCTGGAATCATAATGTTGACTCATGGTGTCCCGTAAGTCTGGAATCATAGAGTGTTGACTCATGGTGTCCCGTAAGTCTGGAATCATAATGTTGACTCATGGTGTCCCGTAAGTCTGGAATCATAGAGTTTTGACTCATGGTGTCCCGTAAGTCTGGAATCATAATGTTGACTCATGGTGCCCCGTAAGTCTGGAATCATAGAGTGTTGACTCATGGTGTGCCGTAAGTCTGGAACCATAATGTTGACTCATGGTGCCCCGTAAGTCTGGAATCATAGAGTGTTGACTCATGGTGTCCCGTAAGTCTGGAACCATAATGTTGACTCATGGTGTCCCGTAAGTCTGGAACCATAATGTTGACTCATGGTGTGCCGTAAGACTGGAACCATAATGTTGACTCATGGTGTCCCGTAGGTCTGGAATCATAATGTTGACTCATGGTGCCCCGTAAGTCTGGAACCATAATGTTGACTCATGGTGTCCCGTAAGTCTGGAACAATAATGTTGACTCATGGTGTCCCGTAAGTCTGGAACCATAATGTTGACTCATGGTGCCCCGTAAGTCTGGAACCATAATGTTGACTCATGGTGTCCCGTAAGTCTGGAACCATAATGTTGACTCATTTTGTCCCGTAAGTCTGGAATCATAGAGTGTTGACTCATGGTGTCCCGTAAGTCTGGAACCATAATGTTGACTCATGGTGTCCCGTAAGTCTGGAACCATAATGTTGACTCATGGTGCCCCGTAAGTCTGGAACCATAATGTTGACTCATGGTGCCCTGTAAGTCTGGAATCATAATGTTGACTCATGGTGTGCCGTAAGTCTGGAACCATAATGTTGACTCATGGTGCCCCGTAAGTCTGGAATCATAATGTTGACTCATGGTGCCCCGTAAGTCTGGAATCATAGAGTGTTGACTCATGGTGTCCCGTAAGTCTGGAACCATAATGTTGACTCATGGTGCCCCGTAAGTCTGGAATCATAGAGTGTTGACTCATGGTGTCCCGTAAGTCTGGAACCATAATGTTGACTCATGGTGCCCCGTAAGTCTGGAACCATAATGTTGACTCATGGTGTGCCCGTAAGTCTGGAATCATAATGTTGACTCATGGTGCCCCGTAAGTCTGGAATCATAATGTTGACTCATGGTGTCCCGTAAGTCTGGAATCATAATGTTGACTCATGGTGCCCCGTAAGTCTGGAACCATAATGTTGACTCATGGTGTGCCGTAAGTCTGGAATCATAATGTTGACTCATGGTGTCCCGTAAGTCTGGAATCATAGAGTGTTGACTCATGGTGTCCCGTAAGTCTGGAATCATAATGTTGACTCATGGTGCCCCGTAAGTCTGGAATCATAGAGTGTTGACTCATGGTGCCCGTAAGTCTGGAACCATAATGTTGACTCATGGTGTCCCGTAAGTCTGGAATCATAATGTTGACTCATGGTGCCCCGTAAGTCTGGAATCATAATGTTGACTCATGGTGTCCCGTAAGTCTGGAATCATAATGTTGACTCATGGTGTGCCGTAAGTCTGGAACCATAATGTTGACTCATGGTGTCCCGTAAGTCTGGAACCATAATGTTGACTCATGGTGTCCCGTAAGTCTGGAATCATAAGTGTTGACTCATGGTGTCCCGTAAGTCTGGAACCATAATGTTGACTCATGGGGTCCCGTAAGTCTGGAATCATAGATGTTGACTCATGGTGTGCCGTAAGTCTGGAATCATAGATGTTGACTCATGGTGTCCGTAAGTCTGGAACCATAATGTTGACTCATGGTGTCCCGTAAGTCTGGAACCATAATGTTGACTCATGGTGTGCTGTAAGTCTGGAATCCATAATGTTGACTCATGGTGTCCCGTAAGTCTGGAACCATAATGTTGACTCATGGTGTGCCGTAAGTCTGGAACCATAATGTTGACTCATGGTGCCTGAAGTCTGGAACCATAATGTTGACTCATGGTGTCCCGTAAGTCTGGAATCATAGTGTTGACTCATGGTGTCCCGTAAGTCTGGAATCATAATGTTGACTCATGGTGCCCCGTAAGTCTGGAATCATAGAGTGTTGACTCATGGTGTGCCGTAAGTCTGGAACCATAATGTTGACTCATGGTGTCCCGTAAGTCTGGAACCATAATGTTGACTCATGGTGTCCCGTAAGTCTGGAATCATAGAGTGTTGACTCATGGTGCCCCGTAAGTCTGGAATCATAGAGTGTTGACTCATGGTGTCCCATAAGTCTGGAATCATAATGTTGACTCATGGTGTCCCGTAAGTCTGGAACCATAATGTTGACTCATGGTGTCCCGTAAGTCTGGAATCATAGAGTGTTGACTCATGGTGCCCCATAAGTCTGGAATCATAATGTTGACTCATGGTGCCCCGTAAGTCTGGAATCATAGTGTTGACTCATGGTGCCCCATAAGTCTGGAATCATAATGTTGACTCATGGTGTCCCGTAAGTCTGGAATCATAGTGTTGACTCATGGTGCCCCATAAGTCTGGAATCATAGAGTGTTGACTCATGGTGTGCCGTAAGTCTGGAACCATAGAGTGTTGACTCATGGTGCCCCGTAAGTCTGGAATCATAATGTTGACTCATGGTGTGCCGTAAGTCTGGAATCATAATGTTGACTCATGGTGTGCCGTAAGTCTGGAACCATAGAGTGTTGACTCATGGTGCCCCGTAAGTCTGGAATCATAATGTTGACTCATGGTGCCCCGTAAGTCTGGAATCATAATGTTGACTCATTATGTGCCGTAAGTCTGGAACCATAATGTTGACTCATGGTGCCCCATAAGTCTGGAACCATAATGTTGACTCATGGTGCCCCGTAAGTCTGGAACCATAATGTTGACTCATGGTGCCCCGTAAGTCTGGAACCATAGTGTTGACTCATGGTGTCCCGTAAGTCTGGAATCATAATGTTGACTCATGGTGCCCCATAAGTCTGGAACCATAATGTTGACTCATGGTGTGCCGTAAGTCTGGAACCATAATGTTGACTCATGGTGCCCCGTAAGTCTGGAACCATAATGTTGACTCATGGTGCCCCGTAAGTCTGGAACCATAGTGTTGACTCATGGTGCCCCATAAGTCTGGAATCATAGAGTGTTAACTCATGGTGTCCCGTAAGTCTGGAACCATAATGTTGACTCATGGTGCCCCGTAAGTCTGGAACCATAATGTTGACTCATGGTGTGCCGTAAGTCTGGAACCATAATGTTGACTCATGGTGCCCCATAAGTCTGGAATCATAGAGTGTTGACTCATGGTGTGCCGTAAGTCTGGAACCATAATGTTGACTCATGGTGTCCCGTAAGTCTGGAACCATAATGTTGACTCATGGTGTGCCGTAATCCTGGAACCAGAGAATATCAACTCATGTAACACCGTCACTCTTGATAACATTTACCGTGTACTGGTTGACTGGACATCTGACTGGATATCCATAATAATGGTGGACACGATGAACACTGTCTGTGAATAAAACTCTTCGTAATTTCCGTTTTGTTTAGGTTAGGTTAGGTAAGGTTTGTCAGAAAACGCGAGTCTTAGTCATATGATAACTTGCAGCTGGAACTTTTGGTTATCTGACCGAGGCCTTCCGCTGGCGGCTTACCCCTCCAGGTAATAATTATAACCATTTCTCCGTTTTGGCTTTTGTTGTTTCCTTGTGGGTATAGACTCACGTTGTGTTGTAGTTTGTGGTCGACAGAATGTTACTTTACGTGTACATAGAGATGACTCTTAGTGTTTAGGTGAAAAGTAGGGTTATTTAGGCTGTATGTAACCTGCTCACCACCCGTCAAGAATACTTGACCTAAACACTGAAATGCAGGTAAATTTTCGGCTTCCTTAGAGCTTCGCTTAGAAGTTAGTGACTATTCTTCAGAGCCACCTCGAAATCCCTCCCCCAAAAAGTGCCTAGCACTCCAAAACCGTTCAAAACCAGATCATTGATGCTGCGAGGGACGCTGTCATAAACATTTTGATCTTGGGGTGAAGGAGGTAAGACTGTTTTCAGTTTTGATAGACGATAAAATCACAGGATATATACTTACTAAGAGGCATATTTCTCTCAGAGTATATATGCAGAGCTTACTTTAATCCCTGTTTTAGGAATCAAAGTATTCTTGACGGGTGGTGAGGTTACATGCAGCCTAAATGGCCCTAGCGTAGTCGATCGGCCTGAAACCCAACGAAAAGATATTCTGCAAAACAGAGACGTCAAAACATTAATGACATACAATACCGATAAGTTGGTGAATTAGACACACGAGCAACACCTGGCTACCTTTATTTATAAAGACGTTTCATCAACCGATGGCTTCATCAATTAAATACAGAGATTACAGTATTTTCCGGCATATAAGGCGCGTTTTATCCCTCATGTCTTGGAAAATCAGCCTGCGTCCTATATGCTCAAGGTCAGGGTCAAGGGTAGACTTTGGGTTACACTTCAGTGACAGTGAGAGTGACAGTGACCTATGAGCCACTAAGTACCTCATCTTCAACCGTCTCTCGTATATAATCTGTGAAAGTGAAATAAAAACTGGTTGGTGAATCGTCTTCATAACCAGGTGTTGCATTTGTATCTTATCTGATTCGTCAAACTCGGAACAAGTGAGTATCTGCCTGAAATTTGTGAGTAAGGGATGAAGAAATTGTCTTTCTCTTCATCTTGATGTGTGTGTGTGTGTGTTTGTTGCAGTAATATAGAAACCAGCGTTTTCATTAGTTTATGAAAACTTTTTATTTGATTTAGTTCGTATTGCTCGCAGAGAAATGCTGGACTAAAATTATCTTTGTCCTTCAGTTGCAGCTCTACTGAGAGGATCACTTTCAACCTCCCACATCCTCTGAACCCTACGGTTGAATTCTTGATGATGTCTTCATCTATTGAACCCTCCAAGCTCAGGTTAACATCTTACATTGCTTCATGCATGAACCCCATCACTTTCACAACGAATTTTCCATCTGGAGAAGAAGCCATGTCCCATGTAAACAAAAATAACTAGGAAACAATGGGCTGTCCTTTTTTTCATATTACGTAACTAACAGATATTGTAGACGAATGGTTCAGAAAACCGACGAGTTGATAAATTAGACACATATGCAACACTTGGGTATCTTTATTGTGGAAACGTTGCCACACAGTGGCTTCATCAGTCAATACAAGTAGAAAGTTGTAAGGGGAGGAGGAGTGTGAGGTAATCAGTCCTCGGCTGGAGTCGATGTGTTCAGATTGATGGACTGAACACATCGACTCCAGGCCGAGGGACTGATTACCTCAAACTTCTCCTCTCCTTACAACTTTCTACTTTGTATTGGACTGATGAAGCCACTGTGTGGCGAAACGTTTCCACAATAAAGATACTAAAGTGATGCATACGTGTCTAATTTAACAGATACTGTAGCCACACACACATAATATACTTTTTTTTTATACATATAAACAGCATCATCAAAAAAGGAGGGACCATCAACAACATCAATAGATCAGCAGCCTACTCGCTTCCTCATTAGCATTAAGTGGATGACCTTCCAGCCTGACCAGTGGTGTCAAGAATTTTATTCCAGCAAGCATGATTATCATACTGCCAGCCGTACGTGAACTACTGTAGCCCAGGCCACATATAAACTAAACAATGTAGATCTTAATTTTACTGATTGCGAAAAGGATTTAGGAGTTCTGGTTGGCAGTAATTTGAAACCAAGACAACAGTGCATAAGTGTTCGCAATAGAGCTAACAGAATCCTTGGCTTGTTATCAAGAAGTATAAATAATAGAAGTCCTCAGGTTGTTCTTCAATTCTATATATCTTTGGTTAGGCCTCATTTAGATTATGCTTCACAGTTTTGGTCACCGTATTACAAAATGGATATAAATGCACTGGAAAACGTACAGAGGAGGATGACAAAGTTGATCCCATGTATCAGAAATCTTCCATATGAGGATAGACTGAGGGCCCTGAATCTGCACTCTCTAGAAAGGCGTAGAATTAGGGGGGATATGATTGAGGTGTATAAATGGAAAACAGGAATGAATAAAGGGGATGTAAATAGCGTGCTAAAAAATATTTAGTATTGACAGGACTCGCAGCAATGGTTTTAAATTGGAAAATTTCAGATTCAGGTAGGATTTAGGAAAGCACTGGCTTGGTAATAGAGTGGAATGAGTGGAACAAACTCCCGAGTACCGTCATAGAAGCTAAAACGTGTAGTTTTAAAAATAGGTTGGATAAATACATGAGTGGGTGTGGGTGGGTGTGAGTTGGACCTGACTAGCTTGTGCTACTAGGTCAGATGCCGTGCTCCTCCCTTAAGTGAATGTGATTGACCTGACCAGGTCAAGGCATTGGCTTAAGTCGATGGGAGAATTGGACCTACCTCGCATGGGCCAGTAGGCCTGCTGCAGTGTTCCTTCTTTCTTGTTCATATGTATACTTGACTCATGCCATGTACGTGCACTAAATGCAGCCTACCGCAGAAACATTTAAAAAAACTACTTTTTTTTAGTGTATGTGTGTGTAATAGGCCCATCGTAAATGGTCACCCGAAAAACGCAACTCCAGCCCCGCTGAAAGGCAATTTTTGCAAATTCAGTAGGCGCTGCCCCCAGCAAGATGCGAGGCTTCCAGGATATGCTCATCGCCCGACAGAAATCTTCCGACTCTAACTAATGGATTTCATTACTGTTTTCTCGTTGACCCATTCCGGCATGAAGTAGGTCAGGAAAACATATATTGTGATGAAGTATGACAGGAGAACCATCCTGCATAATGGACGTCTATTATTATTATTATTTATTATAGTAAGCGTTAATCACGTGATTATATAACATGAAAAAGCTGTAATGGGTTCGATCCTCCGTCCTCTTATAGCGAGAGAGAAAAACTCGACTGTTACAACCAGGCTTTACCCTGAGACGCAAAGGATCACAACCACCTTGATGTTAGTGTTCTGCTGAACACGTGAACACTAGCTCCTCCGTGGGTTTTTTTTCCCCCTGGGGGAGGGGGGAAGCAGGAGGGAGTGAAACAATCAAAAGTAGATAGTAAAAACGACGAGCTACGTGAAACTGCTCACACCCTTCCATGACTCCTCCCTCCCTCACTAGGACATATTTTTTATGATAAATGATAAATTATTTCTTTAAGGAATGATTTAGAATTATGCGGAGCATTTCCGGCAGCCTTAAACTAGCTTATAAGTAATTATAACTTCTAAATACTAGTGGAATTTTGGGCAAGAAAAATTTATTGGAACTTTTAGGAAAACAATTAGCAAGACAGTTCGCTGCTCATAACAATTTTGCCCTCATATATCAAGTTTAAAACTCAATGAAAATCTCTAATTCAGAGGAACGAGACCAGATCTGGAGGCAGAAGGCTTCGAAACAAGGACTGAGAGCGGAATAGACAGCAGAGGCCGGTGAAAGACTAAATCAGTAGGATAGGTCGCACGGGTACATGAATTGTATTTTATGAGGCATTAGGCTGTATTGGTCATTCATTGTTGATGCGTATGTGAAATAGTCAGTACGTGGTTTTGCTGTGGTGATGAGAGATGCTTCATTGACGCTGCCATGAGAGAGAAACACTTATTTTTTTTTAATATCAATTTTACAGGCTAAGAGCTGTTATCCTGCCTCAGCTCATTTCTAAGCTCAGCCCTATCTAAGGTATACTAACCCCCCCTCCCATCAGGATGCGATCCACAACAGTCGACTAATACCCAGGTACCTACTTATTGCTAGATGAAAAGGGGCATCAAGTATAAGGAAACATGATCAATATTTTCACCCGGCCGTGGATCAAACCACGGACACTATTCACTCATCTATCCCTACCTCACATATGCCATTTGTGCATGGGGATCAACAGCAATTACCCACCTAAAGCCATCCAATGCTAGGCAGCACCCCCCACCCCCCACTCTTCAAAGACCTAAACCTACTCACTGTTCAGAACATCCATACTTACTACTCTGCTATCTACATTTATAGAACCATAAATTCTAACTTTAACACTGAGCTAAAACACTTTCTTGACAGTTGTGACAGGACCCATAGACATAATACCAGACATAAACATCTCTTTGACATTCCCCGTGTCCGACTAAATCTATACAAAAATTCAATGCGCATAAAAGGGCCTAAAATCTGGAACTCCCTGCCAGAAAACTCTAGAACTGCAGACACAACCTCCATTTTCAAAAGCACCGTTAAAAAACATCTTATCTCACTTACGCACCAACCGGTAGCTAACCACATGAAAACTACTTTATCTTGCACATATCCACAGCAAAAGACACTTACTGATATCTGTGATTCCCCTTAATTTGCACATGACTAACCAAAATTCTAATACAACTATTGCTTCATAATTCTTAAGCTAGTCATAAGTTTGCCTAAGACACTCCAATATAGAAACGGTATTATGCCAATACATCACCTTTACCATTAATATATAAACAAATTGTTAAATTCTTAAACTAATTGTTAAATTCTTAAATGTTTGAATTTCAGTACCTCAATTTTGTACCATAGTTTTGTACCATAGTTTTGTACCATAGTTTAATCACTGCAATTACCTAACCTTACTATCAGTATAATCATTGTGTCACTATTGAGTAAGACCTATCATAAGACTGCCTGAAAAGCCTAGGCATACCTATGCATATTATTGGCCATCTTGTAATATCTACTTCATAAAATGTATAATAATATAGTACACCCCACTTTGTATATTACTAGAAATAAAGAATTTGAATTTGATTTTGAATGTAAGCTGAGTGCGCTACCAACCAAGCCACGGGAATTCAGACAAGCTAGAGATTAGCATGAAAAGTCACTCTTTTAAGGTTGGATAATCATGAGGAGAATGACCGCAAGTAAGGCCACTACCCAGCTCCTAGCATGGTAACAAGGTAAGACTGGTAGGACACCACCCAGTATCAGGCCTGGTACGAAGGTCAGGCAGAGAGCAGTAAAAGATGCTAACCCAATGGTAACAAAGTCAGCATGGTAGCATGTAAGTACGCTACCCACAACAGTCGATTACAGTCAGCTCGAAGAACAAGAAGAGACAGTACCCTGACTGGAACAATACAACACAAAACGTCGTCGTAAGCTGCTCTCTCCTATGTGGGGGTTATTTATGTATAGTCACCTCGAAGTTTACATATTACCGATAAGTTAACGAACAAGTCATGCGCAACATCTGGGTATATTTATTTGAGAAATTTCACTCGTTGTGGGACGAAACGTCTCTCAAATAAAGATACTCGGATGTTACACATGTGACTTGAACAACCGATTAAGACGCGGAGCAAGAGGTGAGCACTTAATGGTATACCTGACGACACCCTCCAAGGTTGAGAAAAGTTCAACAGTGTGTGTGACCCATCCTGTGTGATGGAATACCACAGGGACAGGGAAAAGAAATCTAGCTAGCTTTGGTTCTCCTACCGTGTGACTCTTATATTGCGTAGGGTAGCAGCACACGGCTGATGCGTCCCATCTTTTTCTCTATACGTTTCTCTAACCCCGAGAATCACACTGGGACTTTTTTTCCGCCCGTCGGATCACACCGCCATTAACCAGGTGAATGAAACTAGGTTTTCCGCATCTGACTTGAAGGATGATTAATTAGGAGGCCTCTTTTCAGAAGATAATAATAATAATAATAATAATAATAATAATAATAATAATAATAATAATATAATAATAATAATAATATAATAATAATAATAATAATAATAATTAATTTAATATGATTTTAAAAAATATGTAATGGGTAAATGTTACTAGTAAGAATTTCTAATAAATGAATTTGTCGATAATAAACGCTGAAAATGGCCTCAGGTGGACTTCATTAAAACGCAAAATTAAATATATATTTTGAAGAACACATGCTTTTGCTTAAATAAATAAAAAATTGTTAGTTATAACGAGAACAAAAGCAATATTATATATATATATATATATATATATATATATATATATATATATATATATATATATATATATTATATATATTTTTTTTTTTTTTTTTTTTTTTTCAACAAGTCGGCAGTCTCCCACCGAGGCAGGGTGACCCAAAAAAGAAAATCCCCAAAAGAAAATACTTTCATTATCATTCAACACTTTCACCACACTCATACATAATCACTGTCTTTGCAGAGGCGCTCAAATACGACAGCTGAGAATAGTCCCTCCCAGCTGTCACTATCCTAGACCCCTCCTTTAAAGTGCAGGCATTGTACTTCCCATTTCCAGGACTCAAGTCCAACTAAATCAATTAACTGGTTTCCCTGAATCCCTTCACAAAATGTTACCCTGTTCACACTCCAACAGATCGTCATGTCCCAAAACCATTCGTCTCCATTCACTCCTATCTAACACGCTCACACATGCTTGCTGGAAGTCCAAGCCCCTCACCCACAAAACCTCCTTTACCCCCTCCCTCCAACCTTTTCTAGGACGACCCCTACCCCGCCTTCCTTCACCTACAGATTTATACGCTCTCCAAGTCATTCTACTTTGATCCATTCTCTCTAAATGACCAAACCACCTCAACAACCCCTCTTCAGCCCTCTGACAAATACTTTTAGTAACTCCACACCTTATCCTAATTTCCACATTCCGAATTTTCTGAATAATATTTACACCACACATTGCCTTAGACTGGACATCTCCACTGCCTCCAGCCTCCTCCTCGCTGCAGCATTTGCAACCCATGCTTCACACCCATATAAGAGTGTTGGTACCACTATACTTTCGTACATTCCCTTCTTTGCCTCCATGGATAACGTTTTTAGTCTCCACAGATACCTCAACGCACCACTCACCTTTTTTCCTTCATCAATTCTATGGTTAACCTCATCCTTCATAAACCCATCCTCTGACACGTCAACTCCCAAATATCTGAAAACATTTACTTCTTCCATAATCCTCTCTCCAATGTGATATCCAATTTTCTTTATTTAAATCGTTTGATACCCTCATCACCTTACTCTTATCTATGTTCACTTTCAACTTTCTACCTTTACACACTCTCCCAAACTCGTCCACTAACCTTTGCAACTTTTCTTTAGAATCTCCCATAAGCACAGTATCATCAGCAAAAAGTAACTGTGTCAACTCCCATTTTGCATTTAATTCTCCATAATTTAATCCCACCCCTCTCCCCAACACCCTCTCATTTACTTCTTTTACAACCCCATCTATAAATATATTAAACAACCATGGTGACATTACACATCCCTGTCTAAGACCTACTTTTACTGAGAAGTAATCTCCCTCTCTCCTACACACCCTAACCTGAGCCTCACTATCCTCATAAAAACTCTTTACAGCCTTCAGTAACTTACTACCTATTCCATACACTTGCAACATTTGCCACATTGCTTCCCTATCCACTCTGTCATATGACTTTCTAAATCCATAAATGCAATGAAAACTTCTCTACCTTTATCTAAATACTGTTCACATATATGCTTCACTGTAAACACTTGATCTACACATCCCCTACCCACTCTAAAGCCTCCTTGCTCATCTGCAATCCTACTCTCTGTCTTACCTCTAATTCTTTCAATAATAACCCTGCCATACACTTTACCAGGTATACTCAGTAAACTTATTCCCCTATAATTTTTACACTCTCTTTTATCCCCCTTCCCTTTATATAAAGGAACTATACATGCTCTCTGCCAATCCCTAGGTACCTTCCCCTCTTTCATACATTTATTAAACAAAAATACCAACCACTCCAGCACTATATATCCCCCTGCTTTTAACATTTCTGTCATGATCCCGTCAGTTCCAGCTGCTTTACCCCCTTTCATTCTACGTAATGCCTCACGCACCTCCCCCACACTCACATCCTGCTCTTCTTCACTCCTAAACGATGTTGTACCTCCCTGGCCAGTACATGAAATTACCGCCTCCCTTTTTCATCGACATTTAAAAGTTCCTCAAAATATTCCTGCCATCTACCCAATACCTCCAGCTCCCCTATCTACTAACTCCCCTACTCTGTTTTTAACTGACAAATCCATTCGTTCCCTAGACTTTCTTACCTTGTTTATCTCACTGCAAAATTTTTCTTGTTTTCAGCAAAATTTCTTGACAGAGCCTCTCCCATTCTTTCATCCGCTCTTCTTTTGCACTCTCTCACCACTCTCTTCACCTTTCTTTTACTCTTCATATACTCTGCTCTTCTATTAACACTTCTGTTTTGTAAAAACCTCTCATAAGCTACCTTTTTCTCTTTTATCACACCCTATACTTCTTCATTCCACCACTCACTCCTCTTTCCTCCTGCACCCACCCTCCTATAGCCACAAACTTCTGCCTCACATTCTAATACTGCATTTTTAAAACTATCCCAACTCTCTTCAACCCCCCCACTACTCATACTTGCACTAGCCCACCTTTCTGCCAATAGTTGCTTATATCTCACCCTAACTTCCTCCTCCCTTAGTTTATACACTTTTACCTCTCTCTTACTTGTTGTTGCCATTTTCTTTTTGTCCCATCTACCTTTTACTCTAACTGTAGCTACAACCAAAAAATGATCCGATATATCCGTTGCCCCTCTATAAACATGTACATCCTGAAGCCTACCCATCAACCTTTTATCCACCAAAACATAATCCAACAAACTACTTTCCTTACGTGCTATATCATACCTTGTATATTTATTTATCCTCTTTTTCATAAAATATGTATTACTTATTACCAAACCTCTTTCTACACATAGCTCAATTAATGGTTCCCCATTTACATTTACCCCTGGCACCCCAAATTTACCTACTACTCCCTCCACAACATTTTTACCCACTTTAGCATTAAGATCCCCAACCACAATTACTCTCTCACTTGGTTCAAAACTCCCCACACACTCACTCAACATTTCCCAAAATCTCTCTCTCTCTCCTCTACACTTCTCTTTTCTCCAGGTGCATAAACACTTACTATAACCCACTTTTCACATCCAACCTTTATTTTACTCCACATAATCCTTGAATTTATACATTTATATCCCCTCTTTACCTGCAATAACTGATTATTCAACATTATTGCCACTCCTTTAGCTCTAACTCTATTTGAAACCCCCGACCTAATCCCATTTATTTCTCCCCACTGAAACTCTCCTACCCCCTTCAGCTTTGTCTCACTTAAAGCCAGGACATCCAGCTTCTTTTCATTCATAACATCTACAATCATCTCTTTCTTATCATTCGCACAACATCCACGCACATTCAAACATCCCACTTTGACGGTTTTCTTATTTTTCTCTTTATATATATATATATATATATATATATATATATATATATATATATATATATATATATATATATATATATATATATTCAGAAAGAAATCTAAATATTCTTCCTTGAAGCCTTTTTATCCACTTCTCCGAGGCAATGGGTCCCACAATTTACACAAGAGTGGACCCCATATATATATATATATATATATATATATATATATATATATATATATATATATATATATATATATATATTATATATATATATTATATATTATATATATATATATTATATATTATATATATATATATATATATATATATATATATATATATATATATATATATATATATATATATACGTATATATAGAGCAAGAGCCAATCAGATATTCCCACGTCATGGAGAGTCTCCACGCTAGGAAATTATCACTGAGTAACGAGAAAGGTTGGTGAGATCACTTGGTGTTGAGACAAGGTAGTGAGCGCAGCCTTCCATGGGAGGTTGGTGCGACCACTCGGTGCTTGGACTAGACGGTGTGAAGAGGTAACTGAAGTGGCTGTTCAGAGGTAACTAGAGTGGCTGCGGTACTGCAACTTTGTTTTAGTGATTAAAACAAATGACCTCCATTAGTCGCGGTGCTTAATAACCTACACGGGTTTTGCGCTTCACATTAAATATGATACGGTGAGTGCGTTTTGAAAATAAGGAACGATCGCTCACGAGTGCCTTATATTTGAGTCTTGCTTGGAAGGGCTTCAGCTGGTGGAGGAAACAGAGCGATGCCTTCCTCGAAGAGCCCAGTGGTAGGTGAACGATACAGAAAGAGACATGAAGACGAGGACGACACCATCGTCTCGTGGGGGCACGACAACCCAGCCTTCGTCGGAGTAACTGAAGAAGGCGAAGCCACTGCGAGTCCGCAGACCAGCAGCAGGAGCAGCACTCATGACGTTGCTATTCACACCATCAGCGTATCACCTCAGGCTGGCAACGACCACGCCCTCCCCAAGAAAGTCCTCTCGCTCAAGCAAAACACGCACGAGCTAACCAAGGACAAGGAATCCCAGCATCGTGAGACACCGAAAGAAGTTATCATCCACAGCTCAGAGGAGAACAAGTCTGCCGTTTCTCTGCAGGTAAGGCGCGTCGGATCATGGTATTCAGCGACATATTTGTTTGTTATTAATTTATTTGTAAATGTGTTTTGTGGGGAGAAATTATGTATTTTAAATGCATTTGATTATTATTATTAGTTGTAGTAGTAATAGTAATATTATTATTATTATTAATGAAAGCACTAATCCTATAAGCTTCTCACAGACTGCAAGGGACAAATTTAGAGACGGGTGTGGGTGCCGGAACAATTCATAACTAATTCACAAATTACAAAAAATCTTTACCCCCCTATTAGTTTACCGTAGATCATTCTCACTCGTGACTTTGACAGTGATTCAGCACGGGCCGAAACTTACTCTAGGTTTCGTTTAAAATTTGCAGATTAGTTGCCTTGAGGTGTACGTGTGTGTTTACATGTTAGCCACTATCTCAAGTGGCCGCTTTAGGGAAAAGAACCTTAAGGTCATCGTCTCTGATGCCCTTGTCAGGGACAAACCTAAGGCCACCGTCTCTAGTGGCCTCTTCATGCAGAGAAAAAATTCTGGCTTAGAAATCTTCACTCTCATTATGGCTGATGAGTTTTTTCAACGTGATTTTTAAACCGCAGCTCATCTTGACATGGCTTCAGCTGTACATCTTATTATTAGCTATTGTTCTCTGGAATGTAATGTTATCAGGAAGAATGCAATGTTATCAGGAAGAATGTAATGTTATCAGGAAGAATGTAATGTTATCAGGAAGAATGTAATGTTATCAGGAAGAATGTAATGTTATCAGGAAGAATGCAATGTTATCAGGAAGAATGCAATGTTATCAGGAAGAATGAATGTTATCAGGAAGAATGTAATGTTATCAGGAAGAATGTAATGTTATCAGGAAGAATGCAATGTTATCAGGAAGAATGTAATGTTATCAGGAAGAATGCAATGTTATCAGGAAGAATGCAATGTTATCAGGAAGAATGTAATGTTATCAGGAAGAATGTAATGTTATCATGCTAACGTTATGAAATGCAATGTTATCAAAAATGAGTTATCGGAAGATTAAGTATCGGACAATGCACATGTTATCAGGGAATGCAATTTATCAGGAAGAATGAATGTATAGGAAAATGCAATGTTATCAGGAAGAATGTAATGTTATCAGGAAGAATGTAATGTTATCAGGAAGAATGTAATGTTATCAGGAAGAATGCAATGTTATCAGGAAGAATGTAATGTTATCAGGAAGAATGTAATGTTATCAGGAAGAATGTAATGTTATCAGGAAGAATGTAATGTTATCAGGAAGAATGCAATGTTATCAGGAAGAATGTAATGTTATCAGGAAGAATGTAATGTTATCAGGAAGAATGTAATGTTATCAGGAAGAATGTAATGTTATCAGGAAGAATGTAATGTTATCAGGAAGAATGCAATGTTATCAGGAAGAATGCAATGTTATCAGGAAGAATGCAATGTTATCTGCTCGGCGCTATGACTTGACAGTAATAAAAAAATGAGTTTCTGTTACGCTAAGAGGTCGGACCTCGACCACAGGTTGACGAGGATTGGACAGTTTATCTAGGAAATGTGAAGGAAAGTGATATTGTTAATGTTTGACGTGGAATTATTTTTTCTGCCATGTAAGCAATTATTGGCGCTGGTAGAACGGTATCTTTGACATTTGCCACACACTACACTCACTGACTCACACACAAACACACACATACACGCACGCGCGCGCTCGATATTTGACAAAGCTTATGGAGCAGGGAGAGGATTTAGTAGCGACCAATTAAGAGGCGGGACCACAATTAGGTAAGTATACACACACACACACACACACACACACACACACACACACACCAAATGCAAAGTCATGAAGATTGGGGAAGGGCAAAGAAGACCGCAGACGGAATAGTCTAGGGGGCCACAGACTACAAACCTCACTCAAGCAAAAGAATCTTGGGGTGAGTATAACACCGGGCACATCTCCTGAGGCGCACATCAGCCAAATAACTGGTGCAGCGTATGGGCGCCTAGCAAACCTAAGAACAGCATTCCGACATCTTAATAAAGAATCGTTCAGGACCCTGTACACTGTGTACGTTAGGCCCATACTGGAGTATGCAGCACCAGTTTGGAACCCACATCTAGCCAAGCACGTAAAGAAGCTAGATTGTTTGTTGTTGTATGTTCGCCGGTACATCCGGCCCGGGTCTTCTCCAAATGGTGACCCGGCATTGGCCCCCTGGGTAGAGGGTGTCATCTTCTTTCTTTCTTGCTGTGGCTCCCCATGATGGGGAGTGTCTTCTGACGTCGCATCTTCATCAGCAGATCTTGGTACTTCAGGCTGTGGTTCTACCTACATAGGAAGAAGAAGGATGGGGGATAAGAAAGAAGGAAGTGAGAGAAAGAATAGCTGTAGTGGGTAGTCTTGGTCGTCGTCGGGGTTCTCCGGCGTCGTCATCGAGGGGGCGGGTGGGTGGCTAGGACTGGGAGCAGTGTCTCCAAATCATGGGTGGCCAGGTAAAGAAGCTAGAGAAAGTGCAAAGGTTTGCAACAAGACTAGTCCCGGAGCTAAGGGGATTGTCCTACGAAGAAAGGTTAAGGGAAATCGACCTGACGACACTGAAGGATAGGAGAGATAGGGGGGACATGATAACGACATATAAAATACTGAGAGGAATTGACGAAGTGGACAGAGACAGAATGTTCCAGAGATGGGACACAGCAACAAGGGGACACAGTTGGAAGTTGAAGACTCAGATGAATCACAGGGATGTTAGGAAGTATTTCTTCAGTCACAGAGTGGTCAGGAAGTGGAATAGTTTGGGAAGCGATGTAGTGGAGGCAGGATCCATTCATAGCTTCAAGAAGAGGTATGATAAAGCTCATGGCGCAGGGAGAGTGACCCAGTAGCGGCCAGTGAAGAGGCGGGGCCAGGATATATGACTCGACCCCTGCAACCACAACTAGGCGAGTACAACTAGGTGAGTACACACACACAGAGCCAGGACAGAGTTAAGTTAGGTATGATTCGTCAGGACACAGGACAAGTGTCTCCTGACGCGGGTCTTAGTCATATGATGACCCGCCACTGGAGCTTTTGGTCATCTGACCGAGGCCTTCCGCTGGCTTACCGATGAGCGTAACCAGTAGCAGCCAGCAAAGAGACGGGGCCAGACTCTACCCCAGCAACCACAATTAGACGAGTACACACAAACACACACAAAGAAGAGGTAGAAAACAGAACAAGGCGGACACGAATATAGACTAGATCTTCAAATGAGTTAGGGGGATATAAGACAGAATTGTTTCAGTGTGAGGGTAGTAAACGAAGGGAATGCATTAAAAGGGGATGTAGTGAAAGTTAACTTCATACATGGAGTTAACACGACCGCTAACTAATAACTCCCGCTGAACTTCCCCACCTGCAACACTCGTTATCTTCTATATTCCGTACCATGTATCTCACATTTGTTTGTTTCCCATCCTCGTATCCATCTTTCTCTACTTCATCCTTCCCTTCTCCCTAACCAAACTGAACACGTTGAAAACAATGGAACACTAGCGGAATTCTACAACAGTCATTAACAACAGGCAACCTTCCAAAAACTGGAAACAACAGACGTTATTGTATTATATACAGAAGGCATAGAAAAGCAGCAAACCGGTATCCTTAATTAACATATCTTTGATAATAGACGTGAAAGATAAAGAAAGTAATGAAATGCCCGAAGAAAAACGTCATCAAAGACTAAAGCCATCATGGGATTAGAGAACCATCACATGAATCTACTGGACTTTCTCTATATATGGTAATATATATCATGCTATGAAGACAAGGCTGATGGGACTGTTCATTCTTAGATTTTAATGAGTCATATAAGAACGTACCTCATAAGCGTCTAATTCCTAAAGAGGAAGAGACAACAATAACAATTGAAACTGATCTAGGAATATCAAGTGGGATAAAAACTAATGGGGAAGGAAGAGATAAGTTGATGGAACAACGTGACGTATGGCGTTCCACAAGGATCCTTTCCAGGACCGCCACTGTTCCTAATATATGAATAAATAAATAAATAAATAAATATATGAAGGAATTAAACACTCCAACGTAGAAGAGAGGAGAACAAGGGTCGATACTATTACAACGTACAAGGTATTCGGAGATCTCAGTAAGTGGACACGAGATCAAGAGGACATAAGAGCCGGACATACCAGCAAGTGAGTCAAAGGAACATTTGGGGAAAAAATTATCTCTTTCAGTTTGTCAGTGATTGGAATGGTAAATGATCTGGATGTGAAGAAATCTCGCCATGTACATAATTTTAGGAACGGACAGGGCTCCTGATGCCAGGAAGTGACTGGCTGTTAGTTACTGAGAGGCGAGGCCAGAAGTTGTACCTCTCCACATCTAATAAACATATGAGCACGCACTCACACACTCCCGCACTCACACACTCCCGCACTCACACTCCCGCACTCACACACTGTAGAAGAATGGTGAAGAATGTGTACATTATCACAATCTACAGGAGCCAGAGCAGTAGGCGCACAACGGAAAGGTCCTGGGTTCAGTACCAGCGCAGAAAAAAGCTTGCAGAAAGTCTTTTTTTTTTTTTTGGCACTTGCTCCGCCGTTCTTCTCACCCTGAATAACTCGCACGGTCTTAGCGCCCTCCAGAAATATAATAATTAAATCATCCTTACGCCGGCTGTCCTTGTTTACCCAGAAGCAAATATCCACCTGGATGTTAGTGGGATGTTGTGCGACGCAGTACGAAGGACAGGTGAAATATTAGTAAAAACACGGTGAACAGAGCCCCACGAGCACTGATCTGTTCCTGCCATTAAAAATAAACACGCATAGGTAATCTGTGCCTCATACATTCATACAAACACCCACAGAAGATACTCGGTGACTTGAAAGAGAGACGCTGGGATATATACACCGTGAGGTGTATTTCTCTCAGCGTATATATGTTGAGAGTTTGCTTTAATCCCTATTTTATGGATAAAAATATTCTTGATTGGTGGTGGAAAGCTTACGTGCAGCCCCCGTGTGGTAGAAAGGCTTGAAACCCCATCACCCGACTAACCAAAACAGACAAGGACCGACTGGAATAAATACCAGGCTTTGGAAACGGGGAGGGTTAACTAAAGTAAATGACGTAAATGAATCTCAGGGATATTAGGAAATACTTCTTCATCCTCAGGGAGGTTTGAAGTAGAACAACGTAAACGAGAAACTAATGAAAACAAACGACATTCACAGTTTAAAGGCTAGGCAAGACAGAACCAGCTGATCAGGAAACTAGTAAAACCAGTCGTACGCAGTTATGAAGACTGCGGTCAGTAACATAGAATCGACCTCCAGGACCCTTAGCTGAGTGAGTATACATATTTACAAGGAATGACTCTAAATGCCCGAAATGCCTCGGCATGACAGTGGGTTTCTTTGCACTTGCAAATCAACATTGAAATTACACATTGTAAACTATGCATGGATATAGAGTCGTTATAACATGTCGGTCACACACTGTAAATTTTGCAAAGAAATAAAAATTTGAATTTGAATTTTAAAAAAAACTAGTTCCAAGTACTGGAGAGGGCGGCCAGACGGGGGCAGCTGGATCAACACGCCCACCTCCTCCTGCCCTTCAGCAGGCTACTGTTCTGATCCACATGGCCAGAAATATTCCCCGGTATTTTCCAACTTTCCCCCCAAAACCTGTCACTGCCTCCCACGTTAGCTTTTTATCCCCTCCATACCCCGCCTACATGTTCTACTCTTGTAATTTTTCACATGATCTCACAGCTTCCCACATCTAAAACACTCTCACACATTTTCGCATCTAAAAAGGATCCTATAGCTTCCCACATCCCCCAAAACTCTCCCACAGCTTCCCACAGATTAGCTCATGATTCCATCCACTATACAGTCTCGTCGTCTCAGGTGTTGTACAAGGGGCAACCATGAATGGTATTCTGAGGTTTACTGTCCCCCTTTGTTTTGTTTCTCGTCTCCCTTGGCATCCTACTTCTCCTCCTCCTCTTCCTCCTACTCATCTTTCGCAACATCTTCCTCAATATTACACGTCTCCTCCACTTCCTGCTGATGATCCACGTCTCTACTACTACTTATTACTACAAAGACTACTACTATTACTGCTACTAGTAGATCAAGATCACTGTCGATTTTTTTTTTCTAATTTGCTGACAAGAAAAAAAAGTATATTAAGTTGGCTGTTGTTTTCTTTCGTTCATGTTTGTCCATATGTGTGTGTGTGTGTGTGTGTGTGTGTGTGTGTGTGTGTCGTGACGACTCTCCTTGTTGCGGGAGATCCCTGCAACATGTTGCTGACCCGGAATTTTCCACTACGTGTGTTCCCCCTCCCCTTTTCCCTCTTTTTTTTTTTTCTCTCTCTCTCTCTCTCTTCTCTCTCTCTCTCTCTCTCTCTCTCTCTCTCTCTCTCTCTCTCTCTCTCTCTCTCTCTCTCTCTCTCTCTCTCTCTCTCTCTTTTCAACTTCCATTACTTGAAACACGCCAAAATTAATGTGATCATATTAACTTTTGCCTGACTTACCTATATGTATGTATATATATATATATATATATATATATATATATATATATATATATGTCGTGATTAGGTAAAACTTGGATTTTGCTTAAATAGCAACGTCACCTTCATATAAGACAAGTGAAAATTTGTGTATGCATAATTTCCAAAATCATTCTGAACATAACGAAAAATATACTTAATTGTGTTTGTTTATTATTAAATTAATGTTAACGTATCTAAAATATATTTAGTTGGGTTAGGCTAAATTAATTGAGCTTGTTGTAATAAGGTTAGGTAGGTTTTCAAGTTTCTCTTGGTACAAATTATAAATTCTTACATTAACATAAATGAAAAATATATCTTTAAACGTATAAGATAAAATTTTAGAAAGGACTTAATTTTAGATGAGTTCTTGCTAATTGACCAGTTTTACCTAATCGGCACGACATATATATATATATATATATATATATATATATATATATATATATATATGTCGTGCCGATTAGGTAAAACTGGTCAATTAGCAAGAACTCATCTAAAATTAAGTCCTTTCTAAAAATTTCTCTTATACGTTTAAAGATATATTTTTTTCATTTATGGTAATGTAAGAATTTATAATTTTGTACTAAGAGAAACTTTGAAAACCTACCTAACCTTATTACAACAAGCGCAATTTAATTTAGCCTAACCCAACTAAATATATTTTAGATACGTTAGCATTAATTTAATAATAAACAAACACAATGAAATATATTTTTTTCGTTAGGTTCAGAATGATTTTGGCGAAATTATTGCATATACAAATTTTCGCTTGTCTTATATGGCAAGAAGAGCGTTGCTATTTAAGCCAAAATCGCAAGTTTTACCTAATTTACCCTAAGTAGTTAGACTGTTGGGTTTAGTCCTGACTCTTTCTCTTCTACTTCAGCTCTTCCTCTCACCGGCTATTCTTCTTCTGTCCACACTTCCCCTCGCCCCTAGTGGGTCCTTACCTGAGAGTCTGAACTAAAACTAAAAACCTAATCGGCACGACATATATATATATATATATATATATATATATATATATATATATATATATATATATATATATATATATATATATAAAATATATATATATATATATATATATATATAAATATAATATATATATATATATATATATATATATATATATATATATATATATATATATATATATTCTGGTATTTTTTGTGCGACCTGCCCCCCTTGTGAGCTGCTCACCTTGGCAAGTGCTGTTGACATAGACGCCCTGAGATAGTCCTCCCAGGCTCACAAGTGGATCTTATAACATATTTCCATTTACTACTGCTCTTGCAAGAAATTCGTAACTATATGCATGAATGAAGGACTAACTCACTTGGTGGTATGTGTGTGTATGGAGTTCTCTGCTCCCTCACCCTCAGGACACCGACACCTCATGCGGTGACGGACTTATTTGGTCTTCGAGTGTCCGTCTGCTCAAGACCCACAGATTGACTAACCTACGTTTCCCCAGAAATGTTGGTCAACTATGCTGAGAGAAATGGAAGGCACTGTTTAACTTGGTGGACCTGGATAGAGGCGAATATCCACTGTTCTTCAGGAAGCCCCTATGATTCTGTGGTCTCCAGGCCAAGTATATGTAGACACGTGCGCTCCGTGCTGCTTGTCACAGTACGTCTTGCCTTGATAATAACATAAGAAAGAAGGAACACTGCAGCAGGCCTGTTGGCCCAAGCGAGGCAGGTCCAATTCTCCTATCGGCTTAAGCCAATGCTTTAACCTAGTCAGGTCAGGTCACGTTCACTTAAGGAAGGAGCACGACATCTGACCTAATAGCACAAGCTAGTCAGGTCCAACTCACACCCACCCACACCCACTCATGTATTTATCTAACCTATTTTTAAAACTACACAACGTCTTAGCCTCTTTGACGGTATTCGGGAGTTTGTTCCACTCATCGACAACTCTGTTACCAAACCAGTGCTTTCCTATATCCTTCCTGAATCTGAATTTTTCCAGCTTAAAACCATTGCTGCGAGTCCTGTCTTGGCTAGATATTTTTAGCACGCTATTTACATCCCCTTTATTCATTCCTGTTTTCCATTTATACACCTCAATCATATACCCCTAATTCTACGCCTTTCTAGAGAGTGCAGATTCAGGGCCCTCAGTCTATCCTCATAGGGAAGATTTCTGATACATGGGATCAACTTTGTCATCCTCCTTTGTACGTTTTCCAGTGCATTTATATCCATTCTGTAATACGGTGACCAGAACTGTGCAGCATAATCTAAATGAGGCCTAACCAAAGATATATATAATTGAATAACCTGAGGACTTCTATTATTTATACTTCTTGATATGAAGCCAAGGATTCTGTTAGCTTTATTGCGAACACTTATGCACTGTTGTCTTGGTTTCAGATTACTGCTAACCAGAACTCCTAAATTCTTTTCGCAATCAGTAAAATTAAGATCTATATTATTTAGTTTATATGTGGTATGGTTATTTTCCTGTCCAACATTTAGAACTTTCCATTTGTCTACATTAAACTGCATCTGCCACTTCTCTGACCACTGCATCAGTCTATTCAAATCATCATGGAGTGCTCTAATGCCCTCATTAGAATGAATTGGACGGCCTATTTTGGTGTCATCAGCAAATTTGCTTATGTCGCTATTTATTCCCTCATCTATGTCGTTTAGGTAAATCGTGAACAACAAAGGGCCCAACACTGACCCCTGTGGAACACCGCTAGTGACGTGCCCCCATTCTGATTTCTCCCCATTTATGCAAACTCTCTGTTGCCTATTTGTCAACCATGCCTCTACCCAGGAAAAAATTTCTCCTCCTATTCAAGAGGATGGTTGGCATCTTTCTAACTCCACCTTCATTCGAGCATGGGGTTGCCAGTTCTCCCGTTATGCCCTGGCATGTCAGTGGCTCTCCTTGCACTTCTATGTAAATCTCTATGTAAAATTGCGATGAAATAAAAATTATTATTATTATTTTTATTATAACTTAATATTCGCCTATATTAAGAACCTACCTATGTTAAGGGCCTAAGGCTACAATATTAACATCTAAGGTTATTTCTCTAATTCTAATATTAGTTACAAACTGTATAAAGCTACTTAAACTTTCCTTAAAGGGTAAATATCAATATGTACAGACGCTACCTCCGCCACCTAGGTGTTAGTTAGTTACCATTTTGTCCTAGGCACATGTCAATTAGACACTAGGCCTGTTGTATGTATGTGTGTTTGTGTGTGTGTGTAAGGAAACACTTCGAAATGTTTCTGCCCCACCGGGAATTGAACCCGGCCCCTCCGTGCGTGAAGCGAGAGCTTTACCCACTAGGCCACCGGGGGACTAATGTGTGCGTGTGTGTGTGTGTGTGTGTGTGTGTGTGGATGTTAAGGGCTCGTACTGCTTATTTACTGTTACCCTGTGGAAGTTATTTGGTCTCCCAATATGTTTCCACATATGTTATTGTGACCACGAACAAGTGGTATTGATCAATAACAACACTGCGACTAGCCAAAGATTCGAACCCATGCTGTTTTGGCCTGCCTCATGGTGAGCGAAAATACATAACGCTCTAACCCACAGGACCACGCAATCCTACAAGAACCAAGCACCCAGCCAAGCTAGGTGTGTTACCCTTGGTCCGAGGACATAGTGGTGTGGGTGTCTTTGAGCTAATTTCATTCTCCTCCCCGTTTGGTGAACTAGCCTCAACGAGTAGTATTTTAGCTCACCAAGAATCGGGCCAAAACAGCATGGGTTCGAATCATTGGCTAGTCGTAGTGTTGTTATTGATATATATATATATATATATATATATATATATATATATATATATATATATATATATATATATATATATATATATATAATATATATATATATATATATACCTGGAGTTTACCTGGAGAGAATTCCAGGGGTCAACGCCCCTGCGGCCCGGTCTGTGACCAGGCCTGCACACATTTTCAGGATTCTCTATGCATATTAA
This sequence comes from Cherax destructor, assembly GCA_009830355.1. Lineage (NCBI taxonomy): Eukaryota > Metazoa > Arthropoda > Malacostraca > Decapoda > Parastacidae > Cherax > Cherax destructor. The sequence goes on from WNWK01000834.1 coordinate 256,122, forward strand.
GTAATACACTCAGGAATATATATTTTCAACCACATTAATTCCGGTCTCAATTGCAAAAATAAAAATGAAGGACCGGCGTTTTCAGTCGTGTCTCTTGCTTGATGCTGGTTCATCTAGATGATGCTGGTTCGTCTAGATGGCGCTGGTTCGTCTAGATGGCGCTGGTTCGTCTAGATGGCGCTGGTTCTATGTATGGATGAGTGAGGAACCTGTGTCAGTATCTGTATTGACGAGACAGTTACGCTTGCTCAGTAGGCTTCCTCAGTTGAAATTCAGAGCAGGCTAGATAAGTCGTGGAGATGTAAATGTGTGGTGGTCAGTCCCTCAGTCTGGAGATGTAGTTTGGGGTGGTCAGTCCCTCAGCCAGGATGTGTGCTAGGCTCCATGTCTTCCAAGTAGTCACTTGAGAAGAAAGAGGTCCCACTAGGAATCTTCATTGACCTACGCAAAGCTTTTGATACAGTCGACCATGATTTACTGCTCACAAAATTAGCACACTATGGTATTAGAGGTCACTCACTCAACTACCTAAAGTCATACCTTAGTAACAGAAGCCAATACGTGTACACAAATTGAGCGACCTCTTCCACACAACAAATTACAGTCGGAGTCCCTCAAGGAAGTGTACTGGGTCCACTCCTATTCCTCATTTACATCAGTGACCTACCGAATGCATCACAACTACTCAAACCCATATTATTTGCAGATGACACAACGTATGTCTTCTCTCACACAAATCCAGTCATACTAGCCAACACCGTCAATGCCGAATTACAGAAAATATCAACATGGATGACGACTAATAAGCTTACTCTCAATACTGACAAGACCTACTCCATACAGTTTGGAAACAGAGCCACAAATGTTCCACTTAACATAACGCTCAATGGTTCACCCATCACAAGACTCACAGAGGGAAAATTCCTAGGAATCCACCTTGACAGTAGCCTTAAATTCCAAACACACATACAACAAATTTCCAAGAAAATCTCAAAGACAGTAGGCATAATATCAAAGATACGCTATTATGTGCCACAATCAGCTTTCCTTGCACTATATCACTCACTCATCTACCCTTATTTCACCTATGGAATCTGTGCATGGGGATCAACAACAGTAAATCACCTTAGACCACTCATAACCCAGCAAAAGACTGCAGTCAGAATGATAACAAATTCCCACTCTAGACAGCATACTCCACCAATATTCAAAAGCCTAAAACTACTCACCATAAAGAACATTCACACTTATTCTTGTGCCTACTACATATATAGAACTTTACACTCTAATATAACCCCTCCGCTCAAAATTCTCCTCACCAACTTTAATAGGACCCATGACCACAACACAAGGCACAGATCACTTTTTTATATACCCCGTGTTCATATCAACCTATGTAAAAATTCTGTGCACATAAAGGGCCCCAGAATCTGGAATTCATTACCAGTAAATACTAAAATAACCTTGTCTGAAAATCATTTTAAGACTCTTCTCAAAAACCACCTACTCACCCTTAACTAAATACTCATACTCAAAAAATACTCAATGTTATTTTCCTATAAGATAATTTCCATTTTCACTATTATGTTCTATTATATTACTTTTAAAAATGCTAAATGTTATTTTCCTTAAGATAATTTCAATTTTTACTATTAACTACCATCCTACTAAACACTTGTTACAATGTAGTATCACCATAATGTAATTTGAACATTGTAATATCATCATATTGTAATTTGAACAATATTTAAACAAGTCAAACTCAATCAATTTCTCCAATATTATGTACATAGTCTATAAGCCATTAGATTAAGCTGCCCTCAGTGCCATGGCATGTCAGTGGCTCTCCTGGCACTTCTATGTAAACTTCTTTGTAAAATTGCGAAGAAATAAAATTTGTATTTGTATTTATCTTACTTCTGTTAAGTTTTCATCGTAATCATAATTATTAACATCTTTATCAGTATTATTATTATTATTTTCATTACTAGTTTATTAATCTCTTTAATCATTTGAAATTTGTATTCATATGTAATTTGTAATATAGATTAAAACCTAGTATTAAGTCTGCCCGAAATGCCTAGCATGCCCAGGCGTGCTAGGCATGCTAGGCATGCTAGGCATGCTAACGGCCATCTTTGTAATTATAGTCCTTAGTCCTTAAAATGTAAAATACACATTGTAATTTTTACAGATAAATAAATAAATTTGAATTTGAATTATTACTACTATGTTATTTTCTTCATCAAAATCGTAATTATGATTAATAACACCTTTATTATTATTATTATTATTATTATTATTATTATTATTATTATTATTATTTATATGTCCATAAAATATCTCCAAACCAAAACCATCACCTTCGTAAAAATGTATATAATCATTATCATTACTGCTGGGGAAAAACTTCCAGTTTTCTGGGACGGAAGATTGGTATAAAAATGCCACCCGGGGCAATAATTAAAACTCACTCACTCACTCACTCTCTCTCTCTCTCTCTCTCTCTCTCTCTCTCTCTCTCTCTCTCTCTCTCTCTCTCTCTCTCTTTCTGTTTTTTTTTTAAATAATCAGTTCATAATAGTAATTGTTAGGGGTCACAACCGAAAAAAAAATCCTAATTCGGGATGGATAATGAGAACCTTCAAATCTAGGGATGCCAAGCCCATGATGATTCTCTTCAAATCACTTGTTCTCTCTAGGCTGGTATACTGCTGTACACTAACGGCGCCTTTCAAGGCAAGCGAAACTACTGACCTGGAGTGCACAGAGAACCTTCACGGCACACGTAAGTACGATAAAGCACCTAAATTACTGGGGATGGTTGAAGTTCCTTGACTTGTACTCCCTGGAATGCAGGCGAGAGAGATACATAACAATATACACCTGGAAAATCCTAGAGGGCTTAGTACTAAATTTGCACACGAAAATCACTCCCTACGAAACCAAAAGACTTGGCAGGCGATGCAATAACTCCCCAATGAAAAGCCACGAGCACGCACGAGACTGTTCAAATGCTTCCCAGCATACATAAGGGGGATTTCCAATAGACCCCTGGCTGTCTTCAAGAAGGCACTGGACAGGCACCTAAAGTCAGTACTTGACCAGCCGGGCTGTGGTTCGTACGTCGGTTTACGTGCGGCCAGCAGTAACAGCCTGGTTGATTTGGCCCTGATCCACCGCGAGGCCTGGTCACAGGGCCGCGGGGGCGTTGACCCCCGGAAACCCTCTCCTGGTATACTCCAGGTATCAGGCGGGAGGGGAGGGCGAAACGTGCAGACAAGATACCTTACACACCCGCTGGTGGTGGAGAGATGAGGTTGTGGGCAGGGGGAGTGGTGGTGGTTGAGGGGGAAGAACATAATGTATGTGGTATGGACAGTAAAGAGAGTGACAGTGACTTTGCACAGTCAGTAGTCTCGCTAGCCTTGTTAATGTTCAGTTTCACTCGTTTGAGGTGAGGGGAAGGGGAGAGGCGGGGGAAAGAAGTGAGCTGATGGGAGGGGGTGAGAGGGAAGGGATGAGAGGGAGGAAGGGACAGCCGGAGGGATTGATATCAAACCTGCACTCCAAAATTACTACATATTGAATACCAGAGGTTTGGCAGACGGTGCGGGAAACCTCCAGTGGTCCCTTAACACTAAGTGTTAAGGGACCACGACTCTTCAACGCCTTCCCATCATGCATAAGAGGAATCACCAACAAAGTCCTAGGTATCTTCAAGAGGGAACTCGACAAAGTCTTGAAAACAGCTCCTGACCAACCGGGCTGTGGTGCATACGTTCGACTGTGGGCACTAACAGCTTAATCGATCAGGCCAGCAACCGGGAGGCCTGGTCATGGACCGGGCCGCGGGGGCGGTGACTTCCAGAAGCATCTCCAGGTAAACTCGGTTCCTGGCCCTGCCAGTTTGACTAGTTGTCTGTCTCATGGATTCTGTTCTTCTGACCCTTAAAACTGTATAGCGTTCCTTATCACTACCATCACCTCCATATATATATATATATATATATATATATATATATATATATATATATATATATATATATAAGTAACTAATTATGTTAAATATCTAAGGTATGATGACTCATGAGTATGACTTGTGACCTTGCGCAGGTCGTGGCTTCTGTGCTGGCAGCCTTGACCCACGTAGCTCTTGGCGCCATCATTGGTCTTCCTGGGGTCATTCTGCCCCAGCTCACAGACAGACACTCCTCCGACCTCTACCTTGGCATCAACCAGGTGGCACTCTTTGGTAAGTACCCTGACCTTAGTACTAGCTAGGAGGCACTTTTTGCTAAGCACCTTAACATTAGTACTAGCTAAGTGGCACTCTTTAGTACTAGCCAGGTAGCACTTTAGCCAGATAGCACCTTGGTGGGGTTTAAGAGACCATACGTGGCGCCGCTACCTCGTGACCACACCTGCTCGAACCATACGTGGCGCCGCTGCCTCGTGACCACACTTGCTCTTCCATACGTGGCGCCGCTGTCAGGCAACAGGGCCGAGCACAAGATCGGCAAGTACAGAGACATAAAAGCCAACTGTATCAATTTGTTCCTGTTGGATCAGAGACCTTGGAATCATGGGAAAAAAACGCCACAATTTTCCTTAAAAAACTGGGTTCCGTACCATGCCCTTAGTACTAGCCAGGTAGCACTTTAGCCAGATAGCACCTTGGTAAGTACCATGCCCTTAGTACTAGCCAGGTAGCACTTTAGCCAGATAGCACCTCACTGGAATAAAAATCACACTGACTTTATTGGGTTATTTTAGGTTAAACCTACATAAGGTACTAATTTTTTTTTCCACTTATGCCTACATCATATATTTGACCTCAAGCCCAATAAACAAATTTATGCGATTGTCTTTACATAGCATTTTTAGATTATTTTGTAAATAAAGTTTATCTCGCTTGATCATAGACCAAGCATCTATCTCTCAGATCAGGGATCATACAGTATGGTGATGTATCGGTTATCCGCATCCACATCCGCATCCGCATCCGCATCAGTGGAACATCCGCACAATTTCTTTCATCCGCATCCGCATCCGCGGATATCTAAATTTTCACATCCGATACATCTCTAATACAGTATGTAAATAAGACACACAATGCGTGTTATGGCAGTTTATTGTGTGGACGTTTCGCCCACCAGGGACTTTAATAGGTCCCCGGTGGATGAAACGTCTTTACAATAGAATGCCATAAAGGGCATTGTGTGTCATATTTTCAATAATGTCGGTATCCTTTACTACCGTATTACCTGGAGGATGTTTCGGGGGTCAACGCCCCCCGGCCCTGTCCATGTCCAGGCTTCACACGAGAACTTTATCATAATAGAGCATGTATCTGTCAGACTAGGTGCCATAGAGCATGTATATGTCAGACTAGGTGCCATAGAGCATATATCTGTTAGACTAGGTGCCATAGAGTATTATATGTCAGACTAGGTGCCATAGAGCATGTATATGTCAGACTAGGTGCCATAGAGCATATATCTGTCAGACTAGGTGCCATAGAGCATATATTTGTCAGACTAGGTGCCATAGAGCATGTATCTGTCAGATTAGGTGCCATAGAGCATGTATATGTCAGAATAGGTGCCATATAGCATATATCTGTCAGACTAGGTGCCATAGAGGATATCTGTCAGACTAGGTGCCATAGAGCATGTATCTGTCAGACTAGGTGCCATAGAGCATGTATCTGTCAGACTAGGTGCCATAGAGCATGTATCTTTCAGACCAGGTGCCATGGACATATAGGGAAACCCTAGAGATCACACATGTGCAGAGATCACACATCTGTAGAGATCACACATCTAGTATCGATATAGACCGTAACACTTTTTATCTACTCTTCCTAGAGGATCTCTTAACGTAGTACTGATAAATTATAACGTATGTACATTTCCGAGTAATATAAAAATGCAAATGTGTTAGAAAAATGTTATAAATCAAAGATTCAAGAGTATTTTTGTAATAATTTACTTCAGAAGCTGTGAACAAATGCTTTCACTTTTGAAAAAAAAAGTGCATTGACCCTCACGTATAGTATCTTTGCAGGTAGTTTGATCCACATTGGTGGAATCTTCGGCTCTATGGTAGGTGGAGTGTTGAACGTGCATGTTGGCCAGCGCATCACATTACTGATATCAATGCCGATGACGCTGGTGCTATGGGTGGCACTGTTCTTCACCAACGCTGTCTGGCTCCTACTCTTTCTTCGAACACTGCTGGGTGTAGCGCAGGGGCTCGTCGGTGCTGCCTCTGGTAACTACGTGGTAGAAATTTCGCAAAAAGACATACGTGGACGACTGACAGGGTTCACAGACACTGGTCGGCAGGTGGGGTTCCTGCTGGTGTATATAGTGGGCAGTCTGGACCTGACGTGGCGGGAGGTGATGCTTGTATGTGGCTGTGTCACTACTGTTCCTCCCTTCATCGGCTTCTTCTTCATGCCAGACTCCCCTCGCTGGTTGGTTACCAAAGGTCGTTTGGATGAAGCTCAGAAGGCTCTCGCATTCTTCCGAGGCCCTCACTATAACTGCCAGCTGGAATATGACGACATTATTCATCAGTTCGAACAGACGACCAACAACAAGACGGGTTTTATAGACCAGCTGCACCAGATGCGCGAACCTTCTGTGTTCCGCCGCCTGGTATTTCTAGTTTTTCTTATGGTGGCAGTGCAGTTCACTGGGAACATGTCAATAGCCACTTACGTCGTGCCAATCTTCCAAGCGACAAATTCCAACATGAACTCCTACACTAGTGCCATTTTGATTGGGGGTATCCGTGTGGTGGGGACGGTGATCTCCCAGCTAGTGGTAGATCGTATGAGTCGTAGACTCATGCTTATAGGTCCTTGTCTGGCATGCACAGCAACGCTGCTGGCCCTCGGGGGGTACTTCTGCGCTCAGAACCAAGGTTTAGACGTCAGTAACGTAGGCTGGTTACCTCTGACCGCCCTCATGGTATACACACCATTCGTCTGCATAATTCAGGCGGCGATAACCATCTTGCGTGCAGAGATTTTACCCACCTCCATCCGGGCATTTTCGGCAGCCATCGTGTATGTGTTCTTCTTCACAGGGATGTTTGCAGCTACTTACACTTTCCCTGCTATGGTAGCCACCATTGGGGAGTATGGCGCCTTCTGGAGCTATGCTGCCGCTTGTGTACTCATAGCACTGGTGGTGGCCCACATACTGCCAGACACCAGTGGTCTCTCCCTAGAACAGATCGATGATCTCTTCAGATACGGAAAGAAACACACCTTGCAGTCACTGGATCACAAAATCTCGTCTCCAAAGATCCCTTGATTGTTGGGGACAAGTCAGTGTCGACTGGAAGGTCGACTATTTACTTTTTCCTAAGTACTCCAAGGTGCATCATTTTTCAGCTCATTTTCAGGCTTTCAAGCAGAAGGATCATCTCAGGGCAGATTTATAAACGAGTTAAAGAATGAAGATTCAGCTAATACCTGTCTCATTCCACTCATTATTGTTATTTGGGGCACCAGCCGTCTCCCACCGAGGCAGGGTGACCCAAAAAAGAAGAAACGAAAATTGTTCATCTTTTTTACATTTAGTAATTTATATAGAAGGGGTTACTAGCTCCTTGCTCCTGGCATTTTAGTCGCCTCTTATGACACACATGGCTTCCAGAGGAAGGATTCTTCTCCACTTTCCCATGGAGTTTTTATTATTGTTGTTATTGTTATTGTTGTTGTTATTATTATTATTATATCAAGCCCTTCACCACCATCGAGGCAATTTCCTTGATGGAATTCCACTCTGACCACTGCCCAAAACTTGTAATTTTAGTGTAGTATTTTGTGCCATATACTTTTCTTTTAATTGGATAGAGGCTCTAAATCTGTAGGAATCATATAACGCTTGGGGAATGGGAGGCATTCAGGTTTGATTCAATGGGAAGATAAGTCTACTTCCCTTGATCACTGACATCAAGGCACTTCCACTGATGGGTTTGAGTCATATGCCATAATGATGCCCGACTCAGGACTCCATTATTTTCTTATATTCGTTATAATAAAAACCTTGATTTAATAGGCTCTCGGTTAACGGATTTTGGATTTGACAGACTGGACAGTCAGCGAACAACAGTCAAAGTCTGCCCTTTCCAGAATTGTGTTAGTTACAGTCAGCTGGCCAAATGTTTCAAAGGGTTGTCCAGTCTTTCTACAGTCCGCTGACAGCGCTCTTATGGGTTTAGCGCTTAGTTATGATTATAATAATAATACAGTCCGTTAAGTAAATTCATTTTTGATTTACTGGACAAAATTTGTTCGCAAAACTTTTTATTATTGTTACAATCATGGAAAAATAATTTCATCAATCAGTTTTAATTCACAACCTGCAATTTTCCGCCTATTAGTCTGTTAAAGTGGGGTCTCGCATTAATAAACTCTAATCCCATAGGGGTCATGCAGTGCCCAGGAAATGGGAGGCAATCAGGTTCAAGTCTAGGAGGAGAAAAGCAGTTCCAATTCCTTGGATCACGAGCCCCTCACCACCATTAAGGCACCCCATTTTGAAGAGATTTTTTTTAATGCAGTACAGTAAACTTTATAAAGCTCCTCTATAGTGGGCTTTTTTTTTTTTTTTTTGTAAAAGACAGAAAAAGTGCACCTAGTAAGTAAGTACGTTTATTCAGGTATACACAAATACAGTTACATACATTATCATACATATCAGCATATGTGTAGAGAACCTAGGATAACCCAAAAAAGTCAGACAGAGTGACTTATTTCCATTGGGGTCCCTTAAAATTGAATAGCCTGCGAAAAGACCTTAAAATTCCTTGGAGTTCAATTGTGCTTGCAAAAAAACTGAACTACATGGAATAGCTTTATAAAAGAGTTTACAGTATTCAAAATCCCCTATCATAAGGTGGTGGCGGTGCTGCCAGACGAATGAGGATGGATTATAGTTCGTCTTGGCTCTTGATCCACACTGTAGTGATGTAAATACAGTATAATGTATATAAACTTATAGGAAAAACTGTGACTTTTCATTTCTTACCTGACATTTTACTCTTGTTGAAGTTATTATTATGATTATTATTTTCATTTATAATATCTTCATGGAGAAGCACTAAACCAGTAGGGGTTCTTTATCATTAAATTTATAAGGGAGAAATGCTAAACACATAGGGGTCACACAGTGCCTGAGGAATGAGAGGCAGTCGGGTTAGATCCAAGGAAGGGGAGGATAAGGGTTAAATTTCGTGGATCAAAAGACCCTTTCCTGGATTATAATGATTTTCTACACAAAAACAGTGCAGTGTATTATTTAACCCCACCAGATATAAACAAACAAGTGACTTTATTCAGGTAAGTAACCCTGGAGGGTTAGTGAACCCGGAGGGTTAGTGAACCCGGAGGGTTAGTGAACCCGGAGTTAGTGAACCCGGAGGGTTAGTGAACCCAGAGGGTTAGTGAACCCGGAGGGTTAGTGAACCCGGAGGGTTAATGAACCCGGAGGGGGGGGAGGAGTGGGATTGCCACTCCTCCACCCCCTCTGTTCCCTGTCTTTCCTCAGGACCTGATATCCCATTGGAAAGATGACATCTGTGGGGTATGAGTGTGTGTGTGTGAAACAAGTCAGGTTGCAGCACTAGGGTTGAAAACAGTAAATGTTTAAAAGACATTATTATTCATAAAGTTACAAATAAAGACAATGGATCAGGTCAGCTAACAAAGGGGGGCAGCAGGGATATTCGAGAGACTAGCTCCCTTAAGGTTTACTATAATAATAGCAGGAATGTAAGAAATAAGATAGATGAGCTAAGATTAATTGCAAGTGCAGGAAGCATAGATAATATTGCTATAACAGAGACCTGGCTAAATCTGAAAGATAGAGAAATGCCTTCTGAATGCCACATACAAGGCTATAAATTATTACACACTGATATGGTCAACAGGAAGGTTGTGGAGTATTATTATTATTATAATCAAATAGAAGCGCCAAACCACAGGGGTCATACAGCGCTGCAGGTTATTGCAGGATGCAGGGAGAATGGGTTGTAAGATGGAGATGGATGATTAGTAGGGTATGGAGTGCAGCAGAACAGTGGATAGTGCAATGATAGAGGGTAGCAAGAGTTCGAGGTAGAAGGGACTGAGGGAGGTGCTAAAGGTATAATCTTTAGAGTTTGTGTAGTAAGTCAGTTTCTGTCAAAAAGTCAACGAGAGTCAGGATTAAAGGAGGGTCCATCAGCAAGAAGGGAAGGTAAAGAAAGGGCCGCAGAGCGAAGACGCCATTGGAGGTAAATTCTGCGTGCTCGTTGATAAAGTGGACAGTCCAACAGAATATGTCGAACAGACACTGGAACCTGACAATGCTCACAGAGAGGGGCAGGGAGCCTCTCCATGAGATACCCGTGAGTAAGACGAGTGTGGCCGATGCGAAGACGGGAGAGTGTAGTCTCCCAACCTCGACATTGGTGACAAGAAGGCCAGAAACCTATACTCGGTTTAATAGAATGAAGTTTGTTATTTAGCAGGCCAGACCAGCGTTGTTGCCAACGGGTGCGAAGGTGGGTAGCAATGACCGCAAAATAGTCTGTAAAAGGAACACCTCTATATGAAACTGGAAGGTCATGTACTTCTGACCGTGCAGCAGTGTCTGCCTGTTCATTGCCCTGTACGTCAACATGACCAGGGACCCAACAAAAAACAATATCTTTGTGCTTGCTAGAGATACGGCGTAACCAAAGTTGGATACGAAGAACTAGGGGGTGAGGTGTATCAATTTTACGGATAGCCTGTAAAGCACTAAGGGAGTTTGAAACGACCACAAATGGTGATACAGGCATAGATGCAATACGGATAAGTGCCACAAGAATGGCATACAATTCAGCCGTAAATATGCTAGCCGAGGGTAATAGATGCCCTCGCACAACGCTGTCCGGAAACACTGCTGCGAATCTGACGCCGTCAGACGACTTTGAACCATCAGTGTTTACTGCGATGGCATGGGAATGAGAGCGGAAGTGGTCTACAAAAAAAGAGCGAGAAGCCGCCGTAGGGAGGCGGGCTTTCGCGCAAGGTAGAGGAATAGAACAGACACGGACAGCAGGAACTTCCCAAGGGGGTAGGGAAAAGGGAGATGTCACATGAACATATAGAGGTGGTAGCTGAAGAGAAGACAAGAGTGAATGTAGACGAAGAGAAAAGGGACGAAGTAAGCAGGGGCGACGAACAAATAAAGTGTGTCTACTAACATCTGTAACAATCCTATACATAGAAGGATTGCGTAGGTCATGAGAGCGAACATAATAGCGAATGCAATGTGCATCACGACGATCGGACAAGGATGGAATGTTCGCTTCTACATAGAGGCTCTCAACCGGGAAAGAACGAAATGCACCAAGGCATAAGCGTAATCCCTGGTGATGGATGGGATTAAGGATGGGAAGAGTAGCAGGGAGGCCGCCGAATATATCTGGTCACCATAATCGAGTTTTGATAAAATTAGGGGTGAATGTAGACGAAGGAGAGTTCTACGATCAGCCCCCCATGAAAGATGTGCGAGGGTTTTAAGGAGGTTCAGCTGGCTGTGACAAGTTGCCTTAAGAGAGGTAATATGAGGTTTCCAGGACAATCGACGGTCAAACAGGAGGCTGAGAAACCTGACTGTATCACGTTCTGGAATACGTGAGCCGTATAGGTACAATGGATGATCAAAGACCACTGAACGTCTAGTAAACGTAATTTGATGAGTTTTGCCACTAGAAAATTTAAACCCGTGAGTGGTGGCCCAATCAGAAACCCGGTTGATGGCATGCTGGAGGGAAACTGCAATGAGGTGACAGTCAGCACCTGCACAAGCTATAGCAAAGTCATCCACATAGAGCGATGACCAAATATTGGATGGGAGAACAGATGCCAGATTATTTATAGCAAGGAGAAAGAGTGTTGTCCTCAGAACACAACATAAGAACATAAGAAAGGAGGAACACTCACAGGCCTGTTGGCCCATACTAGGCAGGTCCTTCAATCCATCCACTAACAGAATATTGCCAACCAATTTTCAATTCTACCAAATAAGCTTTGAACATAAGAACTAGAAGGACACTGCAGCAGCTGTTGGCCACTCAAATCCTGGGACCCTCAGCTGGACAAATTCGGAAGCTCATTACTAACCCGGACACGGAAATGTCTGTCAGTTAAGAAGGCCTTAAGGAAGAATGGTAGGTTGCCTCGGAGGCCTAAGGAGTGGGCCTGGGCCAAGATATTAAATCTCCAAGTTGTGTCATAAGCCTTCTCAAGGTCGAAAAAGATGGCGATAACCGAGTGGTTATTAGCGAAGGCATTACGAATATACGTATCCAAGCGCAGTAAGGGGTCAATGGCAGAACGGCCTTTACGAAAGCCATATTGACTAGGGGAGAGACTATTGTGCGTCTTCAAATACCACATCAAACGTCTATTAACTAGACGTTCCATCACCTTGCAAACTGCACTGGTAAGAGCGATGGGACTTTAGTGGGAGGTATCACATTCCGTAGTACCCGGTTTGCGAAAAGGGAGAACAATAGCAGACTTCCACAGCTGGGGAAGAACTCCTTGCGACCATATAAGATTATAGAGTCGTAAGAGGACAGTAAGAGCAGACTGATGTAAATGCTGTAGCATACGAATATGTATGCCGTCTGGCCCAGCTGCCGATGATCGGCAAGCAGAGAGTGTTGCCTCCAGTTCTTGAAGGGTAAAAGGCACATTATAAGATTCTTCTCTAAGAGAAGAAAAATCTAAGGGCTTTAACTCGCTGGCAGACTTAGAAGAAAGGAACGAGGGGCATAGATGGAGCCCCTGAGAAATGCAGACCAGATGATTACCAATTTCAGTGGCAACGGCAAGAGGGTGTGCTATATCGACACCAGCAACCTGAAGAACAGGAGCCGGGTCAGGGGAGAATTTACCACTTAATTTCCGCACTTTCTTCCAGACTGCACTCATCGAGGAAGCCGAAGTGACAGTAGAAACGTAATCTCGCCAACAAGTGCGTTTAGCGTCACGTATGACATGGCGAGCAATAGCTCTCTTCTGCTTAAAATCAAGGAGTCTCTCTGTGGTTCTGTTATACCGATACCTGCCCCATGCAGCGCGTTTCAAACGTACTGCCCAAGCACAAGCAGGAGACCACCAAAGCACGCACTTCTGAGAATGCTTGCCCAAGGTTTGGGGAATAGAATGTGAAGCCGCTGTGAAGATGGAGGACGAAAAGAGATGTAAAACCTCATCAATGGAGGACGAGGAAGGAACCTCATGAAAGGCAGTAAGATGTGCGTAAAGGTCCCATTTCGCCCGGTCAAATTGCCAGCGTGGGCAATAAGGAGGTGGAAAAAACGAAGGGGACTTAAGGATGATTGGGAAATGATCGCTGTCATGTAAGTCCGGGAGGACAGACCAGGTGAAGTCAAGGACTGTTGAGGAAGAGCAGATGGAGAGATCGATACAGGAGAAAGAATGAGTTCGAGGATCAAAATGGGTAGGAGTACCCGTATTTAAAACATGGAGGGGAGAGAAGCAAGAAATGCCTCCAACTGAACACCAAGGGAGTCACAGTGCGATCCTCCCCAGAGAAAATGGTGTGCGTTAAAATCGCCAAGTAACAGAAGGGGTGGCGGTAAGGAAGAAACTAGAAAATCAACATCCGGGATAGACAATACCCGCGAAGGGGAGAGATATAAAGAACAGAGTGTATACCACTTATTCAAGTGGATACGGACTGCAGTGTAATGTAAGGAAGAAGGAACATAGAGTTGACGGTATGGAACACCAGTGCGTATAAGAGCAGTTTCGTTAAAGGTTCCATCAGAAAAAGGATCCGATGAATATAACAAATCATAGCCTGAAAAGGGCCTGATAACAGTGGATTGTAATTTGGGTTCTTGCAAGCAGACCCCAACAGGGAAAAACTGGGAGAGCAACACCTGAAGTTCACCACGGTTACCCCTGAGGCCTCGGATATTCCACTGCAAATAAGCCATGATTTATGGAGAGAAAGATATAAGTCAAAGAGAGAGGAATCTATGGACTAGGGTTAGAAAAGTCCACGTGTGGAGGCAGCAAAAAACCCGTAATCAGAGGAGGAGGAGGGCGTTGTGAAGGAAGGAGGGGTGTAGACGAAGAAGAGAGAGGAGGAGGAACCTCAGGTGGAGCGGTGTCCATCATCGTTCCAGTCTCTGAAATATATTCTGCGATAGCTTCCAGTGTTTCGGAAGACAAAGATGCAGAATGTGGGACGACATTAGAAATGGAAGGAGAGTGAGCAACTATCGGGGAGTCTATAGAATGTACTAAAGTAGAAGGCGAGGAGATGGAAGAAGAAACTCTCCAAGGGACTTTGGAGGGGACAGGGGATGAAGGTAGTGTACGAGGTGGAGGATGAACCTCCACACACGTTACAGAACTAGTCGGAAACGAAGAACCCGGCAATAGGGATTTTTTGCCGGGCTTATGAGAAGGAGGGCACTGAGGTTTAGGCGAAGGACGAGGACGTGTAGACTCAGAACTGTGCGAGTGAGTAGAGGAAAGAGTGTGGACAGTATGGGATGACGAGGTAGGGACCTCGGAGCCAAGAACATCAAAAGGATTCGAGACAGGGGTGACTGAGGATGTTGTAACCACAGAGGAAGTCGAGGAAGTTGGGACCCCAGAAGTGGGGCGACGTTTAGCAATGCGAGAATAGGAAATACGGAGAAGTCTCCCTTGAAGGCGTAGATGAGAGACGGCCATAACATACGAGAAGCCTTCCGCTTCTTTGAGACAACGAATTTCCCGCTCATTCAGGTAAACCTGACAACGATGAGAGTACGATGGATGTGCCTCATGACAGTTAAGGCAAGGAGGAGGTAGAGTACAAGAAGGACTGGCATGGTCGTCAGCACCACAGACTGGGCATTCGGCCATGGACCTGCAATATTTCGCTGGATGACCAAAATGCCAGCAGTTTCTACACTGTTGCGGTGTAGGGGTCACCTTTCGAACTTGTAAACATTGACCTGTAATGTAGACCGAAGGTGAGAGTTCACGGCAGTCAAACGTTAAACGAGCGACATTGCAAGGATAACGTCTTCGCTTATTGGCTGGGAGGACAAATGTCAACTTTAAGGATATGGAGTTCTTGGAGCTCAAATAAATAAATATGTAAATAGTGTGCTAAAAATATCTAGCCAAGACAGGACTCACAGCAATCGTTTTAAGTTGGAAAAATTCAGATTCAGGAAGGATATAGGAAAGCACTGGTTTGGTAACAGAGTTGTGGATGAGTGGAACAAACTCCCGAGTACCGTCATAGAAGCTAAGACGTAGTGTAGTTTTAAAAATAGGTTAGATAAATACATGAGTGGGTGTGAGTTAGACCTGACTAGCTTGTGCTAGTAGGTCTGATGCCGTGCTCCTTCCTTAAGTAAATGTGACCTGACCTGACTAGATTGGGTCATTGGCTTAAGCCGGTGGGAGACTTGGACTTGCCTCACATGGGCCAATAGGCCTGCTGCAGTGTTCCTTCTTTCTTATGTTCTTATGAAACCAAATCCAGAAATATTGTATATAAAACTCAGCACAGGGCTCCTGGACATGCCAATAGCTGCATGAATTTTTTTCTAGTTACAGCACAACAGTGTTGAAAATTTGAAGTTGATCAAATGAGGCATTCTCAAGTTCTAAATGAAGGAAAAGAATCAAAATCAGGCAACTGCATAAAGGGACATTTTCAAGGATACCTAAAAAAAATTACTTTAAAATGTTTATGAAATTCAATAAAAAGTTTTAATTAAAGTTTATTAAATTAGCAAATAAAAAATCAAAGTCTTACAGCACTTAAAAGAAATCCTAGTAAGTAATTCAATAATGATTTCTACAACTTAATACTTGTTATGTCTAGTACAGTGGACCCTCGAGTTTCATGATTAATCCGTTCCAGAGAGTCTGCCGAAGGGCAAAATTCATGAATGGTGAAACCATTTTCCCCATAAGAAATAATATAAATCAAATTAATCCGTTCCAGACTCCCAAAAGTATTAACAAAAATTTGTTTTTTAGCTTACATATAGATTTACATACAGAAAACAATGAGACATCAAGTATAAAACAATAATAAGATGACACTTACCTTTATTGAAGACTGTTCTTGGTGTATGGAAGACAGGAGAAGGGGAGAGGATGGAGAATTTCCTAGTGTTTGGAAGAAGAATCCCCTTCCATAAAGACTTCAGGTAACAAGTCCTTTTCTGGGGTTACTTCCCTTCTTTGTTTTTTAATGCCATTAGGACCAGCTTGAGAGTCACTGGATCCCTGTTGCTCAAAAAATTGTTCCAGAGTGCTCTGTTTCTGGCGTCTCTTTAAAATTTGCCTAAAATGGGACAAGACATTGTCATTGAACATGTCGCAGACACGGCCTACAATAGCTTTGTTAGGGTGGTGTTCCTCCACAAACGTTTGCACTTCACTTCACTTAGCACAAATGGCCTTAATCTTTGAAGAAAGTACCCTACGTCACTCTTTCTCCTCCTGTGAAGCAATTTCCTCAGCTGTGGTCTGTTGCTGTTGCAGATGAAGGTTTTGCAGCTCTTCAGTGGTTAGCTCTTCACTGTGGTCCTCCACCAACTCTTCCACATCCTCGCCACTCACATCCAACCCCATGGAATTCCCCAATGCCACAATTGATTGCACAACTGGCATAGGGTCACCAGGGTCAGCCTCAAACCCTTCAAAATCTTTGTCGACAACACAATCTGGCCACAATTTTTTCCAAGCAGAGTTCAAAGTCCTGGAAATCACTCCCTCCCAAGCCTTACCTATAAGGTTTATGCAATGGAGGAGACTGAAGTGATCTTTCCAGAACTCTCTTAGGGTTAATTCAGTGTCTGAGGTTATGTCAAAGCACCTTTGAAACATTGCTTTGGTGTAGAGTTTTTTGAAGTTTGAGATGATCTGCTGGTCCATGGGCTGGATGAGAGGACTGATATTAGAGAGCAAGAACTTCACTTTGATGAAACTACTAAACTCCTCCACCATTTGGTCATCCAAGTCTGGAGATTGAGCAAGAGCATTATCCATTACCAGGAGGCACTTGAGTGGCAATTTCTTTTCCAGGAGGTATTTCTTCACACTCGGGCCAAACACTTCATTAAACCAATCAAAGAAAATTTCCATTGTGACCCATGCCTTACTGTTAGCCTTCCACATCACACACAAATTAGCCTTGGCAACACTGTTTTTCTTGAACACACTGGGATTTTCAGAGTGATACACCAGTAAAGGCTTCACTTTGAAATCCCCACTAGTGTTAGCACAGAACAAAAGAGTAAGCCTGTCTTTCATAGGCTTGTGTCCTGGCAGTGCCTTTTCCTCCTGCATAATGTAGGTCCTCTTTGGCATTTTCTTCCAAAAGAGGCCTGTTTTGTCACAATTGAACACTTTTTGGGGGAGAAATCGTTCAGCCTCTACACAGTCTTTAAATTCCGGAATGAATTTTTCAGCCGCACATTTGTCAGAACTTGCAGCCTCACCATGCCTTACAACACTGTGTATGCCGCTACGCTTCTTAAATCTCTCAAACCAGCCTTTGCTGGCCTTAAATTTATTAACATCAGCACTCATTCCAGGCATTTTCTTTACAAGATCGTCATGCAACTGCCTTGCCTTTTCACAAATTATCGACTGCACAACACTATTTCTCGCTAATTGTTTCTCGTTGATCCACACCAACAACAAATTCTCAACATCTTCGAGTATTTTTATCTCTTTTTTTTGTTAGCATATCTACCCCTTTCGCAACAACACCTTCCTTGATTTCCTTTTTCTTCGCCATGATGGAAGTGATGCTTGAATGGGGTTTGCCATACATCCTGGCAAGATCGGCCACACGCACACCACTACGTATCATATTTTGCAATGATTTCTTTCTCGAATTCTATCGTGTTTCTCACCTTCTTTACCAAAGGGCTGGCACTAGAAGCTTTCTTTGGGCCCATGGTGGTTTATTTAGTAGTTCCAAGCACAAAAACGAATGGAATATTATGAAATGTATCTTATGAACGCGTGGAGAGATGGTCACTCGCTGATAAACAATGCCAGACTGCCTCTGAATGGTGTGTGGGGCGCTTTTGTGTACGCACGGATGGTGGAGGCCACTCCGGACGTATTCCGTACCACCGCCGAATCGCGAGGCAAATTATGAAACTCAGAGATATATTTTCATGAAAAGAGTACCCAAAAGTCGAATTTCACGAAGCGTGAGGCTCACGAAACTCAGGGGTCCACTGTATAATAATATTGAGCTGAATAGACATGGTGAGGTATAGAGATGATGCATGTGGAACAATGGCGGCTCGCGTATAGGCAATGCGGAACTGCAGCACCCCCTATTTTCACTTGATATTATCGATAACATTCAATATAATGAGTATTTTTTTTCTTTAATTCTTTCTTTATACTTGTACATTATATAATCCTTAAGCTTAATGTCAGTAGCCATCCCCTAGTACAGTGGACTCCCGGTTAACGGCCATAATTCGTTCCAGAATGTTGTTCAAGTGCCATTACCGAACGAATTTATTAACATAAGGAATAATGTAAATTAGATTAGTCCTTTTGGACCCCCAAACATACACTTACAAAAGCACTTACAAAAATACACTTACATAATTGTTAGTGTTTGGAGCCGGCCGTTAACCGGGGGTCCACTGTACATGAAAAAATTACAAAAATCCTTGTATGGAACTGTGCTCTTCACAGTTCCAGCGACTCAGTGTTTAGCTGTTGTGTGCATGCGCACATGTCTGAGATAAGACGCTGCACTCTGGGTAGAGAGAGCACTGTCACTGACGCAGTGCCGACCCTGTTGTGCAAGTGTAAGGTAGTGTTTCTTTTTGACTCAGCTTGAACTGTAACAATTTAGGTAAGTAAAAAATATTTGTTTTTTTATGATTTTATCAAGCTTATGTATAAATTTTCTTTGTATATGCTTGTTTCATTTTACACAATATTAAAGCAATGGCTAAAAATTTTCTGAAGCAGTACCTCCACTAATTTTAGCTACGAGCTGCCACTGATGTGGAAATAAATAAAATACATAAAATTATTACAATAATTCTGACTAGATTTGGGAATGTCAACAGTGGGGAAATAGGACTAGAAATCTAGCCATGGAATGAACATTTCTTGCCTGCATATCGTGTTTTCATACAGACATGAATACAGAACGTCACCAGAGCTCAAATTACCAATACACTAAGAAGGGAGTCACAGTGGCTGCAACACACCTGGGCTGCTGAGGATGGGGTCAGTGCTGACTTGCACTCACCCAAGCTGCACAGAAGTCACTTGCGTTTGCATAATATAGTAATAAAAAAACAAAACTCAAGTGATGAAAGAATAACCAGAAATGCAATTAAATTTTAACATAATAAGTTGTTGGTCAGTAGCTTTGACGAACAGTGCTTCTTGTAATCAAGGAAGTACTGATACTGTATATTATTATATTCATAATAAAAGTGTTCAGCCCACATGGGTCATTCAATAAGTGTGAGGATAATCTGGTAAATAGTCAGATATGGGCAACCTCCTGTAGGGTGATGGAATTGTGAATATACATAGCCCTGGCATTGAAAGATTATTAAGCACACACTATAACAAAACACATTTAATCCCATATACAAAAAAAAACGCATACACACAAACAACAAACACACACCCTGGACAGAAAAACCAAGGGAGGCATGATAAGAAAATACAAGATACTCTGAGGAATTGATAGGGTAGACAGGGACAGGCTGTTTGAGAGGAAAGAAACAGGTACTTGAGGGAACAGATGGAAGTTAAAAGACACAGAGAATGAGCCATAGGGAAGTTAAGAATTATTTTTTCAGTCTCAGAGTGGTCGAGAAATGGAATAATCTTGATGAAAAAGTGGTGGAGACAAGTTGAGAGGTGGGACCAAAAGCTAGGACTCAACCCCTCCAACCATATAAAGGTAAGTACACTAAAACTACAATAAAAGAACAAAATAATACCACAAGTTTGCTGTTAATGTACTAATATACATTATGATCTTTACGCAGAAGTAGAAAAAGGAGAGAATTAATAAAAGAGTGTAGCGCTTATTGAGAATGATACAGAAGCTAGTTTTTACAATTACATAGATGAAAATGTGGATGTGCATCAGTCAATGGAAAATGCAGATCAGTAAATTAACAATAAAATATTCACAGAAAGCACTAAACCCACAAGTCATACAGCATTCATGGGATGAGAGGTATGTAATTGGATTTGACCCAGAGAAAGGATAACACAAATTTCTTGGATCAAGATTGCAGCACTGTATGACGCTGGTGGGTTTAGCGCTTGGTTTTGATTATAATAATAACTGGATCAAGAGCTCTTTACTAGCATAAAGGCACCACCCTTGAGGGATACAGCAGAAAATACTCAGGAAGTAAATAGTAATTAAGTAAGGAACTGTGAAGGTTGAGGTGAAGATAGGAATTTCCATTAGGTGGTAATCTAGGCTGAAGACAAACGAAGGTGTGAGATTTGAAGAACTCTTTGATCTATGAGATCATTCAGTGCAATCATATGGTTAGTTTAAAATTTATGCATTATGGGTCAAGCCAAAAAAAAAATGAGCACTGTGAAAAAACTTGTGAACAAGGGCAGCATCGTAAAAATGTTGGATAACCAAATCATGAATGCTACAAGGTTCACAAACTTTCAGCATCAGCTGAACAAGATGACAATGTCTAATATAGAAACAATATTGCAACTATTGAAATCTAATACTAGTAGGAATTCCTCACAAAGATTTTGCAGGAAAACATTATACCATTAAAGGTCTTGGATGGGATGTAATTACATTTGATCCAAGGAAGGAGTGGGTAGATTTAGTTCCAGTAATCAAGCAGCACACTTCATATGGTAAATCAGCTTAGTTTTTGTAGTGACTAACTGTATGCAAGATATGAGCCTGTCCGAGTGCAATGACAAATTCTGTGAACATTCCACAATGATACATATGTATGAATTGAAATAAAATAAATTACAGTGGACCCTCGCTATTCGAACATTCTTCATTCCAGAATGCTGTTCAAGTGCTGTTACCAAGCGAATTTATTCCCACAAGGAATGATGTAAATTAGATTAGTCCATTTCAGACCCCCAAAAATACACTTATAAAAGCACTTACAACAATAAACTTACATAAAAGGGCGAGTTTGGAGTGTTTGAATAGCGAGGGTCCACTGTATCACAATTTTGACTAGATTTGGCAATGTAAAAATTGAAGAAAAACAACTAGAAATTTGCCCATAAGACACACATCTTGCCTGTACACATTGTTTTCCTACAGAACTGAATGTAGATCTTCACAAGAAATTAGTTACAGCCTCTCCTCACTTAGCGACGTACTCGTTTACCGACGACTCGGACTTACGACGGGCTCTCTGACTAAATTAGAGCTGATTTCCTCTATTCTGTTTAGTACAATACACAGTAAACTACTGTATAAACATTTAAAAATATACCAGAAATGTTATAAATGGTGCAGATGTGACATTAAAACAATATCAAAGATGGTTGACACAAACCCACTACCATTACATTATGCTCCTCACTTAGCAACAAATTCGTTTACCGACATGTTCTTAGGAACGGAACCCCATCGTTAAGTGAGGAGAGGCTGTATATGAAGAAGCATGACAACTTTTTATTCTGACTTGCAAATTCTTACACAAACTAACAAACAGCTATGGCATTTCTTATTAAGTGTTAGATGGATGGATAGGAATAATTGAACATAATCCTACCGTCTTTCCATGAGGAAATGGAACAGAATTTTTCCTCCGTAAGCCATGCGTGTCATAAAAGACGACTAAAATACCGGGAGCAAGGGGCTAATTACCCCTTATCCTGTATACATTATTAAAGTTAAAAAGAGAAACTTTTGTTTTTCTTTTAGGGCCACCCTGCCTCAGTGGGATATGACCGGTTTGTTGAAAGAAGAAGAATAATCCTACCATCATGCAGATTTGGAAAGTACATAGAGAAATAATATAGGTCTGGTATGTCCATGCCTGCAGTGTTCCTCCTTCATAAACAGTCACATTATTGATATTAAATTTATGGGAAGAACTCAACCCATAGGAGGCAATGGCTTGATCCAAAAAAAAAAAAAAAGGGGGGAAAGTATTTCAAATTCCCTGCCTTCACTGGTATCAAGATTCCTCAATTGAAGGGATAAAAATATTATAAAAAGTTGCCCTTATTTCCTACTCTAGTTATTATTGCTACCTCAAATTTGTAAACAAGCCTTCAACATAATTTTTAAGTTCATTCATAATATTCAAATCAGTGGATAAAAAGGCACAATACCGTGACTGGAGCAATACGCAAATAACCCGCACATAGGAGACTGAAACTTATGATGATATTTCAGTCCAACTTGGATCATGAACTAGTCACATGATGACTTTTCCGTCTTATTTGGACCATTAACTATTCACATGATGACTTTTCGGTCCAACTTGGACCATTAACTGTCACGTGACTCGTCAATGGTTCAAGTCGGACCGAAACATCATAAGTTTCATTATAAGTGCAAGTTATTTGTGTATTCAAATTAGTCTTTTTTTTTTTAACACACAGGCCACTTCCCACCAAAATAGGGTCCGTCAAAAAATGAGGAAAGACATTCACTGTCATTCATTCACTGACTTGACAGAAGCGTGTTAACATCACAGTTCAGATGGCACTCCGATCTATAATGTCCACACCCTTCATTCAGAGTGCAGGCACTGTACTTCCCACATTCAGGACTCAAATCCAGCTAATAGGTTTCCCTGAATCCCTTCATAAATGTTACCTTGCTCACACTCCAACAGCATTACTATCTCCCAAAAAATTTTTTTGTGAACAACTGGAAGCGTATCAACTACCACCCAGTCATTATCAAGGTGTGGATATCTATGAGTACCAACACTAGCTCGTTGTTCATTTGCGTTGTTTTGGGACGTTATTTTCTCAATTTGAGTATCAGCTATCACCCTAAACCCATCATCTTCACCTGAGGATGCAAAAATAATACACCATTAGTTTAGAGTCAATAACATTACAACTGTAGTAAGACATTCCTATTTATTACATTATGAAAACTCTTAACTCTTTGGGGTCCTACACTATTCAGAAAATAGGGGAGAGAATCAGGTTTAATGAGGAAGAAGTTAGCTCAAATTCCTTGGATCAAGAACCCTTCACCCACATTGAGGCACTTCCCTTGAATAATTACAACTAAGCACATCTTAAAAATTTAATTTTATAGTCAAACTTTTTTTCTAAAAAAAAAAAAAAAAATTTTAACAGGATCAAAACAGGAAAATTCTTATTGTTATATTCACAAGGAAATACTAAACCTGTAGGAGCTCATACAGTACCTATGAAATGGAAAGTGTAATCAGATTTGATCCAAGAGGGAGGGATAGGTGGTGGGGAGTGTAGCTGCAGTTATTTGATCAAGAGTCCTTCACAAGCATCAAGGCATCCTTCCTTGAAGCCTAAAGTTGACAAAGTTGTGCAGAAATTGGGATTTTTTGTAGTACAATGAAACCCCGGATTTCGTACTTAATCCGTTCCAGAAAGTCGGTCTAAATCCAAAACGAACAAAAACCGAAGTAATATTTCCCATAAGAAATAATGTAAATACATGTACGTACAATTAATCCGTTCCAGACACCCAAAAATATTAACAAAAAATACATTTTTGAAGAATAACTAAAGTTTTACATACAGAAAACAATGATAAATTTCATTTCATTTCATTTCATTGCAGATTACATGGGTATCGGAAGTTACAATGTAAATTGAGTGCAAGGAGAGCCACTGACATGCCATGGCATTAGGGGCAGCTTATTCTAGTCCTTAAAAACTATGTACTTAATATTACTTAATGAAATGGATAAATGAACATTTAAATCACTATTACATACCTTTATTGAAGACTCTTGTTGGCGTATGGAAGAAGGCGAGGAGGGGAGAGAGAAGAGAGCTTATTGTTTGGAAGGGAAATCCCCCTCCATAAGGACTTCAGGTATCATAGCCCTATCCGGGGTTACTTCCCTTCTTTGTCTTTTACTGGCACTGGACCCCTGTCGCACTAAAAATCTCTCCAGGGAGCTCTGTTTCTGGCGTCTCTTTAAGATTTGCCTAAAATGGGACAAGGTATTGTCACTGAACATGTTGCAGATACGGCTTGTATCAGTTTGGTCAGGGTAATATTTTTCCACAAAAGTTTGCACCTCATTTCACTTTGCACAAATGTCCTTAATCACTGAAGAAAGCACCTTCTCCCCTATCGTGTTTCTCACCTTTACCAAAGGGATGGCACTTAGAACTTTCTTTGGGCCCATGGTGGCTTATTTCGCAGTCACACTCAATAGTTAAGCACAAAAAACAATGCGATTATTACGAAATGTTTCAGATGAATGCGCAAAGTAATGCTCACTCAACCAGTGACAGAGCCACACTGAGACACATACGCATGAGTGGCGGTGTCCCAGGCGGGCAGACGCGTCTGATATGTATGATTTTCAGGTGGAGGTACGAAATCTGGACCAAAATTTCGCTCAAAAAAGTTTTCTAAATCCGAAATGTACGATATTCGGTGCGTACGAAATCCTGAGTTCCATTGTACTTACTAGCCAACACTGGAAATGCTACATCAATTCTGCCAACCTTCAAATCTTCCTGATGAATATGATGGTAAGTTATTTAAAAAAAAAGTTTAATTGAAAAATAAATATTGCCAGCACTGTATTTTGGTCTTTACTAAATATAGATAAAAATAATGAGTTTTATCACTACACTAAAATAGGGTAATTAAAAATATACATACAGTACCAACACTGTTTATTTCGTTCTTTACTAAATAAAGATTAAAATTATCAGATTTTTATTAAACTGTACTAAACATTGCAAACATTAATAACAATACACATTGGATTACCAACTGAAACATTTTCATGACACCAATATTTTTGTGTTGGGAGGCATGCACATTATGTACTATTTTCCTTGATTCCACTTTGTGCTAGACTAAAAATAAACATAATACTGTATATTCAATAAAACTCCTGCACTCTACCTTATATTTTGAGACTTTCACAACAGTGAAAAGAAATGATAGCAAAGCCGGTGTTAATATACACCAAGAACCAGTATCGTGTCATGTCACAAGACCACTTGAGCAGGAATCACGAGACACAGTGCAATGACACTCATTTTAATCCTTCGTCATGAGTGTCTTACTATCGTATACTTTCTACATTTAATATGATTAATGTACAGTACTAATTTACCACTTAAAGGGAACAGTACAAATTAATGGTTAATTTTTGGGAGCTTTATTCATTTGGGAGATTCCTATAACTCAGCTTATAAAAATAAAAACTAAGAACAGGAATAAATATTTCTATTAAGAATAGACTACTATATAAAAAAAGATGTACATACTTAAAAGCAAACAAATACCATGCAAGGTAAGTGCAGCAAGACATGTGTAAAAATAAAAAATATTCACTCTTAAATGACTCGACTCAAACTGAACAGACTGGCCTTCTTACCTTCTATACATATCATTCAGTGACTCAAAATATAGCCCAGAACAGCTGAGCCAGAATACAATCATAAATAAATATCAAAATAGTCAATTTACTATTTGATAGTAAACACTTTATCTAAATTATGCAACAATTTCAATGACTATAACATGTACAGTGGTACCCCGAGTTTCGTACTGCTCCCAACTCGAACAATTATGTAAGTGTATTATTGTAAGTGCTTTTGTAAGTGTATATTTGGGGGTCTGAAATGGACTAATCTAATTTACATTATTCTTTATGGGAACAAATTCGTTCAGTAGCGGCACCCGAGCAGCCTTCTGGAACGAATAAAGTACGAAACTCGGGGTACCACTGTACTACCTGTGTTACACCTTGGAATTATAAATACGTATTTGAGTAAATTATTAGTGTATAGCACAACTTAAAAAATATCTTTTTAAATGCATATATCGTACAAGCAAACAATATACAGCTCACCCAATGATCATCAAAAGTATTCCATAAAATAAATAACTACACAACATTTAAAGAGCTACAGCAAACCAAAATTTGAATACTTATTCCAAAATAATGGTTTACAGCTATGCCCTCTCTTCTTCAGATAGCAAATCTTGCCTTCCTTAAGGTATACAGGTCTCAGAGAGAAGTAGTAGGGATGAATCACATCCTTCATGTACTACCTATTATGAGCAATCAAGCGGATGCACTCTCTTCAGAACCCTCTACCTTTCTTAATTTATGTATACTTAACAAAAAGAATACCACAAACACACTAAAATATTGCACTTCATTGCTTTCTATTACTACTCCGTTAACTCTCATTGCAAAGTAGTATACTGTAGAACGCTAACCAGTATGGCAGTGACTAATTCAGCATACACCATATAAAAATGACACTACAGTACAGTACTGTATTCTGCTCTGTCTGCACCATGAAACTAAAAGTTAATCCTCGATATAACAAATTAATATGGAGGATTCTCCGAGTGTCCGTTAAAATAAAAATTAGGTTAAAAACCGCAAAAAAAACACTAAGGTACTCCAGTGTACATCTAATGCAGTACAGTACTCAGTTTCTACATATACTCCAATAAATATTAAAAATGAAAGATTTATAGGTATAATTTACTCAGTGGATTTTGTCTGTTATTTTCACAAGTCCATTATATCAAGAGCTTAGTGTATAGTTTATTAATCATGTATTTACATTATGGTCTGGTAAACTATGCTTTGGTTAAAGAACTAAAAAAAAAAATACCAGTATTTTTGTAGTATCAGTGGTACTATTGTAAATTTTAGAGTAATACAGTATTTAATTCTAAATGGTGTACTGTATTTTCAATACGTATCAATTTATGTATAGGTGACCCTCCAAAATGATGCCTTCATTACAAATTTGGCTTCAAATTTGAGATTATTTTATATATTTGTTATCTCTCTCTCCCTCTAATCTGGTTAATACTGACATTCATCAAAAACAGAATGACCAGAATGAAGAGAGATTTGAGTGTGGGAAAAACCATTAATCACATGGATACCACCAGGAAACCCATGGAATATCTAATTTATTCACAACTGCCCATTGGTAAACACAATGCACATTCGAATACAGCAAATATGGAACCTATAAATTTCTGAGGTCGACTGCACATTATACTGTACGCAGTATTTACAACATAAAGAAAGAATCAAGTACACAGACACCTTACAATTATATAATTATTTTATAAAAAAAAAAAAAAGTTTTTCTATAGTTTTTTTCTATTAAAATGAACGAGACACTTGTGCAACATTTGGTAATGTTTATTAAGGAAACATTTTGCCATCCAGTGGCTTCTTCAGTCCAATACAGAGAAGAACAGTGGAAAATGATGGACTTAACACATCGACTCCAGTCTGAGGGACTGATTACCTCAAACGCCTCATCTTCCACCATTCTTCTCTGTATTGGACTGAAGAAGCCACTGACTGGCGAAAAATTTCCTTAACCCTTTCAGGGTCGGTGTCGTACTAGTACAGCTTGACAGCCAGGGTTGGTGCCGTACTTGAACGCCTAAATTCTAGCGCCTTCAAATTTAGCGAGAGAAAGCTGGTAATCCTACATATGAAAGAATGGGTCTGTGTGGTCAGTGTGCGCAGTATAAAAAAAATCCTGCAGCACACACTGCATAATGAGAAAAAAAAACTCCAACCGTATTTTTCGTTTAAAACAGCGACTTTGCAGTCTACTTTCGTATGGTATTTATTGATGCATTCTCGTTTTCTTGGTCATATTTGATAGAATGGAAGATATATTACAGAAATAGAGATGATTTTGATTGGTTTTACGATGACAAGCACCTTGAAATTGAGCTCAAAGTAGTGAAAATGTTCGATTTTTTGCCCATGTTCAAGAGTAAACAAATCACGCCACGTGTCCAATACACGTCAACTGGTGAGACTAATATTCTTTCACAAGTGCGGTGATATTATTTATATGGTTTTTACAATGATGCAGTTGTATACATAGCAGTAAATCTTCTATTTTTTGTGAGAATAAATATTCAAAATGGAAAACAAAAGTAATGTAAGAGGGGCCTGGAGACGTGACTAATGAACAGATAAGATGTTATTTTAGTGCCAGGAATGTCTGCCTTGTTTATTCTGGACCCCATTTTGAAATTGGCATCGTTTGAAATTTGTGTGAAATTGGCCAAATTGCCAATTTCTGACCACTTTATTGGGTAGTTGAAATTGGTAAATGGGCAGTTTATTTTACTCAATCGATAGAAGAAATGGAGTTCTAGCGAAATAGCTATGATGTTAGTAGACTGAAACATTGGAATTGGCCAAAAAAAGGGCTCAAAGTGGGCGAAATCACTGATGCGTAAATATCATCAAGACCGATAACTTCGCGAGAGCATAATTCCGTAAGTTTTCCATCAAATTTCATACTTTTGGTGTCGTTATTTCATAAGAAATAACGACACCATAAGAAAAAATAATTTTTTTTTTCCAAAAAATTTTTGACCCTGGGAGAGGGCCTCTCGACCCTGAAAGGGTTAATAAAGATTCTCAAGTATTGCACAAGTATCTCATTCTTCAACTTGTCAGTTTTCTAAACCATTTCCATCATAAAGAGTATTAAAATTCCTGACTTGCCCAAGAGCTTGCCACAATGCCTCATTAACTTACAAAGTTTAAAAATGCATACATGCAATCTATGTGACAAATATGGTGACAACTAGGTACAGTGGAACCTCTGGTCACGAACACTTCCAAACACGAACAAATCAGTTCACGACCAAAAAATTCGTCAATTTTTTGCATCTTTGGTATAATTAACTATTTTTGTGCTTAAAAGACTTAAAAAACAATACAGTGGACCCCCGGATTACGTCATTTTCTCGGTCAAGAATGCTGTTCAAGTGCCATTACTGAACAAATTTATTCCCATAAGGAATAATGTAAATTAGATTAGTCCTTTTAGACCCCCAAAATTACACTTACAAAAGCACTTACAAAAATAAACTTATACATAAAAGGGCGAGTTTGGAGACTATTGTAAACCGGGGGTCCACTGTATTTACATACAGTTTGTAGGGGTCTGGAACGGATTAATCGTACTTGCATACAATCGAATAGGGAAATTAGGTTCGGGTTGCGACCAGAGTTTTGGAACGAATTATGGTCGTGACCAGAGGTTCCACTGTATAGTGTATGATACTGCCATGTTGAGGAAAAGCACATGACATTTCATAAGGAAACATTATCAGTCCTGGGACCTTATTCACACCTATGATAAAGTGAACAAGGAATGAATAAGATCCCGGACTGAAATGTTTTCCTAATAAAAAATCATAAGTATTTGCTCACATATCTTTTTCCTGTAACTAGTCTGTTTACACTAAAAAATTAAAACATATGATTTTCTTTTAAAAATTAATAACAAAATACTGTACTCTTAAATAATAAGAATGTCACACAAGAACTTATAGTATGATTTAAGTAAATAATTGCAATAAATATGGTGCAGCTTGGAATGCAAATCATGAAAATTAGTTTAGTGAGAAGCAGAAAAGATATTGAAAAAGTTACATAGAGATGTAGATTAATCAGACAGTGCCTACAATTAAAAAAAAAAAAGGTTGAATGGCATGGATCAGCATTTCCCAACCTGGGCAATGCTGCCCCCTAGAGGGCATTTTTAAAATTCAGTGGAAGGAATGGTAAGCTTTAAGGGAATATAGTAGATGGTACTACTCAGATAAAAATTGGTCTTGAAACTTCATTACACATTTATCAAAGTAGAATACATTCAAAAGAGAAAGGGAAAACACTAGCAATAAAAAAAAAATTGGGACAGTGATGCAGATACTAAGAACACAGAATCCCTAACCGAAAGACTTGCTTCAACTACTTATAAGTGTATGTAGAAGTACTTGGGAAAGAGACAGCTAAAGAACCTGCTTACAACCAGCTACATGACTATCATTATATTCACAAGGCAGCACTAAACCTGTAGGGGTCATACAGTGTCTGGGAAGAAAATGGAATCAGAATTACTTTAGCTACAATCTAGCTACCTCTAATAATGCTTACATAGTTGAAATTAGGATGGTAGAGCTGATATCTATAAAAGTGGTGGTAATAGATGAGAGAGATATTCTTTCAATACAAACAATATGAATGTGCAGTATCATACAAAAAAAAAAGTTTTGAATCATCAAAAATAAACGAGTACAGTGGTCCCTCGACTATCGGTCTTAATCTGTTCCAGGAGCTAGACCTTAACTCGAAAACTTCGAAACTCAAAACCTTATTTCCCATAAGAAATAATGTAAATACAATAATCCGTTCCACCCAAAAATATTCACAAAAAATACATTTTTTAAAGACTAAATACTATAGTTTTACACACACAAAACAATTATAAAGTAATAAATTTATAATTAAACATTTAAAATAACATTACTTACCTTTATTAAAGAGAGTTGCTGGCATCTGGAAGATAGGGAGGAGGACAGGGGGAGGGGTTAGTGATTGGAAGTGGAAACCCCACTCCCTGCATGCCTGCTACACTCCCTGCATCCCTGCTACACTCCTGCATCCTCACACTCCCTGCATCCCTGCTACACTCCCTGCATCCTGCTACACTCCCTGCATCCCTGCTACACTCCCTGCATGCCTGCTACACTCCCTGCATCCCTGCTACACTCCCTACATCCCTGCTACACTCCCTGCACCCCTGCTACACTCCCTGCATCCCTGCATCCCTGCTACACTCCCTGCATCCCTGCTACACTCCCTGCATCCCTGCTACACTCCCTGCATCCCTGCTACACCTACCCCTGCATCCCTGCTACACTCCCTGCATCCCTGCTCACACTCCCTGCATCCCTGCTATCACTCATCTTCAGTTCGATGGTGTTCTCACTTCTTTACCACAGGGTGCCACTAGGAAGCTTCTTTTGACCCATGGTGACTTATTTCACAGTGACAATCACTAAACCAGTAATAAACAGAATAAATTTATTGTGAAATGTTTGAAAGAGCACACTGGGTATGTTCTCTCAATGGTAAACAACGCTAGACTGGCGTACTGCGCGGCGAGGCACGCAAGCGCGGGCAGGCGGACAGTCTGGTACGGACTGAGGGAAACATAGACCGAAAGGACTGAACACGAATAACATATTCGAAACACCGAAACAGAGGATACTGACTGAAACATACAGTACAGAAATATCTGATATTTGGATACACTTAAGACATACAGCTGGATCTTACGATGTAAATGAAGAAAGACTATTAACCATTGACAGTAACACATCGTGTACTGAGTAATATTTTTGTTGAGAATGCTAGTTCAAGGCCATTACCTAAGCGAATTTATCCTAAGAATAATGTAAAATAGACTAGTCTTAACCAAAATATACTAAAGATAAAATTAAACTTACATGGCTTTTGCGGACATGTAACCACATAGTTGGTTATAAAAAATATAGTGTCATTTCGTAACGTTAAAATAAGAAGAGCTCACTTGAGCTTTTGCACTGCTGCTTTAATAAGAAGAGTCTATAAAGTTTCTGTATCTGACACATGTATAAAATTAACATATACAAAATATCAATTAACAGTATTTTCTTGAAAAAATAACCAAGAAAAAACTACGATTCAACTTAGTCAGAATTATCATTATTAATTCTACAGTTCTTGACCAATTTCTACCAGAAAAACATGAGCCTACAACTCATGCACAAAATTATTACATAAATACCATAGAATTGACAAAGAGGAAAAGGTGGGTGGTGCATTGAATCATTTGTTGAGACAAAGAACTTTATCCATAGAGGCAAAAAGGGGAATGTACGAGAGTATAGTGAAACCAACACTGTTGTATGGGTGTGAAGCAAGGGTTTTCAATGTTGCAGTGAGGAGGAACCTGAAGGCAGTGGAGACGTCGTGTTTAAGGGAAATGTGTGGTGTGAATATTATGCAGAGAATTCAGAGGTTGAAGATTATGAGGAGGTGTGGAGGTGCAAAAATATTTATTCAGAGGCCTCAGGAGGGGTAGCTGAAGTGGTTTGGAAATTTAGTGAGAATGGAGAAAAACAGGTTAACTAAAAGGGAATATAAATCTGGGGTAGAGGGAAGGAGGAAGGGGATGGGGGGTAGAGGAGGTTTAATTGCTGGATGCTTGGACATCCAACAGGCTTGTATGAGCATGTTAGATAGTAGTAAGTAGAAGCAAGTGGTTTTTATGATTTGACATGCTGCTGGAGAGTGAGCAAGGTAACATTTGTGAAAGGATTCAGGGAAACAGGTTAGCTGGACTTTGAGTCCTGGAGGTGGGAAGTACAGTGCCTGCACTCTGAAGTTAAGTTGGGGAAGTTGCAGTTTGGAGTGTCATCTGAACTGTAATGGAAGTGCACTTCTGGTGGTGAGACTGTGACTGAATGAGTGACAGTTAAAGTGTTTTCTTCTGTCAGGTCACCATACCACAGGAGACAAAGAAATAATATTTGAAAAATAATTTGTGTGCAAATGTTCACAATGCATGTATGTGTTTGCAAATTAACAGTCATAAGAAACTATGAGGTTTCAAAGAGATCCGTTCATGACTTGGAAGTTCATAGCTCATATGTCTAAGTTGCAGACTGCATGTAAAACTTAATACTACATTCAAATTTCGCTTGAGAATTATTTTATCAAAATAAGAGATATTTCTGATTTCTATTAAGATTTTTCTTTATCAAATAAGAGAAAGATGCATCCAAGTTTTATTAAAAATTTTTTTAACACATCAGCCATTTCTCACTGAGGCAGGGTGAGCCAAAAAGAAAGAAAAATACTTTCATCATCATTCAACACTTTCACCACATTATATCTATAATTTAGACACCCCAGTATATGTATTATAACATTTTGAATAAAAGAGTTAGTATTATATACAATATATTTAAACAATTATAACTATACAAACATTTATAAATACTGTAATAATTTACAGTGGAACCCCGGTTAACGAACACCCCGGAAATCGTGCAATTATGTAAGTATAATATTGTAAGTGCTTGTGGAAGTGTATTTTTGGGGGTCTGAAATAGACGAACCTAAATGACATTTTTTCTTAAGGAAGTAAATTCGTTCGGTAATGGCACTTGAGCAGGCTTCTGCAATGAATTTTTTTCGTTAACCAGGGTTCCACTGTATATTATTGATAACAATACCACAGTACAAAAAGAATGTAATACAGCCTAAAAAAAAAAAAAGGTCAAGAGATCTAGATGTTTTCTTCTTCTTTTTAGTAGATTTGTACAGGAGAAGGTTACTAGCCATGGAGTGAATGATGATGAAAGTTTTCTTTGCCACCCTGCCTTGGTGGAATCGCGATGTGTTAATAAAAAAAAAAAAAAAAAAGATCTAGATGAAAAACTATTGACTGACAGTCAAATACAGGTCTCTCTGTAAGCAGATTCCTATTACGCAAGCTGGCTAATAACCAGGTCTTGTTTCTCTCAGTAATTTTGTATGTGCAATTTATGGTAGATATATTCGATCAGCACACTTTGCAAGGTGCAATGAAGATTTTTGTTATGCACAATTAAGTGTTTATCTCCAGATAAATGAGGGATTGGAAAACATCTACAGCATAAAACAAGGGACACCTATAGTCTTATACACAGTCATTGCACTACAGAGTCTACACTATCCTCTGGATAAAACACATAAAGCCTATGCATTCATCCTTGGCAATACATCATTACTATTATTATTAATTTATCATAGGTACTAAATCCATAAAGGTCATACAGCACTGATGGACAGTGCCAATACAGTCAACTTGTTTTGTTCAATCACATTATAAAATTACTGGCCTAACCACTGTTTTTTTGTTTTATGTTTATATGAAGCTCTAAACCTATATGAGGGCCACTCAACAAAAGTAGTGGTAGTAACTCAATCTCTGTCTGCTAAGTGCGAGACAGACGCACTAAGCATGAACACAGCAGAGCGCTAAATATGGCTCTAATACACCTCGTTGACACAATCAGTGGCAGACTTACATTTTTGGGGCCCTGAAGCTTGAACTGTTATGGGGTCACCTTGCAACCAGCAACGACTAGCCTACATGATATTTTAATAACCTTTAATTTTTATTTTAACTATTATTTTGTATTGAATTACTCTATATTATTATTATTATTTCTTAAAAAACTCTTCTCATACAGTAGCCAAAATTTTTAAGCAATGTGGTCTAAAGTCTCTCCTGGGGTCCCTCCAGGATTAGGGGCCTTGAAGCTTAAGCTTCTTTAGTTTCATAGTAGACCTGCCCCTGGTCACAACAATGTATCAAATTAATTGATAAATTCTAATTTCTCCAAATTATATTTGATTCTCAAGTCACATCCTTAAAGACTGATATTGCAATATAAAACTTCACATTAAAATGGCCAAAAATACCCCAGATGAACAGTGAGTCAAAGTGCCAAATAAAAAGTGCAAAGAAAAACAAAATTAAAAACTGCCAATACTTCACACGTTGAATGTGGAGCTGTCACCTTCGTGGATTTGGCTAATCTTTGGAGCAAGTTGTTGTTGGATCTGCATATACATTTGCTGAATGGACACGAGGAAAGGAGTAGAACTCTTGCTCTTCTTTCCATATATATTTAGATATATCCCAGCTACAACTAACACCCCACCCCATACATATCTGAAAGAGAAAAAAAAAATAATAAAAAGTAATTTTTGTATTTATTTGTCGACTTCAAGAAGGATTAGACTAAGAATGTGAAATAATATTTTATGAATGGAGAAGTATAAAAAGTTTCACTTGCAAAAAAAGTACTACATAATTATCTTCTTTTGATTATAATAATAATAATAATAATAATAACTACATAATTATTATTTCACACATTATGGAAAGTCCCTGATCACGCACATCATTTTGAGCAAACTAAAACTAGAACTTAAAACTACTTGACATTATATAGATGTATAGTTGAAATACTCCATGGAAAAGTGAAGAATCTTTCCTCTGTAAGCCATGTGTGTCGTAAGAGGTGACTAAAATGCCGGGAGCAAGGGGCTAGTAACCCCTTCTCCTGTACAAATTACTAAATGTAAAAAGACTGGTTTTTCTTTTTAGGTCACCCTGCCTTGGTGGGAGATGGCTGGTACATTAAAAAAAAATATATATAATCATGAATAAATTCTGATATATGTACACTATTACAAGAAACAACAGATTAAGTTACAATGAGCTTTGTATAGTACAATTCTAATCATTTAAGAAAGACTTCAGAGATATTACTAACTCTTCTCTACATTCAAATTCAGTACTGAAGTCTAAGAACTTACTGAACAGTGAAAGGTTTCCTGAAGAGGAGGAAGGACAAGCATATAGTGAGGGCCTTGCGGAAGGTGGTGACAGTGACTGCCACCAGGGCACCGTATAGTGTTACCAAGGTTAGTACTACTTGTACCCCACAGAACCCGGCAGCAGAGAGTAGCACTGCACGCCCATACACCTCCCAGGGAAACTTCCAGAGAAAATATAATAATGTAATATACATTAGTTTACAATTTACAACTATAATAATTGTTTATATTTCATCAAATACATCTTAAGAAATAAAATTTAAACAAGTGTTCACAATTAAACTGGGATGAACATCCTTCTATTAAATTTTTTATGCACTTCCTTTCGCAAGGAGAATTATTTTTAAGAAGTATTCACAAAAACAAGCTAAAATCTGTATGGTTATTCAGCACTAATGAAAATGGTCAGAGATAAAAGATTATTTTTTCCAACTGTTATAATCATTATCAGCCATTACTAATTCATATCTGGTCTGTTCCAATAAGCACAGCATGCATTAATTTCCCTAGAGGTTTTGAATGAAATCCTATGATTGGTTTTTAAATTAAGTGCCTTGCACCAAACAAAAATGGGCCCCCAGCCAAAAATTTTTTAACAATACAGTGGTCCCTCGGTTTTCGCCGAAAATTCGTTCCAGAATGCTGCTCAAGTGCCATTACCGAACGAATTTACTTCCTTAAGAAATAATGTCACGTAGGTTAGTCTATTTCAGACCCCCAAAAATACACTTGCAACAGCACTTACAAAAATACACTTACATAAATGTTCGAGTTTGGAGAAGCACGAAAACCGAGGGACCACTGTACATGTACAGTGGTCCCCCGAGTAACGAAAAAACTTCATCCCAGAAGCCTGCTCAAGTGCCATTACTGAACGAATTTACTCCCTTAAGGAATAATGTCACGTAGGTTAGTTTATTTCAGGCCCCCAAAAATACACTTCCACAAGCACTTACAATATTATACTTACATAAATGTACGATTTCCGGGGTGTTCGTTACTCGGGGGACCACTCGGGGGTTTATACTGATATTGTATGAAAGACTTTAAGGAAAGAAAACAGATTTGTGTGTTAAACCCAATGAGCACATTTTGAATGAAATTCTATGGTCAATTTCCAATTTGAGTCTATATCTTGCACCACATCAAAAGAAAATTGACACCCAGCCAGATGAAGTTGAATTGCACCGACAGATCCTGAACTATTTTATGATTTAACTTGCAAAGTCAAAATATTATTAAGAAATAAAAATACAGAACTGACTTCTCACCTGAGAGGCAAAGGAGACAGCAGGTACCAACTGGTCAATTAATAAGAGACCAATCAAAATCAAGAAGAACCCAATGCTATAAGAGTAGAGAACAACATGTGCTGTACCTTCACTGTACTTTCTGATGGCTCCTTCTTGAACATTTCCGATGATAGCATCACATATCAATGCTAGACTTACTAACATCACCCCTGCAAAATAACAATACATACAGCACATACTTGGAGTAATATACTAATTATAATTCTATTCTAGCTTCGGTGGGATATGGCCGGTGTGTTGAGAGAAGAATAATTCCATTCTATAGAATTATTCTTCCATCAGCCATGCGTGTTGTAAGAGATGACTAAAATGCCAGGAGCAAGGGGCTAGTAACCCCTTTTCCTGTATGCATTACTAAATTTAACAAGAGAAACTTGTGCACAGTACTATATTTTTTTAAATTTAAATATTTTATATTTAATTCATATAAGCACTAAACCCATGTGGGTCATTCAGCACAAGACATGGTGGAGGCTTGATCCTCTG
Organism: Cherax destructor; assembly: GCA_009830355.1. Taxonomy (NCBI): domain Eukaryota; kingdom Metazoa; phylum Arthropoda; class Malacostraca; order Decapoda; family Parastacidae; genus Cherax; species Cherax destructor. Next base: position 293,438 of record WNWK01000834.1, read on the forward strand.
TTGAGTGCGAAACAGATGCACTTCCTGTTTGTACTCTAAATACAGTATATTATAACACTGATGAACAAAATTTTCTCTAATGACTGGGCATTGTTACTGAATTATTAATATAAAGAACCAACATTTGACAATAATAATCCCCAAGAGAAGCCACATAAAATTTTAGTGGGGGATAGTTTGGAAGAAAATGATTAACAAGTTCTATATGTACATACTATTCTTGTGGTTTAGCGCTTCTTTTGATTATAATAATAATCTATATACATATTAGAGCCTCACTGAAGAGCAACACTTTTTTTTAATTTTTTTTTTATTAACACATCGGCCAATTCCCACCAAGGCAGGGTGGCCCATAAAAGAAAAACTTTCATCATCATTCACTCCATCACTGTCTTGCCAGAGGGGTGCTTTACACTACAGTTATAAAACTGCAACATTAACATCCCTCCTTCAGAGTGCAGACACTGTACTTCCCATCTCCAGGACTCAAGTCCGGCCTGCCGGTTTCCCTGAATCCCTTCATAAATGTTACTTTGTTCACACTCTAACAGCATGTCAAGTATTAAAAACCATTTGTCTCCATTCACTCCTATCAAATACGCTCATGCATGCTTGCTGGAAATCCAAGCCCCTCGCACACAAAACCTCCTTTACCCCCTCCCTCCAACCTTTCCTAGGCCGACCCCTACCCCACCTTCCCTCCACTACAGATTTAGTACTACAGATTTATACATTCTCGAAGTCATTCTGTTTCGTTCCATTCTCTCTACATGTCCGAATCACCTCAACAACCCCTCCTCAGCCCTCTGGATAATAGTTTTGGTAATCCCGCACCTCCTCCTAATTTCCAAACTCAGAATTCTCTGCATTATATTCACACCACACACACTGACCTCAGACATGACATCTCCACTGCCGCCAGCCTTCTCCTCGTTGCAACATTCATCACCCATGCTTCACACCCATATAAGAGTGTTGGTATAACTATACTGTACTCTCATATATTCCCCTCTTTACTTCCATGGACAAAGTTCTTTGTCTCCAGACTCCGAAGTGTACCACTCACCCTTTTCCCCTCATCAATTCTATGATTCACCTCATCCTTCATAGACCCATCTGCTGACATGTCCATTCCTAAATATCTGAATACATTCACCTCCTCCATACTCTCTCCCTCCAATCTGATATCCAATTTTTCGTCACCTAATCTTTTTGTTATCCTTATCACCTTACTCTTTCCTATATTCACTATCAATTTTCTTTTTTTACATACCCTACCAAATTCATCCACCAACCTCTGCAACTTCTCTTCAGAATCTCCCAAAAGCACAGTGTCATCAGCAAAAAGCAACTGTGACAACTCCCACTTTGTATTTGATTCTTTATCTTTTAACCCCACACCTCTTGCCACTTGCAACACTTAACCACTTAATTTCTCCACGCATGGCTTCAATTCACAGGATGGTTCCCTCAAGTAGAATTTTTTCCCAGGATTGGGGTAAACGTTTTCAGGGAAGTGCAAGAGGACAGGGAAACTCAGAGCTTGACACAAATATAAATGTGGAAAAAAGACACCTCTGTACAGTTCAGGACATTTATTAGAGGAAACATTTTGCCATGTGTCGAAACATTTCCTCTAATAAATGTCCTGAACTGTCCTTAAGTCTCTTTTTTCCATATCTTATCAGTATCACCATACTATTTATCCCAAATATAGTTGTTTTCTCTTAACACAGGTCTGATCCAGTGGTTGGGTAGCTACCTTTTCATTCCTACAAACAGATGCCCGTGTTCTACTCATGTCATGCAATGCAAAAAAATTCTGTACTAGCCATGACAATATCTCAGGAGAAAATATCTATTACAGTAAGAAAAAAGACATAAAGCTATAGTCTGTACTTACTAGAGTGTCATAATTTTTATATATCTACTCCATGTTAAGACTATATGTCTTTGACAAACAATATAACTTACCAGTAAGAGAGAAATCAGGTTGCAATGTGGAATCTGCGAGTGTGAACCAGATTAAGCCTGAACTCATACACAGACACGCTACCACCTCCAAAATTGAGTATCGTTTTCCAAGAATGAGTATTGATCCAATCATGACTGGTATCAATTTGCAAGACTTGAATATAACCTGAATATGAGAAATAAATCTTATACTTCCTCCCTGACAAGTAAGTACAGAATTTAAACTTAACAAAGTCAGCTTTTACATATTCTACAGGAAATTAGATATTAATGTCACATATACCTATTATATATAAAGCTATAATAGCCATATTCTATTAATTCCAAGCAATTGCAATAATTTAGCAGTGCCATCATACCTGAGTAGGGTAGTTAAGATACCCAACAGATGAATTCGAAAATCCCATTGTGCCAACGGTTAGTATAGCAATTATTACATAGGTTTTCAAAGGTATTCTGTAAGAGATAATGAAAACAATCTAAACTAGGTAATTTAACTTATGAGAATTATAATATCACACACAATACAATATTTTTTTTTTTTAACACATGAGCCATTTCCTACCAAGGTAGGGTGACCAAAAAAGAAGAAGAAACACTTTCATCATCATTCACTCCATCACTATCTTGCCAGAGGCACGCTTACAACACAATAATATTTTATTATTAAATTCTCCAGGATAAATATTCTTGACAAAGATCATTTTTATTATTTTATTAGTGCACAGCATTTTTTGTATTTTTGTTAATTTTAAGTTTTATTATTAAAAACAGACACAAAATTAATTAAATATTTTAACTAGCAAACAAATTGGTTTTCAATCAGCAAATTTTTAAAAATACATACACTGTACTCCTGAAGTGCACATGCATGCTAGTGGCTTTCTTTTGTGCTTAACAATATTTGATTACATGTAAACTACATTCTTATAATGAACAAAGAAATAAAATTTGTTTGCTTATAATCTTGGCTTCCCTACACTGCACTGCTACCTCTTAACAAATGTTCCTCTCATGCAGGAAATTCCAATACAAGATAACAAACATTTTTGGAATTTAACACACACTACCTTCTTCATATCTCTTCAAATTTAGTATTCAAAGTTATCCAATGCCCTGAACTAACATCTGTATATACGTACTTATAATTTAAGAGGTATATGAATATGAGGGTGTGTAAAGGTAGAAAGTTGAAAGTAAACATACCTTTGAAGAGTTTCGAGAATTTAACTACTCTCGGAGCCCAGCCATGTGCCAGGCTCGTCTGGTGCTTGCCTGGTCAACCAGGCTGTTGCTGCTGGAGGCCTGCTGCCCCACATATTCATTACAGCCTGGTTGATCTGGCACCTGGTGAAGATACTTGTCCAGTTTCTTGAAGGCTTCTACATTTGTTCCAGCCGTGTTTCTGATATCTTCTGGTAAGATGTTGAATAGTCTGGGACCCCGGATGTCCCCACCATACCCTGCTTCTCACTGGGTTTATTTTACACTTCCTCCCATATCTCTCACTCAAGTAAGTTGTAATGGCAGTGTGCAGATTTTGGACTATTCCCTTGAGTACTTTCCAGGTACGTACGTAGTATATTCTTTCTTATTTCAACATGTCGGCCGTTTCCCACCGAAGCAGGGTGGCCCAAAAGAAAAAAACGAAAGTTTCTCCTTTTACATTTAGTAATATATACAGAAGAAGGGGTTACTAGCCCCTTGCACCCGGCATTTTAGTCGCCTCTTACGACACGCATGGCTTACGGAGGAAGAATTCTGTTCCACTTCCCCATGGAGATAAGAGGAAATAAGAACAAGAACTAGTAAGAAAATAGAAGAAAACCCAGAGGGGTGTGTGTATATACATATGCTTGTACATGAATGTGTAGTGTGACCTAAGTGTAAGTAGAAGTAACAAGACATACCTGAAATCTTGCATGTTTATGAGACAGAAAAAAGACACCAGCAATCCTACCATCATGTAAAACAAATACAGGCTTTCGTTTTACACTCACTTGGCAGGACGGTAGTACCTCCCTGGGCGGTTGCTGTCTACCAACCTACTACCTAGGACGTAGTATATATTATCATGTATCTCTCTCTCCACTCCAATGAGTACATGTTCAAGACTTGAAGGCATTCCCAGTAATTTAGGTGCTTTACTGCTTCAATGTGAACCATAAACGATTTCTGCATTTGTTCCAGCTCTAATATTTCACCTGCTTTGAACGGAGCCGTCACCACTGAGCAATATTCTAAATGAGGGAGCACTAGCGATTTGAAGAGTGTCACCATCAGCATTATAGATAAGAGTAAGGTGATGAGGGTATCAAACGATTTAGATAAAGAAAAATTGGATATCACATTGGAGAGAGGGAGTATGGAAGAAGTGAACGTTTTCAGATACAGTGGAACCCCGGATTTCGTACTTAATCTGTTCCCGAAGGTTGGTCTAAATCCGAAACATACGAAAACCGAAGTAATATTTCCCATAAGAAATAATGTAAATACAATTAATCCGTTCCAGACACCCAAAAATATTAACAAAAAATACATTTTTTAAAGAATAACTATAGTTTTACATACAGAAAACAATGATAAATAAATATAAAACACTAATGAAATTAATAAATGAACATTTAAATCACTATTACATACCTTTATTGAAGACTCTTGTTGGCGTATGGAAGGCGGCGAGGAGGGGAGAGAGAGAGCTTTTTGTTTGGAAAAGAAATCCCCCTCCACAAGGACTTCAGGTATCAAAGCCCTATCCAGGGTTACTTTCCTTCTTTATCTTTTACTGGCACTAGGACCAGCTTGAGAGTCACTGGACCCCTTTCACACAAAAAATCTGTCCAGAGAGCTCTGTTTCTGGCATCTCTTTAAGATTTGCCTAAAATGGGACAAGGTATTGTCACTGAACATGTTGCAGATACAGCTTGTATCAGCTTGGTCAGGGTGATATTTTTCCACAAAAGTTTGCAACTCATTCCACTTTGCACACATGTCCTTAATCACTGAAGAATGCACCTTCTTCCCTCTCTCTTCCTCCTCCTCTGAAGCAATTTCCTCATCTAAGGTCTGTTGCTGTTCCAGATGAAGGTCTTGCAGGTCTTCAGTGGTTAGCTCTTTCTTGTGGTCCTCCACCAACTCTTCCACATCCTGGCCACTCACCTCCAACTCCATGGCCATCCTCAAAGACACAATAGATTCCACAACAGGCGTAGGGTCATCAGGGTCAGCCTCAAACTCTTCAAAATCCTTGTCGAGGACACATTCTGGCCACAATTTTCTCCAAGCAGAGTTCAAAGTACTGGAAGTCACTCCCTGCCAAGCCTTACCTATAAGGCTTATGCAATAGAGGATACTGAAGTGATTCCTCCAGAACTCTTTTAGGGTCAATTCAGTGTCTGAGGTCACTTCAAAGCACCTTTGAAACACTGCTTTTGTGTAAAGTTTTTTGAAGTTAGAAATGACCTGCTGGTCCATGGGCTGGATGAGAGGAGTGGTAGGCAAGAACTTCACTGTTATAAAACTGAAGTCCCTAAACAATTGATCTTCCAAGTCTGGAGGATGAGCAGGAGCATTGTCCATTACCAGGAGGCACTTGAGTGGCAATTTATTTTCCAGGAGGCATTTTTTCATACTCGGGCCAAACACTTCATAGACCCAGTCAATGAAAATTTGCCTCATGACCCATGCCTTATTATTAGGTTTCCACATCACACACAATTTACTCTTGACGACATTGTTTTTCTTGAACACTCGGGGATTTTCAGAGTGATACACCAGTAAAGGCTTCACTTTGAAATCCCTACTAGCATTACCACAGAACAAAAGAGTTAGCCTATCCTTCATAGGCTTGTGTCCTGGCAGTGCCTTTTCCTCCTGCGTGATGTAGGTCCTCTTTGGCATTTTCTTCCAAAAGAGGCCTGTTTCGTCACAATTGAACACTTGTTGGGGGACGAATCCTTCAGCCTCTACGTACTCCTTGAATTCATCAACGAATTCTTCAGCCGCACATTTGTCTGAACTTGCAGCCTCACCATGCCTTACAACACTGTATGCCACTACGCTTCTTGAATCTGTTGAACCAGCCTCTGCTGGCCTTAAATTCACTAACAGCAGCACTCGTTCTAGACATTTTCTTTACGAGATCCGCATGCAACTGCCTTGCCTTTTCTCAAATGATCCACTCCACAACACTATCTCCCGCTAACTGTTTTTCGTTGATCCACACCAACAACAACTTCTCCACATCTTTGATTGTTTGTAATCTCTGTTTCATTAGCATATTTACCCCTTTCACAACTTTAGCTTCCTTGATTTCTACTTTCTTTGCCAGGATGGAACAGACTGTTGATTTCGACTTCCCATACATCCTGGCAAGCTCGGCTAAACGCACGCCACTTTCGTATTTTTCTACAATCTCTTTCTTGAATTCTATCATGTTTCTCACCTTCTTTACCAAAGGGCTGGCACTAGGAACTTTCTTTGGGCCCATGGTCGCTTATTTCGCAGTCGCACTCAATAGGCGAACACAAAAAACAATGGAACGCGCAAAGTAATGCTCACACGACCAGTGACAGAGCCAGACTGAGACACATACGCATGAGTGACAGCATCCTGGGCAGACGGACGCGTCTGATACGTACAATTTCCGGGTGGAGGTATGAAATCCGGACCAAAATTTTGCAAAGTGTTTTAAATCCAAAATGTACGATATTCGGTGCGTACAAAATCCGGGGTTCCACTGTATTTGGGAGTTGACTTGTCAGCGGATGGGTTTACGAAAGATGAGGTTAACCTTAGAATTGATGAAGGAAAAAAGATGAGTGGTGCGTTGAGGTATCTGCGGAGACAAAAAACGTTATCCATGGAGGCAAAGAAGGGAATGTACAAGAGTATAGTGGTACCAACACTCTTATATGGGTGTGAAATTTGGGTTGTAAATGCTGCAGTGAGGAGGAGGCTGGAGGCAGTGGAGATGGAGACTTCATCTGGAGGTGGGGGTGTTATGGGGCTATAAGACCCAACATGTATTGATGTATTTAGGTGGCAATTATTCATGAATACCTAATTATATTGAATTTATCACAATTTTTGCTTAATGAGGGTTTGAGGGCAGGCCACCCTTAAAACCAAGTAGAAGCTAATCAAGCCTGATTTTCTCAATATAATAGGTTATAAAATACACACATTGAAATAAGATGTATTGTGGGTGCATGTAGATTGTGCAAGACGACAGTCTTTTGTTTTTGTGTGTTTTGAAGTGGGAGAAGCTCCTCCCTCTTTTTTCCTCACTTCCCAAGATGGCTGCAGGAAGCTAGTACTAGTGGCTCTCTCTTATCTTATATTTGTTTTCTGGGCAGAATGTGTGTGCCAAGAGGTAAGAGGGGTCCTTTAGATCGATGTTACCATCATATTCTGTGATTTACAGTGTGTCAAGACACTGAGGGTTAAAGAAATGCTGAGGAAAAGAGTGTTAATTGTGGCAAGTGGATCTTGTTTCTGCTATGGGTCACATGTTGTGTATATGATTGGTATAATGTACAGTGGTACCTCGGTTTACGATGGTCCCCAAACTCGCCCTTTTATGTAAGTTTATTTTTTTAAATGCTTTTGTAAGTGTATTTTTGGGGGTCTAAAAGGACTAGTCTATTTTACATTATTCCTTATGGGGATAAATTCGTTTGGTAATGGCACTTGAACAGCATTCTGGAACGAAAAAATATCGTTAACCGAGGTACCACTGTACATGTAAATACAACTTAATATATAATTATTTTTATAATGGTGGTTTAAATAACCCAGTGAGAGGATTGGTGAAGGTTTTCAGATACAGCAGAGAATCATGAGTGTAAGTATCACTAGACAATAAGACCTTTAAGTGAAGTTAACCCCCACACTAGTACATGTAGGAGAACCTTGATGATAAAGTAGGGGAAAATAGCATAACAGAGAGTGTATAGATTTGTAGAAGGAAGACAGGGTAGGGGTCATCCTCGAAAAGGTTGGAGGGGGGGTAAAGGAGGTTTTGTGGGCGAGGGGCTTGGACTTCCAGCAAGCATGCATGAGCATGTTAGATAGGAGTGAATGGAGACGAATGGTTTTTGGGACCTGACGAGCTGTTGGAGTGTGAGCAGGGTAATATTTTGTGAAGGGATTCAGGGAAACCGGTTAGCTGGACTTGAGTCCTGGAAATGGAAAGTACAATGCCTGTACTTTAAAGGAGGGGTTTGGGATGCTGGCAGTTTGGAGGGACTTCTAAACTGTCGTATCTGAGCGCCTCTGCAAAGACAGTGATTATGTATGAGTGATGGTGAAAGTGTTGAATGATGAAAGTTTTTTCTTTCTTTTTGGGCCACCCGCCTCGGTGGGAAACGGCCGTGTTAAAAAAAATGAGTAACTGATGTTTAATGAACACTTGTCAGTACTCAATAATAACTCACATGAAGACAGACACACAGGAGGTTGACTGATTTGTATATTTTGACACCCCTTCTGGGATCCTCTTCTGCTGAAGAGGATCCCAGAAGGGGGTCAAAATATACAGATCAATCAACCTCCTGTGCTTCTGTCTCTAAGAGGTATATAATGGTTGTTACCCATATTATGATGTTCCAAGTCATGACCTCAAAATGATGTAGGTCATAACTCTTGAACTATAGGTCAGACTGAGGTAAGACTTACAGACCTGAGTTCAGAGCAATGGGTAATCTTGAATACAAAATTTGAGGGGGTGTTAGGCACTGGTTGTCTTGTCCTGAAAAGCCCCACATTTCTGCTTATCACACTTTAAAATTCTTCCTAATCCACTTAAGGAATTCACTACACCCAGCAGCAATCTGATAATTACTTACTTTCTAGCAATAGCATTGCCAGATAAAATTATCTGAAGGAGTGCAAATATTGTATAAAAGGCAAACTGCACCAACGTCAGATACCAGCCGTGAGGTTGCATCCCTTCCAACGTAAATATTAGTTCCTGCAGAGAAATAATTACAATCACCAAGAGGGTAACAGATTAGCAAATAGCATCAGTTATTAAAAAAAGTGGATCTAAATTAAGTAAAGTAACAGTGTACACTAAATGTTAGCTGGAAACTGATGCTCTACATCCTGTTGTCACTAATTATTAAAACAACAGTTAATCACAGCTTATGGAAACAAAATCATCAATTAAAAATAAGACCATGGATTACCTGAGTAGAAAATACCTATACAGTACAGCCTCTCCTTACTTAGCAACGTACTCGTTTACTGACGACTCAGACTTATGACAGGCTCTCTGACCAGTATGCATACCTAAATAATGTATATTAGAGCTGATTTCCTCTATTCTGTTTATTAAAATATATAGTACACTTCTGTATAAACATTTAAAAATATACCAGAAATGTTATAAATGGTGCAAAGGTGACATTAAAACAATATCAAAGATGGTTGACACAAACCCACTATCATTGCAAATTTCTCTCAAATTTGAGCGCTGGAATTAGGTTAAGACGTGGTCTTAGGAACGGAACTCTGTCATTAGGTGAAGAGAGGCTGTATTTTAGTTTTTGTTCATATCCAGTTGATGGTGCACAACTTCAGATATTTCCCTTACACAAATATAATTTTCAGGGCATTAGAATTAATCTGATAAATAGTTATAATTTAAATAGTACAGTAGATGATAACTAGAATTAGAAGCACTTTATAACAAAAATTACAACTAAATGTACAGTGGAACCTCTGTTTTCGTTTGCCCCAGTTTTCGTCAAATTCGGTTTTCGACAACTTTTTTCGTCAAAACATTGTCCCAGTTTTCGTTCATCACCTCAGTTTTCGTCCACCATACCAAACGTGTCCGCCTGCCCGCGCCCACACAAAGCATCCCATGTATGCATTCTAAGTCAGTCTGGCTTTGTTTCTCGTCGAGTGAACATTACCCTGCGCGGTGGGTAGTAATGATGGTAGAGGGTGGTAGTGATTGTGGTAGAGGGTGGTAGTGGTTGTGATAGAGGGTGGTAGTGGTTGTGGTAGAGGGTGGTAGTGATGGTGGTTGAGGGTAGTAGTGATGGTGGTTGAGGGTGGTAGTGATGGTGGTAGAGGGTGGAAGTGATAATGGTAGAGGGTGGTAGTGATGGTGGTAGAGGGTGGTAGTGATGGTGGTAGAGGGTGGTAGTGATTGTGATGGTGGTAGAGAGTGGTAGTGATTGTGGTAGAGGGTGGTAGTGATGGTGGTAGAGGGTGGCAGTGATGGTGGTAGTGATGGTAGTACTGTGGTAGTGGTTGTGATGGTGGTAGAGGGTGGTAGTGATTGTGGTAGAGGGTGGTAGTGATGGTGGTAGAGGGTGGTAGTGATGGTGGTAGAGGGTGGTAATGGTTGTGAGGGTGGTAGTGATGGTGGTAGAGGGTGGCAGTGATGGTGGTAGTGATGGTAGTAGAGGGTGGTAGTGGCTGTGATGGTGGTAGAGGGTGGTAGTGATTATGGAAGAGGGTGGTGGTGGAGGGTGGTAGTGATGGTGGTAGAGGGTAGTAGTGATGGTGGTAGAGGGTGGTAGTGATGGTGGTAGAGGGTGGTAGTGATGGTGGTAGAGGGTGGTAGTGATGGTGGTAGAGGGTGGTAGTGATGGTGGTAGAGGGTGGTAGTGATGGTGGTAGAGATAACCTCTCCTCCATCTCCCCTCCTCGCTGTCTTCCTTACGCCAACAAGAGTCTTCAATAAAGGTAAAAGTGATTTAAATGTTCATTTATCCATTTCATTAGTGCTTTATATTTATTTATCATTGTTTTCTGTATGTAAAACTATAGTTATTCTCTATAAAATGTATTTTTTGTTAATATTTTTGGGTGTCTGGAACGGATTAATTGGATTTACATTATTTCTTATGGGAAATATTGCTTCAGTTTTCGTCAAATTCGGTTTTCGTTAGACTCTCTGGAACGGATTAAAGACGAAATCTGAGGTTCCACTGTATTACAATTAAAGAATGATGATAGTATGAAAGGTGAGAAAAGCCGTGCCTGTACTTTGAAGGAGGGCTGGGGGATGTTGCAGTCTAAGGGTAATCTGATTATGATGGAAGAACACTTTTGGAAAGACAGCAACTGAATGAATTATGGTTAACTGGGTTTACTTCTTTGGGTCACCCTGCCTTGGTAGATGGCCACTGAGTTAAAAAAAAAATGAAATAAAATTCCTAAATATTGTAACAATCAAGGTTGGAGATGATAACGGTGGAAGATCAACTGGTGGGAAAAGCAGTGTAACATTTTCATGGCAGTACGTACATTCATATCATGAGTGAGGGAGACTGGTCACTAAAATTGGGGTATGTGTCATTTCTGAATTTTTCCTCGGTGAAAAGTGTAAAACATTTTACTCTGCTCTTACAAGAATGCCAGGATCTGGTTCAGGGAGGCTTCAAAATCCTAAGGTTCCAGTCCTGAAAGACTCTAGCTTGACTACGATGTTGACATCTATATTCTACGTTTTCCTTTCTACATGTCACAGGCAGGCTGGTTAATCCAATGCTTAGTTGCTAAGTGAACATCTAGGCACTAAACTTCGGGAAGCAGGGCTCATATGGTATAAGTTGTCATAATTCCTAAAAATGTAACAAAAAAGTCAAATAAATTTGCCTCTCGGAGAAAAATTTAAAGATACAAGTCTATTAGTTTAGGTTTGGTGTACCACAGCTTAGACTACCACCATATTGGTGCTGTATGACCCTTATGGGTTTCAGTACTTCCTCATAAACATAATAATAATAATAATGCTAAACAGTTTAGACTGATTACAAATATTATGAAGACACTATGCAAGAATACTGTATACAACTGGACAAGAAGTAGTACTCTATCTTAATACATGTGAATAAATCAACTGCTATATGTGTAAACACAGCTTTATTTGTAAAAAAAATTATTGAAATTCCTAAGGTAATAAAATAAAAACAAAATAATTTATCATTCTAATTTAAATAATTTCCAAAATGAAACATCATCAGAATTAACTATTTTAACAAAATCTAAAGTACATGGTGAATCTGAAGACAGAAAATGATGGCACTGTTAAAGAGATGCCCCCTACAGGTAAATAATCAATTCTACTTACAAGCATGTAGCCATAGGCAATGTAGAAAATAAAGACAGCCGTCGAGAGGAAAATAAACTGTGGTGTGGGCGGGAGTTTGGACACCGGGAACCCAAAGAGCTTCACAACATTCTTTTTAGGTTGACCAACAGTCTCCCCTAATGTTACACTCACACTGCTACTCTTACTCATCTTAACTGAAAGACAAAAGTACTACTGAATTTACAATTAAATAATAAAATTCAGTACTGTACTGGTAATGTAGTATGTAAGCCTGACAAGAACCATTTCACACTAAAATTAGGTACTGTAAGCATCATTAAGGTAAAATTTCTCGGGAGACACTGCACTACTTCCTGGCAAATCAACATCCACTACATAGGAGAAAGAGAGGAAGAAAAAGTAATGGTAGTGGTAATGCTGGTAGTGGAAACAGTAGTGGAAGTAGTAGTAGAAAACTATGGGGAATGTACCTGAGGACAGTAGTACCAACATTGTTATATGAGTGTGAAGTATGGGCTTTAAATGTTGCAGAGAAGAGGATGTTGGAAAACGTGGAAATATCCAGTTGGAGAACAATTTGTGGTGTGAATATTATGCAGAGAATTGGGATTGCAGAAATTAGAAGACAGCAAAGGCACAGTTCAAAGGGGTGACAAGGGGTTGTTGAGATAGTTTGCCCATTTAGAAAAGGAGCAGAATGGCATGACAAAGAGAGCATATGAATCAGGGCTGGAGGGAAGTAAGGGATAATGTTATCCTAGAATGGAAAGGAGGTACGAGGGTTGCAGGAAGTTCTAAGTGATGGAAGTATGTTTAAGCATGTTAGATCAGTGATTAAGTGGATTTTAGACCGAAATGAGTGATGATAAGTGGATTTTAGATCAAAATGAGTTATAAGTGGATTTTAGATCAAAATGAGTGATAAGTAGATTTTTAGGTTCTGATGCACTGTTGAAGAATAAGGAAGGTTAACATTTATAAAGGGATTCAGGTAAACTGGTTAGCCTGATTTGAGTCTTTAATGCTATACAATATTATTATATTATTATTATAATCATGAGGGAGTGCTAAACCCATAGGATTATACAGCGCATGTGGGGGGGATGGAAGGTATTCAGGCTCAATTCAGGGAACCAGAGCACAGATCCAATTCCCTAGATCAAGAGCCCCTCACCAGCGTCAAGGAACTACCCTTGAGGGGACAATATTATTATAAACTTAATTAGAAGCTGGTAAAGACAGTTTATTCCATCCATTAATATCTGTAGTCTACATCAGACGACTTAAGCTAGACATACATGTATGATTTAAATTTTTTAAGCTAAATTTTATTAGATTTAATCATAATCACTTCACCATTTCAGGGCTAGAGTAAATAAGTCATGTTTCTGACATTATTAACCTGAATAAAAATCAATAATCAAACTGTTAGTTATTCTTTTTTATAATGACTTAGATTTCCACTATTTCTTCAATTTGTTTTTGTTATTGTTTTACTGATTTATAAGATAAACAAGCAAACCAACTAAGCCACAACATTAACAAATAACATGAAATAATTACCACAAAATTATGCTATGCGTCCCTGAGTTAGGCGTCAAGAGGTTAATTGATCAATTTTTGAAGGTAAAAATGGCAAGAAGTTCTATTTCTACTTCTTTTTATACGATATGAAGTTCCATTTATTCTTCTTTCGTGCTGGGTGAAGAATATTTGGAGTTAGTTAAGAGGACACCTTTCCCTGCCACGTCTAACTTTGTTGGGGGTGTATAGGACCACCAAATCTTGCGCCGTAATGAACCCTACATCCTAGGGCTCTGGGAAAGGAATTGTGCCCGAAACACAGGATGGATATGGGATGCACAATAAACTAGCCACTTCGGTGGCAAAATCTAAAAAAAAAAAAAAACTAATAGGGAATGGAAAATGAGTTCCCCTTCTCTCTCTCTCTCTTTAGAAAATAAGACGGGAAAAAATAATTTTTCAGTGAGGTCAGGTGGACCCCACATCTAAACCTCGGCATAGCCAGACGGCCATGTACCATCAGTGGCCAGGCTTCAAACACATTTTATTGTACAGCAATACAGAAATGGAACAGACTGCACATGTCAAAGTCAGTTATAGCATAAACCAGTTCAAGAAGAGAGCCAAACGGTGCCTAATGAATGTAGCAACAGAGAGGGGAATGATTTTGTATTTTTTTAGCAAACACACATGTAAATATAAAATCCCGAATATAGCTTTTGTCTAATAATTCTGAAACTAGTCTTTAGCTTGCCTGATATACTCCAATATTGGAGCTTTAATAGAAACTGTGTAACATGCCAAGACAAAACCATTCTGATTACTAATTTTTTTACAATCTAAATATTCTGAACAACCTCACTATTGTAAATCTATTTAATCATTTGAAATTTGTACTTATTTGTAATTTGTAATACAATCTAGTTATCCTGAACTACCTCACTATTGTAAATCTATTTAATCATTTGAAATTTGTATTCATATGTAATTTGTAAGATTAAGAACTAGTAGTCTGCCCGAAATGCCTAGCATGCCCTAGCATGCTAGGCATGCTAACGGCCATCTTTGTAATTATTGTCTTTAAATGTAAAACACACATTGTAATTTTTACAGATAAATAAATCATCTTGAATCTTGAAATAACTCATTTTACCTTATTCCTAGTATATATCCTTTATAGTATAATAATAAGGTATTAAAAGGACCCCAATGCAAATAAGTCACTGTTTTTTTGGGTTATCCTGGTTCTCTACACATATGCTGCTATGTATGATAATCTATGTAACTGCATTTGTGTATTCCTAAATAAACTTACTAAGTCAGCAACCGGATTCACCCATGCCGTAAAAATCCGAGAGAGAAGACAAAAAATGTATGTGAATTAATCCATTTATTTTCACATAATGCATTGTTTGTGCGACATTAGATGACATTACATCTCTCACATAAAAAGTCTCTTAAGTTATGCAGAGCATTTCTGGCAAGCTTAAACCTAACCTACCTCCACAAGGACTGAAGAATTTTACCTTTTGTATACAAGACAGTAATGATTTTCACAATAAAATAGATTACATAAATATTAAACAAATGTATATGAAGCAGATAAAATCATCATAAGTTACGCGGGAATAAGAACACTTACATTATACTGCATTAGGATTATTCCTGTATTATCACATAATGTGACGAGATAGTATTTTACATGCATGTGTATACGACATTAATGATATTCACAGTAGAACTGGTTCAGCGAGAAGGACTTAAATGTATATGTATATGGCTGTATGCCGGGCCGACCAAGTGGCCAGCAAGTACTGTATGACGTGGAGAAACGTCCGAGGAGGAAAATGGGGAAAATCGTCGGCCAGTAATCAAGTGAGGATAAAGGCGACTACAGCAAGGTCGCTGGTGACGTCCACCTGCCACGTCGGGTGTGCGGCCGCCGCCGCCGACCCGTGTTTTCCGACGCTCATTGACGCAGACGTCACTCATGACGCTATAGGGCGTTCATAACATCTGTAATATTAAATCACAAAATGGGTGGGATTTGAAACCATGGCGAGTCATAAAACTCACTAAATTGTCATGGGTTCAATCAGTTCCGTGATTTGTTTGAGTCATGTTATTACGATTTCGTGAGAACCATTATTATTATTATTATTATTAGTAGTAGTAGTAGTAGTAGTAGTAGTAGTAGTAGTAGTAGTAGTAGTAGTAGTAGTAGTAGTAGTAGTAGTAGTAGTAGTAGTAGTAGTAGTAGTATTAGAAGAAGAAGAAGAAGAAGAAGAGCTGAACCTGAAAGGGGTTATGCAGCGCCCAGGGAATGGGAAGTAATCAGCTTTGATCCGAGGAGGGGGAATTCCGAGGATCAAAGAGCAATTGATGAATTAGACAAATGTGCAATTGTTGGATACATCTCTATTTTGAAGAAGTTTCGCCAACCAATGGTTTTATCAATTCAATACATGGGTTATTAATTGGAGACAATAGAAAATAAGGAAATCGGTCCCTCAGCCTTCAAAAAATATGACCTTACTAATGATGTTTAAAGGAGCAGCGTAACCTCTCGATTCCTGTTACACTTGATCAAAATCGAAGCACTCTGGTGGCCTTATTTCATACGCTTAGGCCCTGCTGTCTCGCCTTCAAATATCTGCTTGCCGTGATTCCAAAGTCCTTTTCACATTATGTATGACTTAATTCTAAGTAAGTAAGTAAGTAAGTTTATTCAGGTATACACAAATACATTTACATACATTATCATACATAGCAGCATATGTGTAGAGAACCTAGGATAACCCAAAAAAGTCAGAGTGACTTATTTCCATTGGGGTCCTTTTTATACTTAATTTTTACATTGTAGGATATATATATGTCATTATATTATAAAGGATATATGTATACTAGGAATAAGGTAAAAAGAGTTATTTACATATACATGTGTGTTAACTAAAAAAATAAAAAATCATTCTCCTCCCTTTCTGTCGCAACATTCATTAGGTACCTTTTGGTTCTCTTATTGAACTGGCTCATGCTATGACTGGCTTTGACATGTGCAGGCAGTCTGTTCCATTCCTTTATTGCTGTACAATAAAAGGTGTTTGAAGCCTGGCCACTGACTGTGGGTACTACAAAGTTGTGCTCTCTCCCCTTAGTACTATGACTGCTTTGGTTCCCAGCCTTGACAAAATTGGCAGCAAGATATTCTGGACACTGTTTGTGAGCAATTTTATAAACTTGATTTAATTTAAGTTGTTTTACTCTGTCTTCAATATTCAGCATATCCAATTGTTGTAATTCATCCTGGCCTACATGCTCTCTTGGACCCAGGTCCAGGATGAATCTTACCATTTTGTTCTGGGTGATTTGCAGCTTATCTTTCATTTTTTGTCAAGGCAGAGTACCATGAAGAGCAAGCGTAGTCAATATGACATTGTATAAGGGCTAGACATAGGGTCCTGCGAGCCTCAGTAGGTAGACACTGTGCTTGTCTGTAGAGGAACTTCAGTCTGGCATTCGCTTTCTTTACTACACTGTTACCTATCAATTCTCCTGACATGCATGGGTCAAGGGGATTCCCAGATATTTTACTGAGGAAACTGAAGTGATGGATTCCCCATTACACCGGATATTAAAATTATTTACCCTGCTCAGTTTATATTTCGTGCCAAAGAGTATGGCTTCTGTTTTCCCTAGATGTAACGATAGTTTGTTGTCTACTAACCATTTGCTGCAGGACTCCAGTTCCAGTGTTAATACATTAGCTATATCTTGTGGGTCTTTACCTGACACTAACAGAGCACTGTCATCCGCATACAGTAGGAGTTTGCACTTGACACTGATGGGCATATCATTTACATAACACAGGAATAATAAAGGACCCAGAATACTACCTTGGGGAACTCCACATGCTATCGGCAGTGGTTCTGATTCCGTTTTGTTGATTTTGACAATTTGTTTCCTGTTGCTAAGATAGGACTTAAACCAGTCTGTGGAACCTATGCCGATAGCTTGAAGTTTCTTACATAATATATTGTGGTTGACAGTATCAAAGGCCTTTTGCAAGTCTAAAGTTACCATTCCTATGAGGTTCTATATCATACACCCTTTTTAACTTCCAAGGTTATTTGCATTCTCCAGGCACTGTACTTTGTATTTATCCACAATAACTGCATCTGCTATTTTTCGGACCACGACATTAGTTTCTGTCTTCCTGAAGTCCAGTAGTTTACCTCCCACAGGATGGGTATGGGGTGCATAATAAAGATATTAAACTAAGTTCAGTAGTATCTTCCTCTGAATCTATTATTCACGCTGTTTTTGTGTCGTCAGCTAGTTTACTCATGTCGCTATTTATTCCCTCGTCAAGGTTATTTATATAAATTGTGAACATTATATGGTCTAAAAATTATCCTTGTGGAACTCCACTTGTGACTAGTCCCAATTCTTATTTCACCCCATTAATGCAAACTATGAATTCATGGGAAGAAGTCATGCCAGAGAGTTGGTCCAGAAGTTAGCAAACAGGTTGTAGGAGTCTGTACCAACGTTCCATAGTGCTGATGTGTCAGAAACGTATCATAACATTCATGGTACAGGATAGCGACACGTTGATGAATTAGACACATGTGTAATAACCTCGATAATGTACACAATGAAATAATCATCACGGTTCAACCCTCTTATTTCAGAAACCTTTGGAACTTCTCTAGCTTCTGAACATGCTTCCTCAAGCAGAGGGCTCCATGCTGGTGCTGCGTATTCTACAAGTCGTCTGATATACGGCGTGTACTTTGTTCAGATGGAATCTTTATTGAAGTTTCTGAAGGCAGGTCTGAGATTATCTACCCTTGCACGAGCTGATATGTGAATTATAAATGCGCCCCTGGCGAAAAAATGAGGTCCATATTGTACGGAAATTGTAAGAGCTAACGAGAAACAGTGGGGATTTAGCTGAAATTTTGAGACATTCCATGAGTTCCCGGGTGTTCAGTTCCTCAGCCTTCATAAATGTGAGGGTGACTGGTGACTCCGTGGCCTGGATGGCAAAACTCTCGCTTCACACGCGGAGGGCCCGGGTTCGATTCCCGGCGAGGTAGAAACATTTCGACGCATTTCCTTACACCTGTTGTCATGTTCACCTAGCAGCAAATAGGTACCTGGGTGTTAGTCGACTGGTGTGGGTCGCATCCTGGGGAACAAGATTGAGTACCCCAATGGAAATAAGACAGAGTCCTCGATGACGCACTGCCTTTCATGGGTTATCCTGGGTAGCTATCCCTCCGGGGTTAAAAATCAGAACGAAATCTTATCTTACATCTTATTAAGGTTGAGGGACTGATCATCTCAGATTACCACTCCGCTTCTGCCACTGTCTCCACCATTCTCCGTATTGTATTAAAAATGCACGGGTTGGTGAAACGTCTCCTTCAGTAAAGATGCCTAGGTGTTACACATGTCTTACTCATCTATAGCAACCCATCGCTGAGACACATGCAACGATAGGAGAGCCTTTTTATTTGTACCTTTCGTAGACACAAGCACGGTAAGGAGCTTAAAAACTGACCGGATTGATCAGCCTAGCAGCTAAATCCATAGCTTCAAGAAGTGCTAAAAGAACAAAAAACGAACTAACGCAAGAGGCAAATAATAAGTTCCCCGAAGCTGTGGAATTGAAGTCATTGCTTCTTGGTAATGGACCAGCCCTCAATGCATACATTCCAGCACCACCACTACCAGTACACTAGGCTCTGAGCAACTGGACAGCTCCATAATGCAACTTCTCCAAGGAGTGGCATCGAGATCTATCATACCGTTTAGGAAGGGGGGAGAAAAATTGCAAAGAAGTGGATTGTTGCGGCTTGGCAATGGACGCTCCAAAGAGAAAGAGAACCTGGCCAGCTGGCCTGGACCTCAGTACCGCTATGACCGCTGCGTGAGGTGTGTTGCTCTGCGTCTCTCTCATTACTCCTAGTGGTTCATCATTTACCCACACGTTTCTTATTTTCCGTCAAGTTCTTTCCCCCCGAGTTCGCTCTTAACCAGACAGTGTGTGGTAAAAAATCAATGCCGTGTACCCTGAATGGGAAGAAATTTCTTTGATTTATGAATCTATATATACTATTTTGCCCTGAAATAGATGCATTAATACTTTATTTTTACACTGAAGTGACGACAGATGTGCAAAGCCACTATCAGCTCATGCAAAGAAAAAGTTAGAGCGTAACACGATGCAGCAAACACACTGGTTTTAAAAGTGTAAACTTGCCCCAGCTGTTGATGAATTGATAAATCAATTGCAAGGCGGTGATGTAATGCCCTTGTGTAGGAGCCTTCACCATCGACTGTATACAAGCAAGACTTAGTAGTAGTGTTAGACCTGCGGGAAGCTCCCTGCAGGTAGGAGGTTCGAAACGTTTTACCTGGCAGGATTGCAGTGCATCTGCAAGTTGCAATGGCAGTGATGGGGGGGGGGGGGGAAGTTAAGAGACGTTGAATGTTCGTTTCCGACACCAAACATTACCTGCGAGTCCAGTTTTTTCCTTCCAACTTATCCGAGATGTCTTAATGCATTATTATTATTAGTAGTAGTAGTAGTATGAATGTAGTTATTATAATAATAATAATAATTATTATTATTGCAGTTACTAATATTATTATTATTATTATTATTATTATTATTATTATTGTTGTTGTTGCTATTATTATTATTATTATTATATTGCCTCCCAGCATACATAAGGGGGATTACCAATAGACCCCTGGCTGTCTCCAAGGCGCTGGACAGGCACCTAAAGTCAGTACCTGACCAGCCGGGCTGTGGCTCGTACGTCGGGTTGCGTGCGGCCAACAGTAACAGCCTGGTTAATCAGGTCCTGATCCACCATGAGGCCTGGGCCGCGGGGGCGTTGACCCCCGAAACTCTCTCCAGGTATCACTACTATCATCGTTATTATTTTGTTCATGGAAAGTTTTACTACAATACTCAACGAACTGCATCATAAGTGACAACCAAAGGCACTCCATAACCCGACATGTTTACATAACTGAAGGCACTCCCTAACCAGACATGTTTACACAGCCAAAGGCATTGCCAGAACCAGATGTGTTTACACAGCCAATGGCACTCCAGAACCAGACGTGTTTACACAGCCAATGGCACTCCAGAACCAAACGTGTTTACACAACCAAAGATATTTATAATGGCACATTTACAGATTCAGACGTATTTACAATGGGACCCATTTCCAGTCAGAATTCCAAGAACTCAGCCCTCGGAGAAAAAAAAAAAGCTAGCAAATGCCAACATTCCTTGAGCATTGTGACGCCAATAAAATTATTTTTTTTTCAGTAAGGTGTGAAGATATTAAGTAATAAAAAAAATTGTGCTTTGCTATGCATGATGATGTTTCACTATTTTTTTTTATTTTAAAAGTTCATTGAAATCTACAAGTTTAGGAAATATTACTTAAATTAATGTTAGAACTCTACTGGCGTGCTTCGACCTTGAGCGCCTCGCAACGTAAGTGTTAGTAAGAGTGTTCAGCTCACAAGTGAAAGTACCCTGGGTCGAACCCTAGACGAGGCGAGACGTATCAGCAAGTCTCCTAAACATCTGCTGCTCCCTCTTACCTAGCAGTAAATAGTTACCTGGGAGTCAATAAAGTATTAGTGGGTCGCATCCTTAAACAAGGACCCCCGTTTGGAAATGAGATACAATCAGTGTTTACACACACACACACACACACACACACACACACACGCCCCGATGGCATGGTGGCTAGCTTCACGCACGGAGGGCCCGGGTTCAATTCCCGGCGGGGTCGAAACATTTCGAAGTGTTTCTTTACACACACACATATATACAACAGGCCTAGTGTCTAATCGACATGTGCCTAGGACAAAATGGTAACTAACTAACTAACACACACACACACACACACAGGGGTCAGTCCTAGGACCGGTGCTGTTTCTGGTGTTTGTGAACGACATGACGGAAGGAATAGACTCCGAAGTGTCCCTGTTTGCAGACGATGTGAAGTTGATGAGAAGAATTCAATCGGAAGAGGACCAAGCAGAACTACAAAGGGATCTGGACAGGCTGCAAGCCTGGTCCAGCAATTGGCTCCTGGAGTTCAACCCAACCAAGTGCAAAGTCATGAAGATTGGGGAAGGGCAAAGAAGACCGCAGACGGAGTACAGTCTAGGGGGCCAGAGACTACAAACCTCAATCAAGGAAAAAGATCTTGGGGTGAGTATAACACCAGGCACATCTCCTGAGGCGCACATCAACCAAATAACTGCTGCAGCATACGGGCGCCTAGCAAACCTAAGAACAGCATTCCGACATCTTAATAAAGAATCGTTCAGGACCCTGTACACTGTGTACGTTAGGCCCATACTGGAGTATGCAGCACCAGTTTGGAACCCACATTTATCCAAGCACGTAAAGAAGCTAGAGAAAGTGCAAAGGTTTGCAACAAGACTAGTCCCGGAGCTAAGGGGTATGTCCTACGAGGAGAGGTTAAGGGAAATCGACCTGACGACACTGGAGGACAGGAGAGATAGGGGGGACATGATAACGACATATAAAATACTGAGAGGAATTGACAAGGTTGACAGAGACAGAATGTTCCAAAGATGGGACACAGCAACAAGGAGACACAGTTGGAAGTTGAAGACTCAGATGAATCACAGGGATGTTAGGAAATATTTCTTCAGTCACAGAGTAGTCGGGAAGTGGAATAGCTTGGGAAGCGATGTAGTGGAGGCAGGTTCCATACACAGCTTTAAGAAGAGGTATGATAAAGCTCATGGCGCAGGGAGAGTGACCCAGTAGCGGCCAGTGAAGAGGAGGGGCCAGGAGCTATGTATCGACCCCTGCAACCACAACTAGGTGAGTACAACTAGGTGAGTACACACACACACACACACATATTGCATATTCTTGGATTGTAAGAAGGCGTTTGACACAGTTCCACACAAGAGATTAGTGCAGAAGCTGGAGGACCAGGCAGGGGTAACAGGAAGGCACTACTTTGGGATCAGGGAATACCTGTCAGGAGACAGCAGCAGTCATGGTACGTGGCGAGGTGTCAGAGTGGGCGCCGGTGACGAGCGGGGTTCCACAGGGGTCAGTCCTGGGACCAGTGCTGTTTCTGGTATTTGTGAACGACATGACGGAAGGAATAGACTCCGAAGTGTCCCTGTTTGCAGATGATGTGAAGTTGATGAGAAGAATTCAATCGGACGAGGACCAGGCAGAACTACAAAGGGATCTGGACAGCCTGCAAGCCTGGTCCAGCAACTGGCTCCTGGAGTTCAACCCACCAAGTGCAAAGTCATGAAGATTGGGGAAGGGCAAAGAAGACCGCAGACGGAGTACAGCCTAGGGGGCCAGAGACTGCAAACCTCAATCAAGGAAAAAGATCTTGGGGTGAGTATAACACCAGACACATCTCCTGAGGCGCACATCAACCAAATAACTGCTGCAGCATAGGGCGCCTAGCAAACCTAAGAACAGCATTCCGACATCTTAATAAAGAATCGTTCAGGACCCTGTACACTGTGTACGTTAGGCCCATATTGGAGTATGCAGCACCAGTTTGGAACCCACACCTAGCCAAGCATGTGAAGAAGCTCGAGAAAGTGCAAAGGTTTGCAACAAGACTAGTCCCGGAGCTAAGGGGTATGTCCTACGAGGGAGGTTAAGGGAAATCGACCTGACGACACTGGAGGACAGGAGAGATAGGGGAGACATGATAACAACATATAAGATACTGAGAGGAATTGACAAAGTGGACAGAGACAGAATGTTCCAGAGATGGGACACAACAACAAGGGACACAGATGGAAGTTGAAGACTCAGATGAATCACAGAGATGTTAGGAAGTATTTCTTCAGTCACAGAGTTGTCGGGAAGTGGAATAGTTTAGGAAGCGATGTAGTGGAGGCAGGCTCTATACATAGCTTTAAGCAGAGGTATGATAAAGCTCATGGCGCAGGGAGAGTGACCCAGTAGCGGCCAGTGAAGAGGCGGGGCCAGGAGCTTTGACTCGACCCCTGCAACCACAACTAGGTGAGTACAACTAGGTGAGTACACACACACACACACATATATATATATATATATATATATATATATATATATATATATATATATATATATATATCGTATATAGGTTGGTAACAGCAATCGCCCAGGGAGGTACTACCGTCCTGCCAAGTGATTGTAAAACGGAAGCTTGTAATTGTTTTACATGATGGTAGGATTGCTGGTGTCTTTTTTCTGTCTCATAAACATGCAAGATTTCAGGTACGTCTTGCTACTTCTACTTGAACTTGGGTCACACTACACTTGGATGTACAAGCATATATATACACCCCTCTGGGTTTTCTTCTATTTTCTTACTAGTTCTTGTTCTTGTTTATTTCCTCTTATCTCCATGGAGAAGTGGAACACAATTTTTCCTCCGTAAGCCATGCGTGTCGTAAGAGGCGACTAAAATGCTGGGAGCAAGAGGCTAGTAACCCCTTCTCACGTATACATTACTAAAGTGGGATACGGCTGATTTGTTGAAAGAAAGAGGAAATATATATATATATATATATATATATATATATATATATATATATATATATATATATATATATATATATATATATATATATATATATATATATATATATATATATATGCAATAATCGCTAACGAGCGATAAAAAGATGCAAGATAACCACAGGGGGAGTTGAATGAAAGCTCTAGGCCTTTCGTGTTGCAATCAACACATCAGGCGCCTGCAGTGTTGCAGAAATAGTTGGAAATCCAGGCAGATTCGTTCAGGGGAACGACTCTCCCAGAATCGTTCCTAATTATTTCATTTGCTTTGCCGTTCTTTCTCTTTTTTTAATTGAAAATGTCTTTTATGTAAAATAAAAGTTTTGCAAGTAAGCCTGGTAGGGTTTCACTCTTGATTTCTGAAGCAGTATTATTATAATGAGTGACTTGCGAACGCTGGTGACGTAACCGCCCGCATCCGTATTATCTAGAACACTGTTTACGATATGTCTGTTTTATCTAGAACACCGTTTACGATATGTCTATTGTTCTGTTAACTTTGCTTACTATATGTCTGTTGTTCTGTTAACTGTTTGCTTACTATGCAAAAACTCAATGCACATTAAAGGCCCGAAAATTTGGAATTCATTACCTGTGATTGCCAAAGAAACCCTGCCTGAACCTCAATTCAAAACGCTCCTGAAAAACCACCTTCTCACCCAAACATAAGTGCACAATATTTAACATTACCAACAAAGTTAATTAATCACTTAAATGTAAAAACCTGTTATAAATAATGCATACTGAGCTAACTCTGTTTCTATAGCATTAACTCATCTAATGAACATATATACTGTAATTGCAATACAACTAATTGTTTTAATTTGTTTGATCTGATTTAATTAATTGCATTGCTGCAATTAATAAATTATTATGTTCAACTTATATTCAAATTTCACTACTTAAATACACAATTATACTTATTTTGTAAATTATCAACCATAATTTTTTACCATGTAGTCTACTGTTAATTAATTTTAAGAATGCCCACAATGCTCAGCATATTAGGGGCTTTTTGCATGTACACCCCATTCAGACCCATAACTATGTATTACTTCTTTGTATCATGTCTAAATAAAAATTATTATTATTATTACTATATGTCTGTTATTCTGTTAACTGTTTGCTTACTATGTCTGTTGTTCTGTTAACTGCTTACGATATGTCTATTGTTCTCCTGTTTGCTTACGATATGTCTTGTTCTGTTAACTGTTTACGAAAACTGTTGTTCTATTAACTTTGTTTAAGAAATGTCTGTTTTCCTGTTACCTGTTTATGGCACCCATGTGTACTTAAATTTCGCTGCTGTTGTATTTATAATTATAAATTATTATTATTATTATTATTATTATTATTATTATTATTATTATTATTATAAACACCTTGGGTTATGAGGAATGGGAAGATATCTCCACTCACCTGGAACAAGAGAGTAGGTGAGTACAAATAGGAAGCGAGTCTGGCGCTCAGCAGACGGAGGATCGAGCCTCCACCACGTCTTGCGCTGAATGACCCACATGGGTTTAGCGCTTAACATGAATTTAAATAAAAAAAAAAAAAAAAAAAAAACCTGGAACAAGAGCGTCTTATGAAGGGAATTTCGCTGCTAGTCTTCCTTCTATCCACCAGGGTGGTCAGGTTCAGTTCCTTCAACGTCTCCTCACGGTGCATTCCTCTCAGCTCTGGTACTAGCCTGGTTACAAATTTTTCCAGTTTGTTCACATGCTTTATCAGGTGTGGGCTCTATGCTGGGGCCGCTTACTCAGTGACTGGCCTAACATCAGCAATATATGCCAGGTTTGCTAACCTGACATGTATTGCTGACGTTGTACGGGTTATGTGTATTTCTGGTGATTTGCTCATTGTTTCCTTTATCCCCCCGGTCTCCTTTTCATTCTCTGATATACTATACTGTACTATATGTTTGGTCTGTCCTCACCTTCTCAAATATGCATGACCTTGCATTTGTTTGGATTTAACTCTAGAAGACACTTGTTTGAGTGCATCTGTAGTCAGTTGAGGTATTCCTGAACGCAGTCTCCCGTTCTTGTTCTTCTCATTAGTTATACATTATCCGCAAACAGAGACACTTAGGACTCAGTCCCCTATGGTAGATCGCTCACTTATATTAGGAACAGTAGCTGTTCTAGTACTGATCCTTGCGGAACCCCACTCGTTACTCTTTCCCATTCTGAGGTCTTTTTCTGTTAGTCTCTGCTTTTTATCATTCAATTTCTTCCTGACCCGCTAGAACACAATGTTTTTTTTTAACCCTGCCTGTTCCTCCAGTCTCTGGAATAATCTCTGGTGTGGTACTATATCAAATGCTTTCCTACAGTCCAAGATGTAATTCGGCCAGCCCCACCTTTCTTGTCTCATCTCTGTGACTCCCTCATTGAACTCCAGCAAATTTTTAAAGCAGTATTTTCCTTTCCTAAATCCTTACTAGCTTTCTGTAAAGAATCTAATTTTCTTCATGTTCTCTAATATCCATTTTTCTTGTTCTCTTCTCCAAAGCTGTTGACCGTATTTATGTTAGAAGTAATAACTTATAGATCTGAGCCTCTTGTCTGTTGCCTTTTTATATCTGGGCAACACATTTGCCTTTTTATATTTTTTTGGTTCTTTTCCTGATTGGAAAGACTGGTTGTATAAATTTGCCATCGGATCACATAGTGGTTCCTTTCCTTCTCTTAGCACACATGGAGATATGTTCCGGCCCCATTGCTTCTGTTACATCAAGATCGCTTAAATAGTTTCATAACCTCTTTTGTTGTGCTGATACTTTCTAGTATATGTTGATCTGGTCTAACTACAGTTCCTTCTGATTACTCACCACTTTCTTCCGTCAAGACTTCTGTCAATTTTTTGCTAAGCTCTCCGTATAAAGAACAAAAAGGCACAATACTGTGACTGGAACAATATACAAATAACCCACACATAGAAGAGAGGAGCTTACGACGACGTTTCGGTCCGACTTTGACCATTTACAAAGTCGGACCAGAACGTTGTCGTAAGGATCTCTATCCTATGTGCGGGTTATTTGTGTATTCTCCGCATACATCTCAGTCATTCTCCGTCAGCGTCAATTCCTCTTCCTTCAGAATTATCAACTTTCTCGCAGTTTTCTTTTTTCTTATGTGACTTTGGTTCTGTTTTGATCTTTGGTACTATATCATTTTCTTGCGTATGTGTTTCTGTCTCTCGTTTCTTTCACGGTTATCTGAGGTTGATTTGCTCTATATTTCTAGATTTCTTGCAAGCGTTCTTGCTCCCTTCCCTTGGCCTCTGCATTCCCCACTGAACCATGAAATTTCTCTGTTTTCTTTGTATATTTCTTCATGTTTGCTAGAGTTTGCTTCGTGGTACGTGTATGTGTGTGTGTGTGTACTCACCTATTTGTGGTTGCAGGGGTCGAGTTACAGCTGTGTTTGTGTGCGTACTCACCTATTTGTGGTTGCATTGGTCGATTCCCAGCTCCTGTATGTGTGCGTGTGTGTGGTTGCGTGTGTGTGTGTGTATATGTGTGTGTTTACCAGGCCATGACGTGTTGACTTTAGGCTTTCAGATCAAGTTCCCTCAAGCGATAAGACTGTTAGCACCTTGTTTTTTATGACCGAGGTCAGTGTGTGGACACAGGTCACACCCCAGTTTTTGATATGATGAATCCGATTCCGAAACAAATTATGTCCTAGAATTTGTATTGATAAAGCCACTGGTTTGGCGAAACGTATACAGTGAAGATACCCAGATGTTGCACATGTGTTTTAATTTCACGGGAGTAAATTCTTGGGTAGTTTTGGGTAGGGGTGGTTTTGATAAGGACCTGCCTTGTATGGGCCAGTAGGCCTTCTGCAGTGTCCCTCCATTCTTATGTTCTTATGTTCAATTATTATTATTATATTCCTGGGGAGGGGCAGGGTAGCCTTACTTTTTTTTCGTTGATGGACATATCCTCGACTAGGTAACACGTCATTTTCCTCATAGTGTCGTGTAAGTAGCAACCAACAGGTTAGTTAGTTTAATATATTTACTATTCCCTACATACACATGGTGAGGGCGGTAGTCACTACATGCCCAGGGTGTGGGTGGTAGTCACCACATACCCATGGTGTGGGCGGTAGTCAAAAATTACAGAGGTACTTAATAAGTTCAGGGACTAGGCTTAATAGCTTATATCTGGTTTCAGCCGTAATGAATTATTTATTGCCATGATTTCAGTCAAAAATATTACAGTGTAGCTTTTGTGGCCTTGAATTATTTATATTACCTCATATTTTAGGAACGTAAGGTTGAATTTAAGCAAATTCAAACGGTTATGAATTGTTTACAATAGGCTCAGTAACGGCGTTGTTCTAGTATGGATATTAATATGCCACTCTGGATAAAACACTTTGACATTTCTTTAACATTTGTGAGCGAGTTTTCTCTGAATTCATTGATTTTATCGCATTCCAGCACATAATGACGTAGACTGTGACAAAAGTTCCTCATAGTTCCTCTTAGCCCGAGATGTCATGCATAACCAGGGTTTTCCATAAGTACTGTCAAATGTCATGCACTCCAGTCTTGTAAAACTGTGTTCTGTAAATTTGGGAAATAATTGCTTTACACAAATAACCCGCACGTAGAAGACAGAAGCTTATGACGACGTTTCGGCCCGACTTGGACCATTTACAAAGTCATCAAAAAACATGACAAGTGTTTCCTGACGCGGGTCTTAGTCATATGATGACCAGGAGATGGAGCTTTCGGTCATCTGACTGAGGCCTTCCGCTGGCTTACCGGTCCGCCTCTTTAAAAATTGTGGTTATGATTATAACCATTACTTTACAGAATATATTGGAGAGGGGGACCCTGTCCCCATCTTTGTAAATGGTCCAAGTCGGACCGAAACGTCGTCGTTGGCTTCTCTTCTATGTTCGGGTTATTTGTGTATTGTTCCAGTCACGGTATTGTGTCTTTTTGTTCTAAATGTTTGCTATTTATTTGCTAAGTTTACATCAGCTGGCGGTGCAACCTCCCAGAGGTATTTCTAACTCAGCCGGAGCCGACCAGTAGTGACATCCAACACTCTGCTGCTATTCTTGGCTGCACCATTGACATGTGGCTTCCCCTGCATGATGGAACACAGCACAAACTACAGCAAAAGCGTTCTAACAGAAAGCCATAGCTAAACAAACTGGAGGAACTACAACAACAACGTGTTACGAGGCCTGGTAGGCAATACTCTTGCCTCACACGCCGAGTGTTCGTGGTTCGATCCCTGGCAAAGGTGGAAACATTGGGCATATTTCCTAACACCTGTTGTCCCGTTCACCTAGCAAGCAAGTAGGTACCGGGGTGTTAGTCGACTGGTGTATGTCGCATCCTGGGGGACAAGATTTAAGGACACGAATGGAAATAAGTCATACAGTCCTTGATGACACACTGACTTTCTTTGGTTATCCGGGGTTAGAAATCCGAACAAAATCTTATCTTAGCCTACTATCTAGATTTATCAACAAGTGTATTACGATGCAGCCACTTGCCCCTCCAGTGAGGTGTGTCTCAAACTGTGGTTTGTCGTAATACAAAACTAAGATTATATATATACTTTTTTTTTAATTCAGGTCAACAGTGACCACAATACTGGATGGATTCCTTGGCTCTCATGCCTGCACAGTTTTTTTTTTACAATTAATTACCTCGTTATGCTTCTTTCACATAATTTTTTTATTCGTTTTCTTTTATATTACGCAAATACCTACCCCATAAGATTACAGAGGTACATAATGGGTCCAAGGACTGAACCCATTATGTAGTTTTGATAGGTGGACGAGTTACAGTGTATTGAACTATTTACATGTTTATATCTGGTTACAGTCGCAATGAGTTATTTATGCAGACATATGTCTAAAGCTGTCGTAGTACTCCTGAACCCAGAGTGGAATATTTGACGATATTTTCACCGCCGCCCTGTTGAAGTCTCCCAGCTCAGGCTGACGGAATTTATTACCTCATGTCACTCCGTCATCTCTCACTTCACTCCTTCATCTCCCTCACGTCACTCCTTCCCTTCCCTTTACCCAACGCCTCTCCTCTCACGCATTTTAGAATACATCCGATTCCTTGGAACACTACCATTAAGGTGGTGAAGGAATATACAATTTCTTGCACTACCTTCTCGTTGTTACAGTTTAAGGGCTACGACGGCTTACATCTTCTTGCTAGAGCGTTGATATATTACGCCTCCAGGGAGACGAACCTTCACTTCCAGTCCACCATTAATATTTCGCGAATTTCTCCGCCTCTTTTCCACATTAAAAGGTTTTTACTGTTTTCCTCAATATATCATTCTTGCGTCATCACTGCAGGCGCGTGTGTGTGTCTCTCTCTACTTCTGTGTGTTTATTTGGTACCGTATGTGTGTTTAAGTGTCTGCGTGTGTTTGTCTGGTACCGTGTGTGTCTGCGTGTGTTTGTCTGGTACCGTGTGTGTCTGCGTGTGTTTGTCTGGTACCGTGTGTGTCTGCGTGTGTTTGTCTGGTACCGTGTGTGTCTGCGTGTGTTTGGTGCCGTGTGTACTCACCTAATTGTGGTTGCAGGGGTCAAGACTTAGCTATGTGTTTGTCTGGTACCGTGTGTGTTTGTCTGGTACCGTGTGTGTTTGTCTGGTACCGTGTGTGTTTGTCTGGTACCGTGTGCGTCTTCGTGTGTTTGTCTGGTACCGTGTGTGTCTGCGTGTGTTTGATACCGAGTATCTCTGTATATCAACATATGCCTGTCCAAGAAAGATAACTGTTGTCATGTATGTCTGTTTGTCTTTCTGTCTGTCTGCCTGCCTACGTGTCTGTGTTTGTCTGTCTCTGAGTGTCTGTCTGCCTGTCTGTCTGTCTGTTTGTCTGTCTCTCTGAGTGTCTGCCTATCTGTCTGGTTCTCCGTCCGTCCTTGAATAATTAAAACAAGTTGAGACTTTCACTGGCCTCTTATTAAGTTCTTTAATACATTCCTGATAATAATAATAATAATAATAATAATAATAATAATAATAATAATAATAATAATAATAATAATAATAATAATAATAATAATAATAAAATAATAATAATAATAATAATAATAATAATAATAATAATAATAAAATAATAATTATAATAATAATAATAATAATAATAATAATAATTATAAGAAGAAGAAGAAGAAGAAATGGGAGAAGGAGAGATAAATGAGAGATAAATCAGGTCTGATGAAAGGAAAATAAGGATAGCTCCAGTTCCTTGTATCAACAGCACTTCGCCGGCATCAAGAGTCCTGATGTTGGGCTCCAGCTCTTGGTGCCTAGTTTTGTTGTTGCGTTATTATCCTTTTTTTTTTGCGGGTTTAGCTTCTGTGTTGTTTACCACTTTTAGTGCCGGTGAAGGGCTCTTGATCCGAGGAATTGGAGATAATGTAATGGTTATGTATTGCTTGAGAGCCGATTGTTGCTTGCCAAGGTCAGGTTAAGTCATGAATCTAGATTAGTGAGTTCCCGAAGGCAAGGGGAGAGAGATATAGAGACAGAGAGGGAACAAAGAGTTCTACACCTTATAGCAGAGCCCAGCCCAGCACAGCACAACAGCAGCAGCGCGGTTGACAGCAGTAACAGCATTGCTGTGAAGTTCGGGAAAACACGGCTGGCTTTAACCGCTATCTTCACCCAGGTGTAACTGGACACCTGTGCTGTCTCACACCAGGTGCTGTCTAACACCTGGTGCTGTCTCACACCAGGTGCTGTCTCACACCAGGTGCTGTCTAACACCAGGTGCTGTCTCACACCAGGTGCTGTCTCACACCAGGTGCTGTCCCACACCAGGTGCTGTTGACCGTGGAATGATTGTTGGTGCCAGACGAGGTAGTTTAAGCATCACAGGGACTACTGATCTTCTGGGATGTTCACGCACAGCAGTCTCAAGAGTTTACAGAGAATGGTGTGAAAAACACAAAACATCCGGTGAGCGGTAGTTTTGTGGGCGAAAACGCCTTGTTAATGAGAGGTGTCAAAGAATGACTAGACTGGTTCAATCTACAGGAAAGTGACAATAACAAATAACCACACGTTATGCTACAACAGTGGTATGCAGAAGAGCATCTCTGAATGTACAATACGTCGAATCTTGAAGTGGATGGGCTACAACAGCAGAAGACCACACCAGGTTTCATTACTGTCAGTTAAGAACAGGAAAGTGAGACCACAGTGGATACACGGTCATCAAAACTGGACAATTGAAGATTGGAAAAACGCCGCCTGCTGCAACATGCAGATGGTAGGGTCAGAATTTGGCATAAACCTTTAGAATGTGATGGAATGGGAGATTTGCAGCATAAATATGCAGCCGACAAATCTGCAGGAACCGTGAGGCTATCATGTCAACATAAGCTGGGATCTCTAAGGACTATTTCCAACACCTTGTTGAAGCCATACCACAAAAAAATTCAGGGTGTTATGGGGGCAAAGGGGAGGCCCTAAACAGTACTAGGACTATAGCAGGATTCGAACCCGCACACTCTGTATAAAGGAGTGTGCAGGTTCGAATCCTGCTGTGGACCGAGAGATAATGTTTGTTAAAAGTCATTTGCAAATTGTTATATATATATACTAAACTTAATTATTCTTTTCTTTTAGGGATTATAGTATTCTTCTTGTTATTTTTAGAAGTGTAATATTTAAAGTTTCCTCCTTAAGGTAACTAAAAGGATATATATATATATATATATATATATATATATATATATATATATATATATATATATATATATATATATATATATATATATATATAAACTTATATACTGCAACAGAATCTTTAGAGCAAAGTCGTTATGTTTTATATATCTACAGTCTGTAGTTACGATGATAGAATAAGTTATTGTGTAACAACCCCCCCCCTCCCCCAAACAAACTCACACACACACATATACACTAGCTATGACCTAACTGCAACAGTTAGGTGAGTATAATTAGGTGAGTACACTGGGGGGTACGAGCTTTGAAGAGAGACTAGAGGAGTTAAACCTGAAGATATTAGAAGACGAAAAGACCAAAGATGACATGATTACGACTTACAAAATCCTAAAAGGAATTAGCGTAAGCCTGTGTGAGAGGCGGGTCTCTGGTACACGAGGGCACAGCTGGAAGTTAAAAACACAGCTGAGTCACATGGATGTTAGGAAATATTTCTTCAGCCTTAGAGGGGGTCAGCAAATGGAAAGACCTAGGCGGATCCATACATAACTTTAAGAAGAGAGTGAACCCAGTAGTGGCCAGAGGATAGGCGGGGCCAAGTACTGAGGATCAACCCCTGCAATCACAGAAAGGTAAGTACACACCCCACACCGGAACACTGTTAATACTTGTGGTGAAGCTGTAACATGACGTCACTGGCCACAAGCAACTGCACCACCTCCTCCACAACCTGTTTTTTGCTGCTCCAGCTCTGCCTCCTCCTCTTCCTCCCCTCCTTCTCCTGCTGCTCCTCCTCCTCCTCTTCCTCGCATCTCAAGGTCGCTCCCCCTTCCATCAAACCACTGTCTCCCATCATCTCCCTCCCTTTCTCCCTCCCTGTGGCTGCTACCTGTTACCAGGTGTACAAAGAAGGAGGGGATCTGGCAGCACTAGTTATTTACCTTCCCTCCCTCACTCTCTCCCTCCCTTACTCCCTTATTCCCTCCCTCAGTTATTTCTCTCTCTCTCTCTCTCTCTCTCTCTCTCTCTCTCTCTCTCTCTCTCTCTCTCTCTCTCTCTCTCTCTCTCTCTCTCTCTCTCTCTCTCTCACCATGATTGGACGTGATAAAGACTTGCAAAGTCTGTGTATATTACATCTGCATTTCGCTTGATTTTCAGTGTATATAATGCCCGAGATGCTCATGCATGCTAGTGGATTTCTCTGTGTTTAACAATACTTCATTACATGTAAACTATGGTTTGTATACCACATATAAGAAATAAAATTTTGATTTGATTTGATTCAATACCACGTCATAATGGTTCAGCAACTACAAATGGCATGAGCGGCCTATTTTGAATCCATGCTGCCCTGGGTTCTGCAGTTGTTGTGATTCCATTTAATTGCCAATCTTGCTTCTTAAGGCCCTTTCATGATTTTTTGCATGATTACTGCCAATTTTGTGGAGTGGGGCTTACTCGGTAGTTTCAGGGAGTGTGGGATGATACCTGCGTTTAGGCTTCTTCGTTATAGAATGTTTGTGGGGCATGAGATACTGTTTTTTTTACAATTCTTTAGTGAATATGGAGTTCCGTGAGTCTGGGCGTGGGGGCAGAGTGCATGGCATGCTGTCAATGGCTTCTTCGAAGTCAAGGGGGAGAGAGTTAGGATTATGTCAGAGTCTCATTCATGAAAAACTTATTTGAGGACGTCAACCCTTAAACTGGTGAGTGGTTCACTGAACACTGAGTCTTATTGTGACTTCAGTATTTCACTCATTTCTTTGTTACTAATGTACGTTCCAGCTCCTTTAAGTGTGCGCAGTGTGTGGGTGAGGTCAGTGTGGGTGTGGTCAGTGTGGGTGTGGTCAGTGTGGGTGTGGCCAATGTGGGTGTGGTCAGTGTGGGTGTGGTCAGTGTGGGTGTGGTCATTGTGGGTGTGGCCAGTGTGGGTGTGGTCAGTGTGGGTGTGGTCAGTGTGGGTGTGGTCAGTGTGGGTGTGATCAGTGTGGGTGTGGTCAGTGTGGGTGTGGTCATTGAGGGTGTGGTCAGTGTGGGTGTGGTCAGTGTGGGTGTGGTCAGTGTGGGTGTGGTCAGTGTGGGTGTGGTCAGTGTGGGTGTAGTCAGTGTGGGTGTGGTCAGTGTGGGTGTGGTCAGTGTAGGTGTGGTTAGTGTGGGTGTGGTTAGTGTGGATGTGGTCATTGTGGGTGTGGTCAGTGTGGGTGTGGTCAGTGTGGGTGTGGTCAGTGTGGGTGTGGTCAGTGTGGGTGTGGTCTGAGGGTGTCAGTGTAGGTGTGGCCAATGTGGGTGTGGTCAGTGTGGGTGTGGTCAGTGTGGTTGTGGCCAATGTGGGTGTGGTCAGTGTGGGTGTGGCCAATTTGGGTGTGGTTAGTGTGGGTGTGGTTAGTGTGGGTGTGGTCAGTGAGGGTGTAGTCAGTGTGGGTGTGGTCAGTGTGGGTGTGGTTAATGTGGCTTCACCCCAGATATTTGCAGGAGTGACCTGGCTCTTGCTGATGTTGAAGCATCTGTCTCTCTCTCTCTCTCACTCACTATGTCGTTCTTATTACTTTCACCATCTCTCACTCTCACTATATATGTATTCTCAACGAACCGGTCGTATCCTACTGAGGCAGGGTGACCTAAAAAGAAAAACAATTTTTATTTTTAATTTAGTAATTTATACAGGAGAAGGGGTTACTAGCCCCTTGCTCCCGGCATATAGACAGATAGAGATAGATAAATAGATAGATAGATAGATAGATAGAGAGAGAGAGAGAGAAGAGAGAGAGAGAGAGAGAGAGAGAGAGGGTGTTTGGGTGGAGATGTTTGATGGTCCATAAGGAACATTTTTTTCAACAAAACTGGATACAACAGCTGTGTGCTGCTGCTACTAATACGAAAATTACACTTTGGGAAGAAGAGCTCTTTCTCTTGTCATATTCCATCACACAGGATGAATTTCATAGTTCATTTTCCTCATTATGCGCCCTCCATAACCATCCTGTGGGTGTTAATTAAAAGTTTACAGAATCGCATAATGGGTCCAGGGAACGGGCCTCTGAATTTTGAGGTTTTTAGCAAGTTCTAGCGTAAGTGAATTCTGAACGTGTTTGTGTTGAAATGTGTCAGCATGAGTCGAGAGACTTTAGTAGAAGGTTCAGCAGGTAAGGTGAGTGATCAGGGGGATGAGGATTTAGCTGTTGCGAGGGTGCAGTTCATGGGTGTGAGTTGGTGGGTGCGTTAGGGTCGTAAGGTGAGTTAGTAGGTGGGGATCTGGTCGTAAGGTGAGTATGTGGGGTTCTGATCGTTTGGTGGGTGAAGTTGTGATCGTAAGGTGGGTGAGTGGGGTTGTGATCGTAAGGTGGGTGAGTGGGGTTGTGATCGTAAGGTGGGTGAGTGGGGTTGTGATCGTAAGGTGGGTGAGTGGGGTTGTGATCGTAAGGTGGGTGAGTGGGGTTGTGATCGTAAGGTGGGTGAGTGGGGTTGTGATCGTACGATGGGTGGGTGGGAGCCTTCAACCAATGTTCCTGCATGAGGCTACAACCTACACTTTCACTGATCCTAAACTTTCCTTATTTCACAGTGCCTCGTTCCAATTATCTTCCTCACCCATTTTCTTCTTCACCTATTTTTCCTCCTATTGTTCTCTCCTGTCTCCACTGAAGAGTAGATACACTGAGAGGTTTACTAGTGTAATAATAGGTAAGCCGGTGGAAGGCCTCGGTCAGAGGACCAAAAATTCCAGTGGCGAGTCATCATATGACTCAGACCCGCGTCAGGAAGCACTTGTCCTGTTTCCTGACGAATCTTACCTAGTACATCACACTGAGAGTTTTGTTGATTCTTATTTAGGTGTCCCGTAGCTCGATTGCTAGCGCACTCTGCTGTGTTCGATCCCCGGTACGTGTGGAAACATTAGGACGTGTTTCCTTAAGACACCGGCTGTACCTGTTCTCCTAGCAGTATAATAGGTACCTGGGTGTTAGCAGACTGGTGTGGGTCGCATCCTGGGGACAAAATTAACCTAATTGCCCGATATGTTCTGCATAACAAGTTTTTTTTTATATAGTATGTCATTGATGTCAACTATGGTCTGTATAAGTTGTACATGTACTTCTAAAAATTAAGATTATTATTATTATTATCATTATAGGGACTAAAATATCTCGACTGGCGGTACACAGATGACCTGAAGCTTAAATGACTCTCGTTCCGTGGATCAAGAGCAGTAAACTAGTATCAAGGCACTGTCTCTTTGAAGAGTAGACATGCATGAAAAATATAGTATTTATAACAGAGTGACATTCTGAAGCAAGAAAGATAGCTTTACTAGAGAAGTTAGAAGCAACATTCACTAGATTTTCGACTCGAATTTTCTGATTGAGTTTATGTATATGTATCCTGGTCTCAAAATTTATATGTTTTCATGCATGTAGAATTTGCTTATACCCAACTTTCCACTATTTTTTTTAATGCTGAAAGTAATACATACGATAACTTATTTAGCGTGAGCGTTGAAGGAACACTAATTGGTTTAATATATTTACGGTAGTCAAAAGATTACAGAGGTACATAATGGGTCCAGGGACCGGGTCCTAAAGTTCTGATAGTTCAACAGAGTTACAATGGTAATGAACTGTTCACATTTTTATATCTGGTTACAATCATAATGAGTTATGCACCCATAATTTAGGTCACAAAAATGTTACCTTATATTTAGCAAGCTATACTTGTAAAAAAAAATATTAAGTGTTATGAGTTTTTTACAGTAAGCAAAGTCAGGGTATTTTATTCCAGAATGGTTGGCAATATACAACTGTGGATAAAATACTTTGTCATTTCTTGAACATTTCTGAGTGAGTTGTCTCTGAATTACTTAATTTGATCGCATTCCGGTACATAATGACGCAAAGTTATACCAATTGTCCATCTGGAAATGACTGCAGCATCCAAGAGAGTGAGGGGAGGTGCCACATTACTGTGAGGAGAGGTGCCACACCACTGAAAAGAATAAGACAGTCAACACGAGGGAAGAGTCTGAAGGCCGTAGGGAGGAAGAGGGGAACATAAGAGGAAAAGGGGAACCAAAGAGGCAATAAAGAGGGAAACATACGAGATAAAGAATGAAGAGGGGTAACAAAATATATCATAAAGAAGAAAGGCAGAGGGGCACACAAGAGATAA
Source organism: Cherax destructor (assembly GCA_009830355.1). Classification (NCBI taxonomy): domain Eukaryota; kingdom Metazoa; phylum Arthropoda; class Malacostraca; order Decapoda; family Parastacidae; genus Cherax; species Cherax destructor. The sequence goes on from WNWK01000834.1 coordinate 331,495, forward strand.
TAAAAAAGAAAGGAAAAGTGTCACACAAGAAATAATAAAGAAGGAAGAGGAGCACAAGAAATAACAATGAAGGAAGAGGGGCACACAAAAGATAATAAAGAAAAGAAAAGGGGCACACAAGACATAATAAAGAAGGAAGAGGAAAACACAAGAGATAATAAAGACTAGGATAACGGTAAAGTATCTAACTCACGGCTTGAGGTAAGAATTAAAGCATAAATTACTAGAATAAACAAGAGTTAATTAGTACTATAAACAACGGATAATTAGCAGGATAAATAAAAGATAAGTAGGATATACAGAGGATAATGAGGAGGATAAATAACAGCATGCTTGGGGGGAGGGAGGGGAGAGGTTCAAGGATATCCTTATTGTCACTTTTAAAGGACACGCTTGATTGTCCTTGAACCTGGCTGCACCCACTGTACCCTGTACCCTTTCCCACCATCCACTGTACCCTGTAACCTCTCCCAACCGTGAGTCAGGTGACTCAGCGGTACAGCGTTGGGGTCACAAGCCAAAGAACCAAGGTTCGATTTTCGTGAAGGTTAGTGGTATGAAATACCGACACGGTGGGAATGGAGACACGAATGCAGTATAATGCGATGATTCTTTATTGGTAATGTTTCGCCCACGTTGTGGCCTTTATCGAGTGTTGCGATAAAAGCCACTGTGGGCGAAATAATGTCAGTAAAGGATCGCATTAGGCTGCATTCGTGTCTCACGCACTGGTAAGACCAGTGCGTGAAGACACGCTGGAAAACCCTATACAAATAGTTTATATCCTTTCAGCTTTATGAAGTTTCTTCCTCGGGTGAAACGTCGTCGTAATAAAGGCTGTTTACGTTGCATGTCCTTTATCCAGAAATTTCCACATTTTTTCCTCACACTAAAAAAAAAAATCACTTCATAGCCTCGCATTGCGCTCCAGTCCGTAAATATTTGTGCAAGTGTTGAACAGCTCTGCCAACTGTATTTTTTTTTACATTTTATTAGTTTTTCGGTACATGTAATACATATACAAACTCAAAACAATCAAATGTGTATAAACGCAAAGAACATTAACAGTGAGTAACCTTTCCAACATCAATGGAAATAAATGCTATGTCACAAACAACAGCTCAATACAAACTTCCTGCAAGGTGATAAAATTAACATACAACAAAAGGTACACCCAGTGCCGAGACCCGACACCGATATAATTCCTAGTAATATTATTACCATAAACAGATATGAATCGTCCTTACAAATCATTAAGGACATGCATCCTACCTATGCCACAAATCCCAATAAGAGACCCCCCTCTCCACCTAACAATTTGCATTAACCTTATAAACTGTAAGCTCTATGTGCATGAGGTTACATTTAACAAAAGTATCCTAATAACTTCACACCTAACCACACATTTTTGCTTTCATAGCCACAACAAACCTCTATACACACAATTATGTAAAAATGAATACAAACACAATTAGCATCTATTACTTTTAACTTTATAAGTTGTATTAATTCTAATTACACTTATACATGTGTAAATTCATGACCTACAACAAGTGTGGTGCATACCTGATGTCCTATCAGAATGCCATCAACCTGCCACAGAGTATATACAAAAGTAAATTACAAATCGAAATTCACAGTAACCACAACATGTTTCAGTTACCCTTACCATCTACTGGTAAGTACAAACCAACCCCAACACATTCACACCAGTTACCACCCAAACACACCTCCCTCCCTCCCCGGCTTCAGAGGACCAGCCAAACCCATGTACAACCCCTGATTCCCCCACCTTACCAACCTCACCAACATCCATTCCACCCCTTCATTCATCTCATCCACTACCCAAAACCCCAACGTCACTTGTCACAACATAGAATGTCAACCGTCACCCAAAGAAAATAATACCCCCCCATCTTCCCTCCCCCCCTCCCCAATCACACGTCCCTATCTCCTAAAAACAAACACATCCCTTTCCCCTATTCCCCAACCCTACAGGTCAAGCCCACTCAAATCCCTCCAAACCTCTCAATAGCCCCTTGACACTTAATGATCTGTAATCCTCCGAAAATACAGAATCCCAACCCTTCCCATATAGCAAACGATTCCGACACTTGGTTCGATATATATGAGCCGCCACCGCCTTTATTCTTTCCCGAATGCCCACCTCTCTCAATTTCCAAGACACACAAACAAAATCCACCATGCAGTACATTAAACCCTTTTTGTCCCTATGACACCCCCAAATCCAAGAAAATTGCCCTTAACAAAGGTACTCCCCTCCCCCAATTTCCTCAAAACCCATCCCATCCACCACCTTACCCCTTCCAATGCTTCACAAAAATATATGGCATGCAAGACGGTCTCCGGCTTGCCACACCTCTCACAACCCCCATCTTTCACACACCCCATTCGAAATAAAATCTCCCTTGCTGCAACCGCCCCATGTAGAAACCTATACATCAGCTCACGATCCCTTCCCGATAAACGTAATTCCCGGAACCCCCCCCAAATTCCTTTCCAGTCATAAACTGGATATATAGCCTCCCCCTCCAGCACCCCACCCCACCTCCTAACCTCATAAGCACAGCTACTTTTAAATTTTGCGGTTCCTTTATGACCATCATATTGCGCAGCCAATCCCTGCACTGTACCAGATCCCTCCCCTCCCACCATTCACCCAAATCTCTCAACACTCCTTCCACCCCGGTCCCTCCATCCCCCTCCTCAACACACAACGTTTCACATACATGCACATCAACCTCTTCTCCAGCCAAATCAGACCCAACCCCCCCAATAATATGTCCTTCCTAACTATATCCTTCTGTAACCAATGTCTACCATTAGCCCATATGAACTTAAATACTTTACGCTCCAGCCCTTCCACATCCCACCTCAATAAAGGATAAATATTAGCTACAAACCAAATCCTACTGTAAATCATTGTGTTTACCGCAATGACCCTCTGCCTCAACGTGAGCTCACCCGCACGCCAACCATTTATACGCTCCATTGCCCGTTGCACTACATTCCCCGAATTTACCTCTCTCGTCACATCCCGATTCCCCGTGAACACTATTCCACATATTTTCACTGTGTCAGTCACATTCCAACCATATCTTCTACCCAACCCCCTTCCCACCCAATTACCCACCTCCAACAGCAATGATTTTGCCCCGTTCACCTTCATTCCAGTTGCCTTACAAAATGTGCCTATACTGTTCCCTACATGCCCCAGCCCCTTCTCCTGCCATACCAGCACCGTAGTGTCGTCCACATACCCCACAATATTCATGATCCCCTCACCACCACCACCCCCTCCCCCCACCAATCTGTAAAACGGATCCTGAACACATGCAAACAGAATTTGCGACAGAGGACATCCCTGCCGCAAACCCTGTTCCAACTGCACCACCCCACCCAATCTACCGTTGACTTGTACCCTAACACATGCCCCTTCATATAAAGCTCTGATCCAACTCATCACTTCCACACCGAACCCCTGTCGCTCCATGATTTCGTACATGCTCTCGCGCTCTACACTATCATACGCCCCCTGCCAATCTAATGCCAGTACCCCTCCCCCTTCCACACTTTCAATGAAATCCTTAATGTACTCATGACCCGCCACCACTCCCCTACCTGGAATCCCCCCCCCCTTCCACGTATTACATATATTTCACATTTGGTGGCAAAGTTACATACAAAGTGAAGTGTGTACCTCTCTTTGTATGTACTCTGAACGTTGACTTTAATCCCTATTTTAGGGATTAAAATATCCTTGACTGGTAGTGTACAAGTATATGCAGCCTTATTAACCCCTCTTTCAGTCGACAGGCCTTAAACCCAATAAACTAATTTCCACTAATTCATAAATAGGAATTATTATTATTATTATTATCAAAACTAAGCGCTAGAACCACAAAGATCATACAGCGCTGGTAAATAGGAATTATTATTCAGAGATGGAAATATAGCGTCCGATCAGGAGGTTAGTCGTGCTATAACCTTTAAAGCTCAGGGTTCAGCAAGTGGTATGTGTGTCAGATGTGACGAGAGCAGTCGTGTTGTGTCTGGAAGGAAGTGGTCCTTACACCACCAGTGACGGGAAATACTTGACTACCATGTACGGTGCAATCTGTCAGTTGCCCTATAACCCACAGTAATAATAAGAAAGAGGAGATTTTGTACTAATGGTTATAATTATAACCATGATTTTTAAAGAGGTGGACCGGTAAACCAGCGGAAGTCTTCGGTCAAATGACCAAAAGCTCCAACTGTGGGTCATCATATGACTAAGACCCGCGTCAGGCTTGTCCTGTTTCCTGACAAACATTATACCTATACCTAAGGAGGAGGAGAAGAAAAAGAAGAAGAAGAAAAAGACTTACAAGGCAAAAGTCGTCATAGTCTTTAGAAAACAACAATAACTTGACAATCTGCATTGTTTAGGTCTCCCTGGTGATGGAAGAGGAGGACTCGGGGTTTGAATAATTGGTTTACAAAACTAACAAGTTGATAAATGAGACAGTTGTGCAATATTTGTCTCATTTATCAGGACCCAGGGTGTTCAAGTTTTAGGCTACCCACATCCTATTTAGACTGGTCGATAACAAATAGGAAGTACCCTGGTGTCCAGATAAATCGGTAGGGTTCATCTGGACATCGGTAGCCTATCATTCACCCCTGTAAAGTTTTCGTTACGATTATATCTTTCGTCTACACCTTTCTTAAATTCCTTGCTGCCTTTACACCTATGTGGCTTTCTACACTTTCTCGATACCTTCCTAGCTTCTCTCTGCACCTTATTATCTTGTCTCTCTACCTTCTCAATATCACTTGAGAAGTGCAGTAGTTTGTTGTTTCTTAAAATGAAAGAGATAAGTATTTAGACATGTTGGTAGATCACTATAAATGTCAGAGCATCGAAAGATGCCGTCTGGCAATTAAAATAAAGGTCAAGCAAGTTTTTTTGAGTGTCTCTGAATTTTAGTGGATGTTATTGTTGTCGTTATTATTATTATTATTCTTATCATCATGCCTCAGCTCATTCTTATCTTAGTTATTCTTACTCTCTCCCGGGATGCGACCCACAACAGTCGACTGACACCCAAGTACCTACTCACTGGTAGGTTAGTTCAATAGGCTAACAGGTGTAAGGAAACATACCAGACGGTTCCATTCGTCCCTCAGTTGTGAGCCTAAGGCGCTACCACGAGTCACTGTTGACGGCCCGAAAAAATTCTCTTCATATGCTCTAAAATAAACATAGTAATATTGTCAGACAGCCGCCTGTAAGTTCGATTGATAATTACGATAATATACGTATTTTTACGCAATGTAACATCGTTTCTGTTGTTTATATGGATATTGTGGCTTTAATCTTTATCATGGGGATTAAAGCATTCTTGATTTGTGGTGAATGGGTGACATGTTGATTTAATGACCGTTTACCTGTGACCTGTTCCGGAAGTTTTCCTCCTCCCGAGGCCAGGTCCGGCTCGAAGCCAGGTTCGGCTCGAAGCCAGGTCTGGCTCAAAGCCAGGTCTGGCTCGTTGCCACGTTCGGCTCGAAGCCAGGCCAGGCTAGGAGCTGGACCCGTGACAAGGCCTCCCTGTTGCAGCCTATTGAACTAACCATTGGAAAAAAAAATAGTACCTAACCTAGCTCAAATATTTTCGAGTCAGTAGATGTTAAGAAAAATATTTGTAGGCTATTTCCATGACAAGTTATGGTGCCGATTATTAACTACATTCATGGACGTATATAGTGTCTCCCATAAATCTGGAACCATAGGGGAAACCCCTAAATATATGCCAATGATAAAGATTTTTTTTTATATATTTTATTCCCTCGAAGTAATAATTGAATAATTATGTGTGATTATTGTGGTAATTATGTATTACTGGACTCCAATTTAGGTCAGCGCATAATGGGGATTGGCCAATTACTCTGCATTCAGCTCTAAATTCTGTTTTCCAAAAGTTTTCGTAGAATCAGTTCAAAAATTTCTAAATGGTACGGAAAATTTTCGTAAGTTATCATGATTAATATACACCGAGAGTTGCATGTTTGTCAGTGTATATACACCGAGAGTTGTATATTTGTCAGTGTATATACACCGAGAGTTGTATGTTTGTCAGTGTATATACACCGAGAGTTGTATATTTGTCAGTGTATATAAACCGAGAGTTGTATATTTGTCAGTGTGTATACACCGAGTTGTATGTTTGTCAGTGTATATACACCGAGAGTTGTATATTTGTCAGTGTATATAAACCGAGAGTTGTATATTTGTCAGTGTGTATACACCGAGTTGTATGTTTGTCAGTGTATATACACCGAGAGTTGTATATTTGTCAGTGTATATAAACCGAGAGTTGTATATTTGTCAGTGTTTATACACCGAGAGTTATGTCTATCAGTGTATATACACCGAGATATATGTGTATCAGTGTATATACACCGAGAGTTGTTATGTCTATCAGTGTATATACACCGAGTTATGTCTATCAGTGTATATACACCGAGAGTTGTATGTCTATCAGTGTATATACACCGAGTTATGTCTATCAGAGTATATACACCGAGTTATGTCTATCAGTGTATATACACCGAGTTATGTCTACCATTGTATATACACCGAGTTATGTCTATCAGTATATACACCGAGTTATGTCTATCAGTGTATATACACCGAGAGTTGTATGTCTATCAGTATATACACCGAGAGTTGTATGTCTATCAGTGTATATACACCGAGAAGAAAAATAAACACATAAGCAGTATAATGTGATCCTTTATTGACTATAAAGGATCACATTATACTGCTTATGTGTTTATTTTTCCATTGTGTCGGTATTTTATACCATTTATTTCCATATACACCGAGAGTTGTATGTCTATCAGTGTATATATACCGAGAGTTGTATATTTGTCAGTGTATATACACCGAAAGTTGTATTTCGGTCAGCTTATATACACTGAGAACTGTATGTATATCGGCGTGTACATACACTGAGAGGTGTATGTCAGTTTATATTCAGCATAACTGGTCGTAGATTGGGCGGCGACAAAGCCCACGGTAGGTCAAGCCCTTAATTTATTCCTCTTACTGGGAGAGTACGGATGTCTTGAGGTTGATGAAGGGCTCTTTGATCCAAGGAACAGGAGCTTCCTTTCCAAACTTAACCTAACGTAACGTAGCCTATCCTCCCTGTCCCTGAGGTTAGCAAACTTATCCTCCACGTTCAGTCCAACGACACTTACGAGGTAGATAAGGTCACACTAACGGATTTATATGAAAACCCCCTTCCACATAATAATAATAATAATAATAATAATAATAATAATAATAATAATAATAATAATAATAATAATCTACCTTTAAAACAATAATATTTTACAGACTATCGACTTCTCTTTTACACTAATAAAAATGATTATTTAAGCAAACCCTGGATATTTACATACATAAATACACCTTTCGTATCATATAGTTTCAGGAAGATTTGAGTTATTCTTAGGTGCTAGTATATAAATTCGATAAATATCAACATTTCTAGTTTCTAACAATTTATCTTAATGTTTCTTGTTAATTAGAGGTTATTCGCCTGCATGTCGCCTGTTCACCACCAGTCAAGAATGCTTTAATCCCTAAAAATGGGATTTAAGTAAGCTAACAGCATGTGTATACTGAGGGCATACACATCTCTATGGGTATTGTCCTTGACACAGACTAGTTTCTGCTGAGAGGATAATTAGGTCGGTAAGCAGGTGTGAAGCGTTGCCAAGACCGGTCCTTGTTTAGACAAGTGTAGCTAAGACGGGTCCTTGTTTACACAAGTGTAGCCAAGACGGGTCCTTGTTTACACAAGTGTAGCCAAGACGGGTCCTTGTTTACACATTTGTAGCCAAGACGAGTCCTTGTTTACACATTTGTAGCCATTCGAGTCCTTGTTTAGACAATGTGGCCAAGGCGGGTCCTTGTTTAGACAAGTGTAGCCAACACGGGTCCTTGTTTAGATAGGTGATGGTAGAGTAATCCTAGCCAGACTAGACATGATAATCATGTCTAAGAACACAATAAGACTTAAGAATATATAAAGAATATTTTCATAGTACCTGAAACGGGGGAAAGAGGTCACAGATGTAAATTACTGAAAAATGGAGCCGACAGGATACAATAATTGTTTTTACCTCACGAAGTGGTTGACCACTGGAATGAATTAAAAGAGACAGTGGGGATGTTTGAACAGTCCCTGTATGCACACGTGGGTAGAGGTAAACAAATAATTACACTCTCGGCATGGATACGACGACACACTTGACAAAAATCGTTATTATTATTGTCTTTCGGTGGCAGAAGCATCCGGGAATACGTGTTCTTTCGGCGTTAATAATTGCCTTCCTTCAGTACAGTAATGTTCGGTATTACAGGGACGCTTTACGTCAACTATTACGGGGACGCGTTACATCAGCCACCACAGGGACGCGTTACACCAACCACCACAGGGACTCCCGTGTTACATCAACCACCACAGGGACGTGTTACATCAACCATCACAGGGACGTGTTACATCAACCACCACAGGGACGTGTTACATCAGCTATCACAGGGACGTGTTGCATCAGCTATCACAGGGACGTGTTACATCAGCTATCACAGGGACGTGTTCACCATGGCCGCTGCAGGTGTTGACACTCCAGGACTTTCACTAGAAATTAAACAAATATCAAACAGATGTCACTCAATTGTTGGTTCACAATTGGTTCCCCGCTGTACAGTGATAGCTGGTTACCAACGGTAAGGCTAACTTTACATTTATGATGCATACTCAGTATTTTGACAAATGAACTGAGAAATCAGCAGAAATCGTTCAGTTTGTCTTTACGAATATTTTTCTTTTCCTAATAGTAGAATTTACTTAGTGACCAGTGCATTGTTTGACCTCGTTCTCTTTGACCATCTGTTTCTTCAGTATTCCCTGCACACTGTCCTCATCACCACAGCTGGGTTAGTAACAGGACCAGAAGCTGGAATTTAACTCCTTAACAAGAGGTATTTGTTTTTTTTATATTATTATTATTATTATATTCAAAAGGTAAATGGTAAATGCATGGAGGTTCTACAGTACCTGGGGAATATGGGAGGGACTTAGGTTTGATCCTTGGAAGGGTGAATATCTTCAGTGTCTCTGATTAAGAACCTTCAACTGGCCTGTTGTGGGAATCGACCTTTGATAAGAAGTGACATCAAAACTTTCCATAATTATTAGTTCTCGTGTCACCCAGTACATTATTTTCTCTGACATAGATAATCATGCATTTCTCTTACAGAATTTCGTATTGGAATCGCTATATGAAAATGTGATGTCATTAACAAAAGTTAGTGACATTTAAAAATCTGCGTTTATAAGTTTTTCTGGCTCAGTATATTTGGTAGCAATTATTAATATAAACAATTAAATACTATGAATTCCACTCGTAAAAAGTGGATTTTTGCGTTAGTGTTGTGTCTGGGATTGGGCCACCGAGCGAGGTCGCAAGACATTATTCCAGTCTTGGACGGAGTGCCAGAGTTGAGGGAGCTGGGTGGCACCCCAGCGGTGGTGGTGCCTCAGCTAGAGCCTTCGGCACCTAACGAAGGCCTAAGGTTCCTTAACGGCCCACCGGACATACCTGTTGAAGCCGAGCAACAGGGATCAGACGGGGTTGCTAGATTCATCAACGGACCTACAGGCACATCCGTTGAAGTAGAACAACGCTGGCCGCACCAGTACATACGGTTTATTAACGGACCAACAGGAATATCTGTTGAAGAGGAGCAACGCATTCAAGAGCATGACACGAGGTATGTCAATGGACCAACAGGTATATCCATTGAAGCAGAGCAACAAAGGCAAGGTCAGGCCATGAGGATTGCCGCTCAGGCTGAGGCCCAGCGGCCAGACCAGGACACTGGTGGTACCATCAACAACACAGGAAGCTTGGCGGAGGGTCAAGAACAAACCAGGGCAAGCAGCCGAGGTGTGTTCTCTCCTGACCCCGGGGATGAACTCCACATGAACAAGGTCAGTGAAGGTCAGGGTTTAAGGGCAAATAATGCTACACTGCTGTATTTATTCTATTTTTGGAGCATCTTTCTCTGTAGTAATTTGTAGTTGAATTATAATCTTGTTTAATACTTGCTGTTGAAAGGCCAGTAATTACTTCCTTGGGTTTTTTTTTTATTTACAATGTTCTTATAGCTAGATAATGAACAGTTTAATTTAATGTCTTTATTATGCACTCCATACCCATCCCGTAGGCGGTAGTTTGATCAAAAGATTACAGAAGTACATAATGGGTCCAGGGACTGGATAGCTGAATAAGTTACAGTGGTAATGAACTATTTATGTGTTTATAACTAGTCAAAATCGTAATGAGTTATTTACGCATATATGAATTAGGTCACACACAAAAAAGAGGTAATGCTTTATTTACAGTAAACAAAGTCAGGGTATTTTTTCCAGAACTAATAGTGTACGAGAGTCTTGTAGTGAAGTCCACCTTCTAGTCTTACCTAGTTTCAAACTGCTGAGCTCGTAAACAGTCAGACATAGGTACCCAGTTACTTAATTCTGATCATGACACTGGAAAGGATAGGCGGAAAGGTAGGCGGCAGGATGTTAATATATATACTATATATTAAATTCGGTTTTTGTGTATTAAAATATAAGTGATGTGTTCACTTTGTGTTTACTGTTTGAGATGGCTTGTTAGTTTGTGTTTACGAAATGTTTGTGATTTTAAAAGATAGTGTAAAGTGTACATGTGATGCTCCATAATAAATACATAACCTTGAGTGTGGCATTCATGGTCGCCATGAGACGGATACTGGCAACAGATGTTGGTTGTTCTCCAGTGTATTCTGAAGGTATTTATTGCTTCTGCAAGTTGCTTGTTGTCAGTGTACAGGTAAATATTTTTGTTATCATTCCAGTTAATTTTTTATTTGTTTTTAATTTTACTGAAATGTCGGCGATGAGGATTGAGAGATCCCAAACTTTTGATAATTTTTTGTCCATTATGTTTGCATACAAACTTTTTCCTGCAATTCGCTACGTTTGCTTTATCCGGGAATGTCTCTTCATTTATACTCTGTGGTTAGTTAGGTCAGGTCAGGGCTCCTTTGAGGTTTGAGGGTAAGGTACCCAAGCATCATCATTTTTATATTCAAGGACCCCAATGGGAAATTAGATTGAGTTTTATTTAGCGTCAGTGCTGTGAAAACTCACAGTGTTTGCTCACTTGTCTTTTTAAACCACTTCGTCGGCATCATTTATTAAGGTTTATATCAAAACATTCACTTGCCACATCCTTCAATTTCAAAATCTGGTTTCATTCTGACTAATTTTTGTGCTACAGTTACAATTGTAAGCATAATATCCGTATTTGTCAAAGACGTCTGCCACACACTTGAGGCCCGACTGTAATGAGATCGTGACGGAGAGATTTATCTCCACAGATATGAATTGGATTTGAGAAGGACCTTCTAAATATGGGCCGGTAGGCTTGCTGCAGTGATCCTCCAGTCTTATGTTCTTGTTCACTGAGGAGTATTGGTTATCTTATACGCATTCATAATAAGAAAGGCTATATTGAAGCTTTACGATAAGCTCTTTGAAAACTATACGTGTAAGAAAACGAGAACGAACGGATGTAGGTCTACATTTGGCCAGCCTACTCTTAAAGTCACGCTAATGATTCATGGTGAATTTTTTTTTTATTTTAAAAAGATTATATATATGTATGTCCATTTTTCATGCTGTAGGAAGATGGCTATGTTTTCCCTCACAATAAAAACAATTTCTTTGCAGCAACTGCCGCCAGGTCTGCATATTGACACTACTGATTGGTCAAAGGACCCAGTGCACTGGAGTTTCAAGGGCGGTGATTGGTCGCTGGTGGACCTACCAGACCCTGGTCACCCGGATCTCCCCGCCCCAGTGCTGCCTGGACCAGCCCTGGTGGTCGTCACTCAAGAGGTCCTCAAAAAGGTGCTGTATCTGAGGTACCATTACAATAATGATACACAATACCGATAAGATAAACAGTTAAAATACAAGTGCCACACCTGGGTGTCTTTATCTGAAGATTTTTCGCCTATCAGTGACTTTTTCAGTTCAATATTGTTTTCGCTTAGCATGCCGAAGTCGAAATGAAAAGCCAGTAGGTTCGAAACATCGTGAAATAAAGATAACCAGGAGTTATGTATGTGTCTAATTTTATTTGTCTCTTGCGCTTGTAACCGCAATATTGACTATGACATTTGCCAGCTGGTGTTTAAATCTGATGGTTACGTAACGTGTGTTGTCGAAGGAAATCTTAATGGTTTGATGGACCATTTTATTGCAACTCGATAATTCACACCCAGTTCAGTGGTAAACTCTTTACAACACATGGGAAAAAGAGTTCATGTGAGTTACATGTAGGTTACCTGTAGTCGCTTCCATAGGTCATCGTAGCCCGGTCCCAGACCAGGCCTCCTAGTTGCTGACCTGATCGATCAGACTGTTGATCAAGCTCTTTATGATCAACACAAGGGAAGTCAGGTGACATCTCATTTCAGCCAATATCAAACTTACCGTTGCTATCCAAAATCTTCGAGAAACTTGTGCACAAAAGATTATACTCGTTTATAACCACACAAAGCATACTCTACCCCTGCCAATTTGGCTTCAGAAAAAATAAAAGCACTAACGATGCAATCGTAAAAATGATAGACCTGCTTTACACAGCACTGGAAAATAAGGAATATCCATTAGGACTTTTTATTGACCTAAGGAAAGCTTTCGACACAGTAAAGCACGGCATCCTACTCCACAAACTTGACCACTTGACTTCAAATCCTACCTTACTAATAGGTATCAGTATGTCACCATTAAAGACACAACATCCTCGACACGACCACTTGATACTGGAGTACCACAGGGAAGTGTCCTTGGTCCCCTCCTCTTCCTCTTATACATCAGTGATCTTCCCAATGTATCACAACACCTGAAACCAATACTCTCTGCTGACGACACGACTTATGTCATCTCCCACCCAAATCTTGAAACGCTCAACACCATTGTTAACGACGAATTACTAAAAATATCTACATGGATGACAGCCAACAAACTTACACTCAACACTGATAAGACCTTCTATATTATGTTTGGTAACAGAGCAGGTGATGCACAATTAAACATTAAGATCAACAACACTCCTATTGCTAAACATAATGAGGGCAAATTCCTGGGCCTTCACCTCGACAGTAACCTGAAATTCAGCACTCATATCCAACACATAACAAAGAAAGTGTCCAAAACTGTGGGGATCCTCTCTAAGATACGTTACTATGTACCACAATCAGCCCTACTCACACTATACTATTCACTCATCTATCCCTACCTCACATATGCCAATTGTGCTTGGGGGGTCCAGTCCCTGGACCCATTATGTACCTCTGTAATCTTTTGACTACCGCCCACAGGATGGGTATGGGGTGCATAATAAAGATATCAAACTGAAACTGGATCAACAGCAGCAAGACACCTATAGCCAATAATAACCCAACAAAAAGCCACAGTAAGAATTATCACGCAATCCAACGCTAGGCAACCCCCTCCCCCCAATCTTCAAAGACCTAAACTTACTCACTGTTCAGAACATCCACACTTACTACTCTGCAATCTACATTTATAGAACCATAAATACCAACTTTAACCCTGAGCTAAAACACTTTCTTGACAGTTGTGACAGGACCCATAGACATAATACCAGACACAAACATCTCTTTGAAATTCCCCGTGTCTGACTAAATCTATACAAAAATTCAATGTACATAAAAGGGCCTAAAATTTGGAACTCCCTGCCTGAAAACTCTAGAACTGCAGACACAACCTTCATTTTCAAAAGCACCGTTAAAAAACATCTTATCTCACTTACCGGTAGCTAACCACATGAAAACTACTTTATCTTGCACATATCCACAACAAAATTACACTTATTGATATCTGTGATTCCCCCTTAATTTGCACATGACTGTAACCAAGATTCTAATACAACTATTGCTTCATAATTCTTAAGCTAGTCATAAGTTTGCCTAAGACACTCCAATATAGAAACTGTATCATGCCAACACGTCACCATTTCCATTAATATATAAACTAATTGTTAAATTCTTAAATTTTTGTACTACCTCAATTTTGTTAACCTAGTTAATCACTACAATTACCTAACCTTAATACCAGTATAATCATTGTGTCACTATAGAGTAAGATCTAGTATAAGACTGGCTGAAATGCCTAGGCATATTATTGGCCTTCTTGTAATAATTCATAAAATGTATTAATAACATAATATGTAAACCCCACTTTGTAATATTATCAGAAATAAAGTTGATTGATTGAAGAGTTGTGTAATTTTATTATGTGTAGGTGTGACATCCAGGTGTATAATACAGTGTGTTTTGATCTTCAGGTGTACGTCCAGAGGGAAGTGACCGGACTAGCCAATGTGACTCTGCACTACAGATTCTTCCTTAGCCAAGGAGACGTTCCCCATGGTGTGCCAGAGCTCAAGGTAGGCCCTCAAATCATGTATGTAATTACACACACACACACACACACACACACACACGGAGGGCCCGGGTTCAATTCCCGGCGGGGCCGAAACATTTCGAAGTGTTTCGTTACACACACACACACACATACATACAACAGGCCTAGTGTCTAATCGACATGTGCCTAGGACAAAATGGTAACACACACACACACACACACACACACACACACACACACACACACACACACACACACACACACACACACACACACACACACACACACACACACACACACACACAACACACACACGCCCCGGTGGCCTGATGGCTAAAGCTCTCGCCTGATGCACGGAGGGCCCGGGTTCAATTCCGGCGGGGCGGAAACATTTCGAAGTGTTTCCTTACACACACACACACACACACACACACACACACACACACACACACACACACATACAAAAACAGGCCTAGTGTCAAATCGACATGTGCCTAGGACAAAATGGTAACTAACACACACACACACACACACACACACACACACACATACACACACACACACACACACACACATATATATATATATATATATATATATATATATATATATATATATATATATATATATATATATATATATATATTTAAAGAGAGAGATTGAGGTTGCGGCGTGTGTGTGTGTGTACAAGTGTACAGAATTACCGAATATTAGAGGTGCAGTTGTTTACCTGCGTGGTCATTACAGGTGTATCAGGTGCGGGGGAATACTAAGCAGCTACTGGCAACTGAGATGACTCGAGGCTCTTGGTCAGGACGCACACTATACCTCTCTCAGCCTCCTCCCTTCACCGTGAGTGTCTACATTTTTCTGTGACTCAAAAGATTATCAATTTATAGATTTGCTAAGTAATAAAAACAAATTCACCTGTAGGGTTATTTTTTTTGCACTTGGAAATTAGCCACACTGTTTCGTCTTTATTATTGTGATGTCCTAGTTTAATAATCTTCCTGAATTAAGATGAATAACATACATGGGCAAGATTTACATATCTTTATTGCCGAAAAGTATCGTTTGCTCAACAGGATTCTTTAGTCGAATGCAGAGGCTACATTTAAACTGGAGTCAAGATTAAATTTCGCCTCTGTATTCAACTAAAAAAGCCTGTTGCTCAGGAAAAACGTTTCGACACTAAAGACATGCAAGACTTGCACATGTGTCTTATTTATCACCTTGTCGGTATTGTTTACCGTTAATATAATGATACACCTGAGTTATCTTGGGTGAATAACACTCTCGAGTTACCTTGGGTTAATAATAGACCTCAGGTGTTAATAACACTCCTGGATTACCTAGTGTTAATAACACTCCTGGGTTACCTTAGGTTAATAACACTCCTGAGTTACTTTGGGATAATGATAGACCTCAGGTGTTAAATAACACTGAGGTGGCAACAGCAGACACGGCAAAACTAACAAACTTTATTCCCAATAGATCGTATTTGAGGGACGTCTCAACAAAGAAGGTAACGAGATCGCTCTCGACGACGTGACCATTAGTGGCATCAGCCAGGAAGAACGACAAGGCCAGGACGACCCTCAAGGCAAAGCTCTTCTCCAGGACGCGATTCCAGAATTCAGTGTTACCACCAAGACAACTGCCGGGGAAGAAACGACAGCAGATTCCATAGGAAACATACCAGCGGATGAAATAGAACGTGGTGGAAACGACACTTTATCTATCGAGAAGGGAGCCCCTACGGTTTATCCCGAGACAGGTCCAGAAAATGCGACAGACATCCCTAAGTTGAGTGATGAGGTGTTAAAGAAAACGGAAGCAGCACAGAAAACTGACGGAACGTTACCACTAACTGAAGGAAAATTATCAGGCATTAACACCACTGTAACGGAAATTGCTACAGATGTTTCACGAGTTACATCAACAGCGAGAGAAGGACAGGAGGTAGATGAGAACAACATTGATCCAGGAGTTAATGTGTCAGCGACACACGACTTACCCCAAGATCACAATAACTTCAATAGCAAAGGTCCTGAGCAGACTGATGAGAGTCCAGTAGCTGAGAGTATCACAGAAGCAAGCGTGTTGTTTGACGAACATAACGACAGATCACTTCTTAATTTCACTACAGATAATAGCCAAGACAACGAAAAGAACGATACAGTCGCTGCACCTTTCAATACAGATGGCGAACTGGTTGGCGATGTGACTAAGAAAACCAGTTTTAAAGCGTCAGACAGTGATTCAGTAAATCAAGTAAACGAAACAAAACAAAGCCCCTCAACAGATAGTGAGAAGAACGTCGAGATTAACGATACATCATCTTTACATTCTACCACAACGAGCGAATTGCTTAAGCGAAAGAAAGAATAGAGAGGAACTGCTGGAAACGACCTCAGAGGATATCACCAGTAATACTACCGAGGCACTCACTACCACTGTCCTCCCACCAAGCCAGCCAACCTTGCAGTCAAAATTGTCCCTGAACCTTACAACCTTTAGCCCGTTAAACATCACTACACCCTCAACAGACCCTCGAGTATTTGAAGTAATCCCTCCGAGGACTTTAACAACAACTGAAGGATACAGCTTTCCTGACACCACAGTCCCTTGGAACTCTCGGAGCACTAAGAGCACCTCTCACTCTTCCACGATGTTAGAGGGCAGCATAAACCCCTGGGGTACTTTCCGCGAAGCCACCTCACTGAGACCTAGTTCCTCATCTCCTTCAGAAGGCATCATCAACAAATCTCCTGGAATGTCTGATGAAATGCCAGTGTCGCAGACCTCTTGGGGAATCTTCCAGTTCTTCCTTGTTTTGTGTCTCCTTGGCCTCATTGCTCTCGGGTTTGTCTACTGGCGGAAAAAGCGGCGACAAGATGACGAGATCCCCGTTTTACCAGGTCTTCATACACTAACTACCACAACCCTACCTTCACCCCTGAGGACGACTCTAACTTCGCCTCGCGCGGTGCACGAAGTAACTACAAGTCCTTCGAGTAATCACAAAATAGAATGAATGAATATATTTGCATGCGTGAGTGTACAGTATATGGGGGAAATGTTGATAACCGAATAGTTAAGGTTGACAGATAGTTCTTGTACATTTAATAGTACTGTATAGTCTGTATATAAAGGAATTCCTTTTACTCTGGTGTTTTGCATAAAAATAGTAGCAACAGAAAGGTGTAAGAAATGTGTAGAGGTTTATAATAATCGACTTAGTACATAATCAGGGATTTCCTGTCATTCTGGGTCAAATACCAGTGTGCAGATAAAGTGTTTTTCAGCTATTAGAAACACATAATTGTTCTGTTTTACTTGGAAGTTATGTTGGTCGTTTCTGGAAGAATTCCCAGCCTCCAAGGTGATCTTAACCATCGTAGGAGTAAGAAAGCTAGTCACTGGGTGCGTTGTGGCCTTGCACATGACCTGTTGCTACCAATATTTTTATTGATTTGTAAGTTTAGTTTATTCTAGCATATTATTGCTGGATTTTCGTTTGTTTTACATATTGAAATCTGATTATTTTAATATGTTGAATTTTGCTCATGAATTATTTCTTAAGTATCGCAGTTTAGAGAAAGAATATTAGTTTTGCATTTGTATTAATTTTGTTGCTATATTAGTCATTTTCAAGAGATGTCCAAGAATACTAAATATATATTTTTTCGAGATGTAAATTTTAGATTGTAAATGGAATCATGTTGTTCTAGTTGTTTATTACCTTTCAGTATATTAGTATATATATTAAAATCCAAGCTAAACGCATGATTATGATTGTCAATATTTTATTTTATGTTCTCTAACTTGTGGTCGAGTGTTGCATTCGACTCTATATGCGACCAGTCACATGCCTACTAATGTAGATCAATAGGCTTAGCCCCTTTAGGGACACTACTGACCTAGATCCTAGTGTCTTTAGACGCATTGTCTTAGCCATCAAATAATTTATATAGTCTTCAATCATCCTCGGTAACCAGTGGCTGACATCTTAAAGTCTTTAAAAAATATAAACATTCGGATGAAAAAAAAAATCCCCCATTCTCTCCTACGTCCCTGAGAGTTATTCTCCCTCATTATTTTTCCAGGATGTTACCCTGGAAATTCCAGTGAGAATGTGTAAGTTCACGATTTACGAGAAAGATTGAGTAGGCTCGCCAAACTCCTGGAAGTGCGCATTTGACTAGCCAGTGAGAAAAAATGGACCAGGGTGGAATGTACCTAAATGCAAGGTTATATAAACAATGTGCATTAAGTCATGTCATGTGTGTAGACAAAATTTCTATCTAGGCTGGAAGAAACAGTTTGTGGTCAGGATCACCAGATCTCACGGCTCATGGGCTGTATAACCCCTGTGGTTTAGCGCTTCTATTTGATTATAATAATAATCACGGCTCATGGAGAATGGAAGGGCAAACTCAAATAAAATGAATGACAAATACCCGAGAGTTCTCATTTTAAAGACCAACTCCTCTTAAATATAATATGCATCAAGCTAAGTTGTGCATTATATTTTTCAAAATTTAACAATTTCAGGGTTAGCGCTTAGTTTTGATTACTATAATAATTACAAATTTCTCCAAAACAAGTAAACATTTATTTGAAATGTTTGAATAAATACTCATATATATGCATGTATATAAATTTTATTAGAAACAGTTCTACTTGCTACAGTTACATAAACAAGACACAAAATAAAGCTTTGAATGTCAGCAGTCAGCTAGTATTTCCACGATTTAAACTGTAAACAGAGCTGTTAACAGTGTAAATAGCACTATAAACAAATATACTGTACTAAACATAATTATTTAGGACATCAGAAAGGTATCACCATAGGACGCCACTATGGTGTCAGGAAACACGTGTCCTGTTTCCTGACGAACAAAACACCATTATAACAACATCGCCTCATAGCCTAGATCATATGTTCAGCTGCCATTGATTAACGTAAGTGTTATCACACCCATTATAAACTCACTAATGTGTATTTTGTGGAAGATTAACGTTATCTCTTTATGGCAAACATAGCTTTCGTCTACATACAGGCCTATGACACTAAAAAGAACATCACACAAGCCCACATCGTTATGGCACCTATGTTACTGACTCGGCCCACATAATTTCAGAAGGGCGTTTAGACTGTTCATCTCAAGGTGGGAAGAAAACAAAATATTTTATTTTTTATCAATAAATCTTGTTTCTCTCAGGTTGGTTGGTCGATTAATGATTTTTCAAAGCCATCAACAACTAGGGTCAATAAGGTTGCCTGTAACCTTTACACCACCAACCAAGAATACTTCAATCCCTAAAATAGGAATTAAAGTAAACTCTCAGCATATATACGCTGAGAAAAATACACCTCTAGGTGTATATATCCTCTGTTCTCTAGGAAACTTAAGAAGTTACCACATTTAAAGTATCTTACAAATATCTTAACTTTTTACCAGTTCGATATAACTATTAAAAAAATCGCTTACCAAAATAAACTGCCTATTTATAAAATTCATGTCAATATTTAAATAACATATTTATAAACAAAAGAAATTTTTAAATTGTATTAAGGTGCCTTGTATAAATGTAAAAATATGTATTTACATTATGGCATTATAGTGGGACAATGAGTGCCGGACTGCATTTACTCTTTCTTTAAAGCCCCATTAGTCATCAGTCGCCCAAAAAATAAATGGTTATAATTATGACCATAATTTTTAAAGGGATGGACCGGTAAGCCAGCGGAAGGCCTCGGTCAGATGAAGAAAAGCTCCATCGGTGGGTCATCATCTGACTAAGACCCTCGTCAGGAAACACTTGTCCTGTTTCCTGACGAACCTTACCTAACCTAACCTAAGTCATCAGACAAAGGTATGATCACATCAGATGCGGTGAAGACCACATTAAAAACCTAATGGTTACAATCATAACCATGATTTTTAAAGAGGTGGACCGGTGAGGCAGCGGAAGGTCTCGGTCAAATGACCAAAAGCTCCAGCAGTGGGTCATCATATGACTAAGACCAGCGTCAGGAAACACTTGTCCTGTTTCCTGACAAACCTAAGACCACACTAGAACTGGTCTTCAGGCCTACACTGGCGGGCTAGCTATATGATTGAAGCCCGCATTTAACATGTTTATTTAAAACAATAGTTATGAACTACTATTTGTTTAAACAGTATATTAATTCCATCTAGTACCTAAACTAGCAATCTGTGCTAGTACTCAAAGTGGTAAAGCAAAGAAAATAGATAATGTATCTAAGGTGACACTTTATTTCCAGTACACTTGTATGTAGGTTTAGCAATCATTTGGATTAAAAATGTAATTTTATTTTTAATCATAAGCATAAGTAGCATGCCCAGCTCTAGCTTCAGCATTAAGCATGTCCACTGAAACTGCGTACACCACAATTCTCCACTATTCTATGGTGTTTAAATATGCATGTTAAGCCTTTCTTATTTTGAGGGGTAATGGTTTACCTAAAACTGGTAAAATGGTCTTTGAAAACCCTCAAATATGATTTAATATGAGTTGCTTAGCAAGCCTAGATTAGGAAAAACTAATAAAAAAAACTTTTTCAGTTAAGTAGTAGTTTTTTTTGAATAGTGAAGATTGTTTTTAAAAGCCATTTTAACTGTATAAATATTTTCAATCTCGATAGTGTCACCTTGTGGATTACTAAAGACGTCGTTCATCAGGTAATTTAAAACTAAATAATAATTCTTGTGTAGCTGACCAATGCAAATGTATTGAACAGTAACATAGTACTGTGGATTTTTCTTTGGCATGTGTGATTTTGTATGATGTTTATCTTGGTTTAAATTATCATCATAAGTTCATTAAAATATATATAAGCAGTCCAAGGTGAATATAATTACTGAACTAAAGATAGCACAGGAAGTCATCGTAGATTAGTTCCTATTGGAGTTGCTAATTTTAAAATGATAGTAGTATTTGGTGTTTCCAGATGATCACCCATCCAAGTACTAACCAAACCCAACATTGTATAACTTCTCAATCGAGTAAAAAAAATATTCCCAAAATAGCATTATTAGTGGGTGGCAAAGGACTATGATATAACAGAAAGAGAGAGAGAAAAAAAGAGATTTCCTGTGTCTGAATACACATTATAAGAATAGCATTATCAAGCCTAATCAGTTACACTGGGTATTTTCTCTACAACTGGTTAATTCAACTGACTTCTCACACACAAAAAAAGGCGTTTTCAAAAGCTTGAACACATTTCATTTAATAAATATATACGATTTCTATGTTCCATCAGACAGCTTGTTATTTATTTTAACTCGTCTACCATCAATCTACACAAAATATGACAAAATAAGCTCCCCCTAACATATATAAACAATCTCTGTAGGCAGAAGCATATTTAGGTAATTCTTAATGTAATAATTTTTACAAATTATATCACAAAGCTAAGATTTTAAAAATTACTGAATTCTATTCAGTAATTAGATATTTTGAGTGTCCTAACAGCCTAATAGTCAATTACAAATATGTATTTTAGATTTATTATAAAACTGCCAAATCAAGCAAATTAAGGAATAGTATGAAAGTGGTTGATTCTATGATCTTTCATGAAACCGAGTGTCAATAAAGTTATGAAACTAAGTATTGTCAATAATATTTTGAAGCGGAGAGTATTGCCAAGAAACTTATGAAACTGAGTGCTTCTCAGTGAAGTTATGAAGCTGATAGTAGTCAATAAAGTTATGAAACTGCGAGTACTGTCAATAAAGTTATGAAGCTGATAGTAGTCGATAAAGTTATGAAACTGCAAGTACTGTCAATAAAGTTATGAAGCTGATAGTAGTCGATAAAGTTATGAAGCTTATGGTATTGTCCATAAAGTTATGAAGCTGATAGTACTGTCCATAAAGTTATGTAACTGAGAGTACTGTCAATAAAGTTATGAAACTGCTCTAACACTTGAAACTTTATCTCCTTTATTTCCTTCAATGTTCACCCTACACGAGGGTCATTAAGGCTGCATGTCACCTGTGCAACGCAAGTCAAGAATACTTTAATACCTAAAATAGTGATTAAGGTAAACTTTGATCAAGGTATTATATGCATGCAACTAGTATTATTATATCCATATTCCTTACACTATAGATTTATAAAAAATAGCTGATTACACGGCATATTTATATAAAACTATGTTAAAATGCTGCATGAAATTAACTTATAACTATTATATGGTTTGTCATTTCTTTGTAATATAAAATGGTTATAACTGACCATAATTTTTAAAGGGGTGGACCGGTAAGCCAGCGGAAGGCCTCGGTCAGATGACCAAAAGCTCCAACGGCGGGTCATCATCTGACTAAGACCCGCGTCAGGAAACACTTGTCCTGTTTCCTGACGAACCTTACCTAACTTAACCTTTGTAATATAATAATACATTATTGAAAAAAAATGACATGAAGACCTTCCAGTGCATGCATTTTAAGTCTAATTTTTACACAAAATAATGGCATTAACGAGTCAAGCTATAACAATGAGAGTGAGAAGAGTGGATGAAGTGGTTTAACAGTGAACTCAGTGCTCTTTCTTGAACCCCTTAAGACGAGAACATACACGGGGGTTCATATACCACCAGTTTTAATGTAACAATCCCATAATGACTGAGGGTAAACTATTGACTGGTTCCCATATAACATTTTTGGGGTTATTCTGTTCTATTCACCTTAAAGACAATACTCATACATATACTTTCATGTCAAGTTAATTAATAATGACATCAATAGGATAAAAGAATAATAAATAAAACTACATAACAGGGGGAAAAAATATACCCATTCATATAAATCTCAAGAGTTACATATATATTTAGTTTCTTACAGGTAAGACTACAATATCGAGAAATATAAGGGGAAAATACAGCAGTAGTTCTTTGTAATTTTGTAAGTATTAGCGAATATATAATATACAAAATACCTTCGGATCCATTCATTGTTCATACATCTAAAAGATGTCACACTAATGTATTTAGATGAAGGTAAAGACACGTGTGGCAGAAGACTCTATTGAGGCAATGTCTCACTGTACGGACACCTTTATTTAATAAGTTGAAAAAGCTCTGCTTAGGGCGAAAAACTGCGCCAATAAAGACCTGCACAAATATTACTAAAATTACCTACTTTGTTAAGCAAAAGAAGAGGCTCATGCGTTCTTTTACCTAACAATAAAGGCTTATTTTTACTACGTCTCGATATTACTGGTAGCAGTAGGCTTTCCTTCAGTGTACTTAAGAGAATATTAATCACTAAAGCACATGATTTTAGAAGCCAAACAAATGAGCAAAGATAATTGAGTGTTTTTTTTCCAGCAGCAGCTGTACCCTAAAGCCTAGTTCCACTCAGCGTAAATTATTCAAAAGACTTGTTGTCGAGCCACGGCCTGAAGACTGGCAGACTGTTGGGGTATTGGGCACCTTTCTTCTTCTTAAGAGTCCCGTCTGAATTGCGGTACGGGTAGGTAGCCATCATAATAGGTAGCTGAAGTTTGATCTCTTTCTCCAGGTTGTTGGGTTCAATGATGAACTGTGGAAAGCATAAAACATTTATATATTAAAAATATATATAAAGCCATAGGAAATGCCTTTATTTTGAAAAACGTTTTGGAGTTTGCAAAATCTCTCCTTGATAAAACACAAAAGAAGGTTACCTGGGAGAATGGCTATTTTACAAAAAAAAAAAAAAATTAAAACAATTGCATAAAGATAAAACTAAATCTAACAAACTTCTCAACTTATTCAAAGGCAGTAAAATTAGCGTGTAAACAACCTCTGTGGATGTTGTGGAAAATTTGCTATAATTTTCCTATAATTAGTAATGTGTATGTGAAGTGCTAATATAATGTAATGGTAGTCACAAACTACCAAACTACTTGTGAGGAAGCGAGTGAGGGCTTCCAACTGAGTGGGGGAGGAGGGTTGTGTAGATGGCAGAGGGCAGTGTTGGTGAGACGGGTGTGGAAGGTTAATTAACTGCTGGTCGTCTCGGCTCTTTATTTGACCCCAGGGGAGAGGTCATAAAAAGAAAACAATCTGAGCGATTACCGCCCGGGTGGCCGTCTTGAGAGGTAGTGTCGGCTCTCTCAAGGGATTTGGAAATCGGCCGAATCTTCAAGTGAGACTAAGGTGTAATAGAAGCGGTATCGTTAGAAATTGGTGAAGTTTACATCACATGTAATGTAAGCCTCCCAGTGTATTAATTTTCACTACAAGTATGTTAATTTATATTGGCCAGTATGAATTGCCTATCGAAAGGGAGGCGTTAGGATATGACACCAAAATCTAAATTTGGTTGGTAATATTGAAATGTCCTTTATACTTTTCTGATTATGTAATTGATTTATATTTATTTAAAATTACTCAAGCAAATTACTCAGGTCAAGTATTTGATATTACCGAATATATACAGTCCACACATAATTTGTCAGTGTTACTGGCATAATTTTTTTCAAATAATTTTAAGAACTATATGTTCTAATAATAATTTAAGGTCCAGACGTGAGACGTGATGAACTGAGGTGGGCACGAAGGAGGGATATGATTGTGACGTGGTGTCCTTTAAGTCCCACTTGACCTCAATATCAGTAAGCGTAAACTGTTTGATGTACCAAATTTTCTTCACAATTATGGGGTGAAATGTTAATTCAGGACATTACCTCAAGGTAAAATTTACCCGCATAATTTCTCACAGATGTAATGGAGGTGTTTGGTTGAGGCTTTATTCTTGTTATGTACTGGGATTCAGTATGCATATCAATGGTATTTAGTATATGTACCTACAAGTATGTTATTAAGACACAATATGCGGCTTATGGAGACGTTTCTTCCATCAGAGACGAATAGATGCAGTCCCTGGTGAAGGAAATGTCTTCTTGATAAAATGCATATTGTATTTTATTAACTGGGAGTCAGAGATGTGGTTTGGTCTTTGTGGTCCTACTCTCTGCGTTGAGCAAGTTTGTTTTTACTCTGCTTAATCGAGAGAGATAAAACTGTTTACAATAATGGTAAACTTAAATAAAACAAATCTGTAACACAGACTAAAGTGTGTACTCACAAAGACGTCGTACTGTATCCGTATGAGATGGCAGCCACGGAGGTTAGTTGGTGGTAGCGGTGGCACGTACAGTTGCTCATACTTCCAGTCATCCGTGTCACTCGGCTTCACTTTTCCTCTCGACACAGACGACAGCTCCCGTGTCTCGGTCTGGATCACTTTGCTCTTGGAGATGTATTGGATAGTCTGTGAGATCAACCAAACTATTACCAACAACTCTCACTCTAGACCAGCGGACCATGACATACTTACACAAGAATATCTAGAACGTTGTCTACGTCAACTGTCAGACTTTAAGTATTTTGCACTTCAGTTATATACATCTCATTATCGTGTGTGAGGGCTGGTTAATGGGGTTTTAAACATATAGATTACACTAGAGTCATTAAGGCTGCACTGGTAACCTGTTCACCACCAGTCAAGAATATTTTAATCCTTAAAATAGGAATTAATATAAATTCTCAGCACACACACACACTGAGAAATGCACCTCTCAGTGTATATGACCTGTGTTGAACTTGAATATAAATTATTACAGAATGCTGAACTTCTCTCAATTTTTACTTTACGTATGTTCGAGTTTATATTAAAATGAAAATTTGTTTTACATTTAATTATTGGGATAGATAAATCTTACAATGATTACAAGACTGGCTTTAGTGATTACGAGTCGAGTATATTAAAGTTGTAGGTAATATGAGGCAGATGGACGTCCTCCGCTTTAAAACAATATAAATTTACTAAATGAGACATGCAACAGTACTTTTAAAATTATAGCAAATTCATCAGTGGTGAAAAAAAAAAAAAGTTGCTTTACCTCTGTGAGACATGCCCGGGTACCCTTGATGGTAACTTTGCTCTGGTTGTGGACACGTGCCCATATGCTGATGGTCTCTCCAGGCACGTAGCCGCCACGGTCCAGCCTGACACGGCAGGACACGGGACCCTGGGATAGACATGTCATTCCCAGTTTGTGCTCGATCTCGCAGTGGAAGGGTTGCTGTGGAGAACACACGTTAGTTACTGACCAATTTCTGTGGAAAATACAAGATACTGTGGCAAATACAAGAATTAGCTACTGATCATGCGTGTCTTTATTAATGTTAACAGTACGCATTTCTCCAGTAAACCCCTAAAGCACATGGTTTTAGAGAGGAAAAATTAGCTAGGGTACCATAATGTCCAGTCCTACGCAGCGTAAATCATTCAAAAATTTGTTTTTGAGCCACAGCTTGAAGACTGGAGAACACAAGAGTGAACTACTGAACAGTTGCTGTGGAGAACATATAAAGAAGCGAAGAGATGGCCCAATTAAATATGAAGCTGAGAAAAACTGATATTAAAATACACTATGAAGTTTTGACATTCTGTAAGAAGATTGGTAAATTCACCAAGGTGTTTCGTAAATTCATAAGAATTTTGGTAAGTTTTCAAGTGAAACGGTTGAGAAATTTACTACGATTTTTTTAAACATTTAATGAGAACCTGGGTAAATTCAATAATAAAAAAAGGAAATATAAGACTACACGAGGATCATTAAGGCTGCATGTCACCTGTTCACCAGTTAGGAACACATCAATCCCTAAATCAGAGATTATAGTAAACTTCCCAACATACACTGAGACATACACACACAGTGTGGTATTGAACTCACCGCAAGAATGGAAGGCTCAAGGTTGAGATCGATGGGATTCATAACGATGAAGACTTGCTGGTTCTTGTGGGTAAGACCATTGGGTTCTCTTAGCGCTGCCTTGCAGAAGTACTGCACCCATCCATGCTTACCCAGGAACGTGGAAGGCAGACCTAAAGGCAGGCCAAGCTTGAAGGGGAAGCTGTGGATCCCCGGAGACAGCAAGATGGGACTCTGACCTGTTCCATACAATCAAGTGAGGGATAGTAAATAATTATTTCAATGATGCTGCTTATAGATAAATAAAGCCGCTTAACAGCTAAGTTTGCGAATAATAGGAAGTTACTTGGCAGTTATATGTGAGGCTGTTAAAAGGTTGAAACTCCATTGAAGGGACACGAAGCCTATCCGCGAACAGGTTTTCGAGTATCATACGGCCAAAATGCATAATTATTTACCGTGGAATGTTGAAGAGTGAAATATATATAATTAGATTGCAGTACACAGAAAATACAATAATTATATAAACAAGCAGTCATGTGGGCTGAGACCCGTTTCAGGCAAGTGGTATTTTTAAGAGTTCACGGAAATGTGAAATGTTTGAATAAATTTGGATTTAAATAAACGAGATATTTTAAGAAAGGTCGTCAAGAATAATTAACGTTTACATGATATATAATGAAAATTAAACTGTGTTTAACTTCATATACTTCGATAATATTTGTTCGAGCCGCTTCTGTTTGATTATAATAATAATAATTTGTTCGAGCAATCTGAATATATTTTATTAGATTTTCAAGAATTTCTTAATCTATGGATATTAAGATGCAGATTTGTGGGCCAGTGGGACGCCAACAGCAACAGTATGGTTGAACAGGTAGTCACCAACAGAAAAGGACGGGCAGGAAAAGTAGGAAAAAACTCTCGAAACCGGTTACAGGTATAACGTATATTTTGAGTTATTGCCTTTTCGAATTTTGCTGAGGAAAATTATATTGTAAGTAAAGACCCTTAATTCAGATTATTACAATGGATTATTATTTAATCGACGAGGCAAGTGAGAAATTCAGTTTCAATAAGCACAGTCTGGCAGAAATGGATGCGCTCCGAATAATTACATCATATGTATTATACTATATATATGTATTATATTATATATAATTATATATGTTTGAATGTCCTTATAAAAAAACTAAAGAACGTAGTTTGCGTATCGCATCTTTAAAACGAACTAAATAAGGAATATACCAGGAATACTAGATGTCCCTGGATGCAGCACAATATAGACCAATGCTAAGTGTTTCAGTGTGTTTTTACTTAATAAGTTACTTCTTTATTTGCAAAAAAAAAAAAAAAAATGAAGAGGTGATGAGATGAAAGCAATCTGGAGATTCTTCGAAGTAATGTTAATTGTTACATTAACTTAAGGCTTTCAAGTCTTGCTACATTTAAAGAAGATTAAGAAACTGGTTATAGAACAAGCAGGGACATTTCTCTCCTTGGTGAGACATTTCCATAATACTTATTCGAAGTGTTTGCTCATGTGTCTTTTAACCACAACTAGTGGGTATTATATAACCAGGTTTTCAACAAGCAATATATTACCAAATAACTTCTGTACTAGGCGAAACGTGGTTCCTGTAAAGCTTATGCTGTAACTTTGTCTTTATCCCCTATGTATGCCGCGAAGACGCCATTTCATCCAGTCTGGCCACATTGGTAGTGAATTTAATACACTGTGCCAACAACCACTCACTTATGTCGGCTACTTAGAATAATAATAATCTGGCAACTCCCTAGGAATTATGTAAATAACCCATTGTCACTTTTTTTTATCAGTTTACTTTCTATTAATTAGGTTAGGCTTTTCACTCATCATTCATTATTGGGCTGTTATCCTACCTCATTTCATTTCAAAGCCCAGCCCTATCTAAGGTAAACTACCAACCCCATGGATGCAACCCACAATAGTCGACTAACACCCAGGTACCTACTTACTGTTTAGTGAACAGAGGAAACAGGTGTAAGGAAACGTCTACACCCGTGCCGGGGATCGAACTACGGGCCCTCAGAGCGATGCCACTTGAGCCCCAAAATACTGGTGTGTGCTCAAATCTAGGCTGCTTTTAGACTTCCACAGCCTTTGCAGCGTAATAAAGATTTTTATCCACCATGTAATGAATATACATCATGAATTCATAGAATAGTTTACCAGTATAAGCTCTTCCCTAGTCACGTCCAATATGGCTGACAAGTGTAAATCGGTTGACTTTAGACACACGACTTTAAAACTTTCATTAATGTTTTGCAGTCTGTCAGTGCACTCAGCAGAGCAGTGAAATAATATATCACGGAAACATATGCTCACACATGTTGTATGTTTTAAATTCAACCCTTGTTAGATTAAACGTTAATATTAAGCTAGGATAATGCCTGTTATAGGTGCTGGTAGGCTTCTTGAAGGCTGTTTATAAAGAACGGTAATGCTAAAACGTACTGAGATGAAGTATTGCAGACAGGTGTTCAAATCTCGTATATTAATTTACTTTCGTGTGTGTATATATGTATGAAATTAGTCTGTCATGTGGTGAATGGTTACGTTCGGCAGCCTAACGAACCAGTGAAAATAAAAGAGCTCGCTTAAAGTCTTAGAAGAATATTAATCTACTAGAAATTAGTCTTACAAACGATTATTATAAAATGGCTCTAGTTAGTCACAAATGCTGTTAGGTAAAAGTGGGATGGAACCTCTCATATTAATACGACTCTCCCTCTGAACTCTTCTAGTAGTGAGAAGTGCGACCTCACTCATTATTTCACACTTAAAATTCGTCCTTCATATTTCTTGAGTGAGTTCACACTAAACATTCCAGCAGATTGCGCAACCCTTCCTCTAAGGCACGAAGTTGGTTTTTTGACTAAATGGATTTAAGCTTATTTCTCTATCTACGCAAGTTTAGGTTTGCCTAACGTATGCTAGGCTAACGCAAATTGGTCATATTCAATTGATGGCCACATGAGACAAAGGCAAAAATAATTTATCGGATGTTATGTATCTGACGCAACAAGAAACTGGGAACCGAGAAGCCAACGGAGTTGAACTCGTAGTAAAACTTCTTTTTTTCCACGATTTTGCCTTTTAGTAAAAAACCAACGCTCTGTTATGAGGATGGGCTGGAGGGAGTATACAGAGTTAGTCAGGATCGGGAGACGAAAATACTGTAACTCGCGGGTTCATGCGTAGGCCTCATGCGTAGGGCTCATACGTAGGGCTCATACGTAGGGCTCATACGTAGGGCTCATACGTAGGGCTCATACGTAGGGCTCATACGTTGGGCTCATACGTTGGGCTCATACGTTGGGCTCATACGTTGGGCTCATACGTTGGGCTCATACGTAGGGCTCATACGTAGGCCTCATACGTAGGGCTCATACGTAGGCCTCATACGTAGGGCTCATACGTAGGCCTCATACGTAGGGCTCACACAAGAAGTAACTTACCGCGATCATCTGTGCCGTCTTGAGGTTCCAAGGGGTAACGCTCGTCTGCAAAGAGTACAAGTTACTACCAGGCGATACAAGGGCCCCTCAGGAGAGATTTTTACATTATAATAAGGTAAACTTAGAGTAGTGTTTCTCGACAACTATCCCATATTAGGGCAGTGGAAACCTGATAGTGTTCCAGTCCATCTTAGACCATTAACTTGATCATTTGTCTAGGACAAGCCCAAACCGTCTAATTTCATTTATATTTTTGGGGGGGATAGTTATGAATTATTTCAATCACGAAAATATATCTTATTCTTTTAGTGTTTATTATTTGACGACATGTTTAAGGTGTGGATTTATTTTTGTTGCTAGATTTATTAGGTTGATTTTATTCACTCACATGTCCCAGTAATTTTGTAAATATCTAGAATTCATGTTGCCACTGAGTTCGGAAGAGTAATAAGAGGCGAGAAATAAGATTATATTCAAGTCCAAGGGCAGTTTATTAAGGCGAGAGAGACGGATCATGGTCCTCTTCTACTGGTGCTACAATAGTCGTTGTTAAAAGAACCTTGAAAGTGAGGGACTTCCATGTCTTTGGTACAGAGAATTCAGCCTTTGGAAACAGGTGAGCATGATTTATGTATTTAATTTAGTCAAGTAGTTGAAAAATATGTTAAACATAAATAAATAAATAAATATATATATATATATATATATATATATATATATATATATATATATATATATATATATATATATATATATATATATATATATATTGTGTGTGTGTGTCAGAAACGTAAGAGTCAGACTGTGACTAAATTAATCAGTCTTGTCTATACATAAGATATATTTTGTTTCCGTTCCGTGTATGTTAATCACATCTTCCCAGTTGACTGCGTGTGTTTTGCCAAGGAGTTATATTTCAAAAATTTACTAAGCTAATTGGGAGAAGTCCTTATGGAAGGTTTAACATGTCGGTTGTCATGTGTACAAGTTATAATAGATGGTCTGCTTATTTTTGGGGGGAGGAATAATTAAGTTACTTAACTTCAACGACTGCATGAGAATAAGCTGAATTTATTTCGTAAAAGGTTTATATGAGTTACTGCCATATAAAAAAAACAGCAAAGTATAACCTCAAACATAAATTAAATGCATACGCAGCTTCACGTATTAGATATGGGACGACAACGCATTGTACAATTTAAAGTTTTCAGTCAATCCACTTTTTTGGTGAATTGTTCCATCCAGGGTATTGTGACTTTTTATTTATAATGAATCTATTATGTTACATGAAAGTGAATAAAGAAACGTTTAAAAAATCACGTAAGTGAAGAAGAGTAGATAATGAAGAAAAACAAAACAAAAAAACAAGACAGGTAACGAGGAGAAAAATACAAATTTATGTTTACTGTTATAGAGAAAACTGAAAAAAATAACAGAACGAATTTTGAGTAATAGGCGGAGTTAAGAGTGCTATTTTCCTGGAAGAAAAAACATACGGGCCAAAAATAAAACAGTTTGCTTTAAAAATATAATGTATGATTATCGGTTGCATTCCAATGAAAGATTTTTTTCCATGCGATATACACAATTCCAGTAATAATAGCATGCAATACAATATTAAAGAGGAGGAAGATGCACAGATGAGAGGAAATAGCAGAACACAGACAAAAGAGAAAGAATAATAATTTCCCTATTAGCTATCCATCCCTCTAGTGTCACAAGTTATCCATTCCTTCACTCAGGATCACATGTTATCTATTGCTCCCCATTATCAGTATCCAGGTCTGAAAGGATTTACCAAGGCTTCCCTCCTACTCCCCTGTGGTTTAGCGCTTCTATTTGATTATAATAATAATAATAATTCCCTCCTACTCTTGAAAATTATCCCAGGCGGATCAAGGATATTGTCACGTATCCTATCCCATCCTGTCTCTTGCATTACATAGTCCCTCAACATTTTTATTTTCTCTTTTCGTTGTTACAATATTATTTCACTTGAGTCTGTCCTCATCTATATCGTCTCCCTCTCACCCAATTCCCTCCTCTCCCACTCACCTTGTTCTTTCTTCTCCCTCTTACCCCTACTCTTTCTTCTCCCTCTCACCCTATTCTTTCTCGTACTCACATTCCCTTTTGTCGCACCTTCTCACCTTTCAGTTATTTCCAGTTTCCTTCTTTTTTTATGTTATTACCCTACTCCCTCCTTCCCTCTCTTCCTTTGTACATCCGTTTCTCCCTCCCGCCCTCTCTCCTCTTCTTCCTATACTTTGTTCTTTCTCCATCCTTCCTTCATGCCCCCCTCCGTCTCCCCTTCCACATCCCTCCCCCCATCTCACCTGGCTCTCCCAGGAGTCTCATCCTGAAGTCGATGTAGTTCTCCTTGTCGGAGAAGATCTGCTGGCGACGGTCCGTCACCCTCACCACGCCCTCGCCCACCACGTGGAAGTACACTCCTGACGGAGACAAACCAGAGACATTAGAATTTGCTGTAGAAGTACACTCCTGGCGGAGACACACCAGGAGACATTAGAATTTGCTACCGGAGTACACGCCTAGCTCAGAAAAACAAGAAAGTATCTGCTGACGAAGTAACACAATTCAGGTGACATTTAAATTTGCTGTGGAATTGCATTCCTGACCAAGACATACCAAGAAGACAGCAGTATTTGCTGTGAGTTTCCCTAAATTTTCCTTATAATAGTTGAAACATAAACTAAATAAACCCAGATGAACAACGCCTGTCAAACCTCTCGGAACCTAGTTCCTAGACTTTCGGTGTATTCATTTGCTCTTGCGTAACTGACCATAGGTTGGAGATAGGGTGCACAGTAACCTAGCTACTACTGTCCATAGGTTGGATATAGAGTACACAATAGCCTACTGTAATGATGCACATATCTCATATACATACGTATGTACATACGTAAATTTCAACAGGAAAACGCATAATTCACTGTATTTCTGGTTCACAATATAGTCCAGTGTCTCGATAATTCAACATCATTTATAAACCAATGGCTGTTGATAATTCAGCACCAATAGATAATCCACTGTTTACTGTTACAATAACGTCTCCCGACTGTTGGTAAAGTTTCTTAATGTATCCAGAAAAATTTACTTGATACTGACAATGGAAAATGAAAAGTAATGCATGTTTGTTGGAATCTGCTTCCATACCCTGCCCTATCCGCCTCTGTCCACAAGCTATCCGTCAACATCTACAAACTATCCGTCCCCATCCACAAGCTATTCGTCTTTATCCCAAAGCTATCCGCCTCTATCTACAAGCCATTCGTTCCCATCCACGAACTATCCGTCCCCATCCACACGCTATCCGTTCCCATTCACAAATTATCCGTCCCCATCCACAAGCTATCCGTCCCCATCCGCAGGCTATCCACCAGTATTACGTCAGGCAGGAAAGGTGGCGGCGACTCACACCACCCGCATATTTCCTGAATGACCTTTGTGACCCGTCCGACCTTTTGACCTTCTGAGACCTTCCTTTCTTCACTTTAATCAAAAACCTTCTAAGTGGAACGTTCCTTGATAGTGTTATTCAAGTGTGGGTGGACATATACCGTTACTTAAATCCAGTAAAAATTATGAGAGTACAAAGTCACCTGTAGTTCACTAGTAGAGAGCTCGGCTCACAGCCGAAAGAACTCGGGTTCAATACCCAGGCGGGATGAGATGCACGAACAGGTTTCTTTTCACCTGCTGCTTCCCTGTTTGGCTAGCAGTACATAGGTGTCCCGATGTTAACCTTGGATAGGGGTGGGCTTTGAAATGAGCTGATGTAACAGCTCTTAGCCTGCAAACTGAACGATTTAAAAAAAAAAAAACTTCAACTAATGCATTACAAAACTAACGAATCATTAGTGAAGTTACTAGCATTGTCAGGATAAATTACTGGGCAAGACGACCATTCCAGCTAGATGTTTCCCAAGATAAATACGAACCTGCCTACCCACCAACGCAAATATTTAAGAACCTACTGAAGGATGACTACTTTCTGAAGTATCAGGAATCAGGTGGAACTGGTATGGTAATACCCAGAAGTGACTTCTTCACTCCTGAAGAAGACACTCGTGGCGAAACGTTTCATTAATAAATTATTTGATCAGTGCAAACGTGTTTTTTTATTTACTAAAAAAAATCAGCTAATGCTGAAGGAGAACAAAAGTCACAATACTACTGTCGACTGAACCGTCCACACATAACCTTTATGTTGGAGAGGAAATGTTAGATGATATTTCGGTCCATCCTGGACCATTAACAAGTCAAACTAAAGCTGTACCTTGATAATAGGTCTAGGATCATTAACAAGTCCAACTAATGCTGCCACTCCATAATAGGCTCTGGACAGTCGGGGTTATTGGTCAAGAGATAATGTAACTCAAGAAATGAGACACAACAAATGTACTAGACTAACATCAAAAGATGTCGTATATAATTTGTATGGAATTTGAGCGGTAAGTCGGTACAAAGTCTGTCAATATGACTAAGGAAGTATTTGTCTTGTTTCCTGACGAATTTCACCTAACCTAACATGCGTACTAGAGTACTGCCCTATTGTTTTTAATTATTAAGAAAGCTAATGGAAACAATTAGAGACAATACAAATAAATCAAGAATAAAAAACTTATTACCATTAAAATCAATAAAGATTTCGCAATTAATGGTCCAGCCTTGCTAATTCATCTGAATTTATCAATTTTGATCTTAACTGGGAATCAGATATTTCCAGAAAACGTACGATAAAATAGATCATAAAAGTAAGGTAAAAACAAAGGAGCGTAATTTTGGAAAAGAAATTATCCAGTGGTTGAACGTAATTCCCGGCTAAAACGAGATTTGTAAAAAAATTCACGATGGCTTCACGAACCAAATAACGTGGTGCCTGCACTTAATTGGAAATTTCAATGGAGAATGCATTTTTTACAAGTGCACACCACTAACCAAAAACAAAAAGGCCCTGTGAAAGCTAGCTCGATTTTCAGGCCCTGGAATGTGAGTTTCTTGCAGTGGTGGTCCGTGAGACCAGGTGACCGGCGGTGACCCAGCGGTCGTTCCCCATTACCCAGGAAATCCCTGAAACTCTGGTAAGAACTGGGAGGTGCTGCTTGGGAAACAAGATAACCCCAGTTTATTCCCAGCACTGTCTATCTTTTGTTTAAACTGGAAACAAAACAAAAAATACAACGACGAAAAGAAACGTTGGCTCTAATAGTTGCCATTATAACGTACTGTCATTGTTTACAAATTCTGGGTTGAAGACAGCGGTAAGTCATGTGAGTTATGTGACGGGAAGTGGTGCACTTTCTCGCCACTTTACTCTTCCCGCCAATTTCGCCCCCTTCCCGCCAATTTCGCCCCCTTCCCGCCAATTCTTGTCATTTCGCGCTGTTTTCCGTGCACAAGTCACCGCAATTTTTGCTGACCTCTTCACAGCCTTCCATCACTTCCCGTTACATAAAATTCCTCGGTTAATAAAGGTTTACTTTCATTGGCATTCTTTCACCATTAAGCTTCCCACGAATTAAAATGCACTTCCAAGAATATTTTTTTTCTTCTCTTTGGTTTGTCTTCAAAATCAGTAAAGTTTACCTTCACTCTCAATGCTTGTTTTAAATCAACTCTCTTACTCAGCATTATTTTCTTGTTTATTCGGTATCCAACGATTCTCCAACACACTCGCCAACATTTTTTCTCCAACCCCGCCATCTCCATCATAGGCCTACCTCCCTCATCCCCCCTCACAAAGTGCAAAAGTGTTTTTGTATTCACCTAACTGTGGTTGCAGGGGGGTCGTGCCTCCGCTCCCCTGCGTGTCTTTCAACTACCTACCACCGGGGGCACTAAATTCCTCACACGTGGGACATATTCTGGATATTCTAAGAAAAAAAAAAAATAAGCTGCATTCCTCCACCACTTTCTTGTCAAGGTCATTCCACTTCCTGGCTGCACCCTGAGGCTGACAGTGTTTCCTGACGTCTCTTGTGACTCACTACGATTTCAGGCTTCATTTACGCCTCCTCCTGTTTACAAGCGTCGCCTGTAAACAGTCTGTCCGTAAGCTTCGCCTGTAAACAGTCTGTCCGTGTTCACCCTATTAGGCTCTCTTGAGTACATTGTACGTGATGAAGACACAGGCACAGATAATAAGTAAGTTTATTTAGGTACAGGTACACATAAATACAGTTACACAAATTATCATACATAGTAACATATGTGTAAAGTACCTAGAATAACCTCCAAAAAAAGTCAGTGACTTATTACCATTGCGAAAACGTTTCGCTCTGCGTAGAGCTTTATCAAGTCACTGTTGGGGGATACAGCCTATGGATGAAGACTCAGTTGCTGTAGTGTCTGACACACTGGATACAGCAGCGTACAGCTGGAAGAAAGAACGCAGATACAGAACAAGTTTTAAACCTGCGCCTCTTCAGTCCTAGGCAGTAGTCTGCTCTATTTTAGCCTTGAGTTCACGGGGTTCTTCTACCATCCAAAGCCATCAAATAAGGTTCTTTTGGTCTTCTTTCATAGGTCACTAGTCTTATTTTCAAGACCTCTGGAGTATAGTTTCTGGAACCACGTGGTCAGAGACGGGCTATATTGTTTTGTGTGTAAGGTCTTGACTGATGGTGTGTGTGTACTCTATGTGGTTGCGGGGGTTTATTCACAACTCCTGGCCTCGCCTCTTCGCTAGTCGCTATTAAGACCACTCCTGGATCCAAGAACCTTATCGTGTGTATGTGTGTGTGTACTCACCTATTTGTGGTTGCAGGGGTCTAGTCACAGCTCCTGGCCCCGCCTCTTTGTGTGCGTGTGTGTGTTTTATTTTTGTTGTAAGTGTAATAGAGTGCAATACTTGTCACGTCATCACCTCACTTCTTATGACCTATTTGTCTGTCACGTCAAAAGCGTCTTGACGTGGGAACTATGTCCGTTTTTTTCCTCTTATGTCATGAAGATAATTTTTTTGAGCGAAGTCATGGAAAATACACACTCCAGTGTTGACACACACACACACACACATACAGCCAGGAGCTATGTCTCGACCCCTGCAACCACAACTAGGTGAGTACACACACACACACACACACACACACACACACACACACATACACGACAGAGTTACAAAGAAAAACTAAACACTAACAATTTCCATTTTAACTGCTAGGAAAGAAACGATAACTACAAGTGTGATCACTAAACACAAAGGGACAGATAAGTAAACATACGTAAACATAATTATTACCACGAAATAAAAAAAAACACGAGTAGATGATCGGTTATACAAAAAATATGAAAAGTGGTAAGGAATGTAATTTCAGGAGAGTATTGTACGGGTCAGGCATCTGACACACGCCCTGTCAGCTGACTGACTACCCTCCTCAGCTAACTACCCGCCTTGTCAGCTGACTTACTACACGCCTTGCACCTGACTGACTTGAGATAGTGAGTTTAGCGACCCGGCTTTCTGATGTATGTTAGTTACCATTTTGCCCTAGGCACATGTCGATTAGACACTAGGCCTGTTGTATGTATGTGTGTGTGTAAGGAAACACTTCGAAATGTTTCCGCCCCGCCGGGAATTGAACCCGGGCCCTCCGTGCGTGAAGCGAGAGCTTTAGCCACCAGGCCACCGGGGCATGTATCTATATATGTATGTGTGTATGTATATATGTATATGTTTGTATGTATGTGTAACAATAATGAATGTGTTGGAAGCACATATCAATGACAAGAGAACCCAGTAAACGAAGTACACAGGTAAACAGAGGAAGACCCTCCCTCACTGAAGGACAGGAGGAGATATGATCACAACATACAAAGTACTTGTGTGGTCTTGAAGAAGACAGTCGTGCATACTAGTTGCGTTACCACGGAGACGG
Source organism: Cherax destructor (assembly GCA_009830355.1). Classification (NCBI taxonomy): domain Eukaryota; kingdom Metazoa; phylum Arthropoda; class Malacostraca; order Decapoda; family Parastacidae; genus Cherax; species Cherax destructor. Next base: position 370,226 of record WNWK01000834.1, read on the forward strand.
CAAGAACTAAGCAGTCATGGTAGGAAATAACACATTTTTAACGAGCAAGAGGACATGAGGAAGCATTTCCTTGGTGGTAATGTAGTGGAATGAACTGGAGAATGACACAGTGGAAGGGGACGCCATATGAGCGTTGAAAAACTGTTATGACTGGGTTTTTTTCAAAATTGGTGTAATGAAAAAGAATAGTTATCACACACAGTACACCTTCCCAGCGGGTCCAAACAACTCTCTCCAAGTCCCTGGGTGTTACATTAACTAATTTACGACATTACCTACTATCACTTTCTGCGTCTCACTCTCACAACCCTCACGCCAATTTTCAACTGTAGCAGTGGGTGGAATGTCACCTTGTCTGATGTACAATCTGGCCCCATCATATTTTAAGCGCCGAGTGCGTTCACAGTCGCTGCCTTGGTTCTCTAGCAGAGTTTGTTGTCTATGTTGCAGTGTCTTGTATTAGACTTGGGGTCATGTGGTGTAGGTATAGTGTCATGTGGTGGAGGTATAGTGTCATGTGGTGGGCGTATAGTGTCATGTGGTGGGCGTATAGTGTCATGTGCTGGAGGTATAGTGTCATGTGCTGGAGGTATAGTCATTTGGAGTTACGGTGCCATGTGATGGTACAGTGTCCTTCATGGTACAGTAAACTTGTTTTTATTGATAATAATAATAATAATAATATTAATAATAATAATAATAATATTAATAATAATAATGGAAATTGCAGCTAGGTTTATTAGTATTATTTTCCTTAGGGAAGCGCTAATCCCTTAGGGGTGGTACAGATAAGGGTAATTAGGGCTGAGTCAAGGATGGGGAGGGTTAGCCACAACTCCCTGGATCAAGAGCCCTTCGCCCTGAACAGTTTGTGGGTGACGAGGCCAACACACACACACACACACACACACACACACGGAGTTATTTTTGGAGTGTTTTAAACACCCCAAACGACTTTGCTCTAGAAAGTGCTTCTAAATATGTTCAAAATCAATGTCAAAACGTCCCTGGGTTCCTTCTTATTTGTTTAGATTGGTTAAATGACGACAATAATGTGAGATATGTTTGTCTTGTTTGACCAGTGTTGGGAAGCAAGGAAGGGAAGGGACTGAAGGGAAGGAGACTGAAGGAAGCTAACTGATGGGAAGGAGACTGAAGGAAGCTAACTGATGGGAAGGAGACTGAAGGAAGCTAACTGATGGGAAGGAGACTGAAGGAAGCTAACTGATGGGAAGGAGACTGAAGGAAGTTAACTGATGGAAGGAGACTGAAGGAAGTTAACTGATGGAAGGAGACTGAAGGAAGTTAACTGATGGGAAGGAGACTGAAGGAAGTTAACTGATGGAAGGAGACTGAAGGAAGTTAACTGATGGAAGGAGACTGAAGGAAGTTAACTGATGGAAGGAGACTGAAGGAAGCTAACTGATGGAAGGAGACTGAAGGAAGTTAACTGATGGGAAGGAGACTGAAGGAAGCTAACTGATGGGAAGGAGACTGAAGGAAGCTAACTGATGGGAAGGAGACTGAAGGAAGCTAACTGATGGGAAGGGACTGAAGGAAGCTAACTGATGGGAAGGAGACTGAAGGAAGCTAACTGATGGGAAGGAGACTGAAGGAAGCTAACTGATGGGAAGGACTGAAGGCTAACTGATGGGAAGAGACTGAAGAAGCTAACTGATGGAAGGAGACTGAAGGAAGCTAACTGATGGGAAGGAGACTGAAGGAAGCTAACTGATGGGAAGGAGACTGAAGGAAGCTAACTGATGGGAAGGAGACTGAAGGAAGCTAACTGATGGGAAGGAGACTGAAGGAAGCTAACTGATGGGAAGGAGACTGAAGGAAGCTAACTGATGGGAAGGAGACTGAAGGAAGCTAACTGATGGGAAGGAGACTGAAGGAAGCTAACTGATGGGAAGGAGACTGAAGGAAGCTAACTGATGGGAAGGAGACTGAAGGAAGCTAACTGATGGGAAGGAGACTGAAGAAGCTAACTGATGGGAAGAGACTGAAGGAAGCTAACTGATGGGAAGGAGACTGAAGGAAGCTAACTGATGGGAAGGAGACTGAAGGAAGCTAACTGATGGGAAGGAGACTGAAGGAAGCTAACTGATGGGAAGGAGACTGAAGGAAGCTAACTGATAGGAAGGAGACTGAAGGAAGCTAACTGATAGGGAAAGGAAGCTAACTGAGGAAGACTGAAAACTAACTGATGGGAAAGGAGACTGAAGGAAAGCTAACTGATGGGAAGGAGACTGAAGGAAGCTAACTGATGGGAAGGAGACTGAAGGAAGCTAACTGATGGGAAGGAGACTGAAGAAGCTAACTGATGGGAAGGAGACTGAAGGAAGCTAACTGATGGGAAGGAGACTGAAGGAAGCTAACTGATGGGAAGGAGACTGAAGGAAGCTAACTGATGGGAAGGAGACTGAAGGAAGCTAACTGATGGGAAGGAGACTGAAGGAAGCTAACTGATGGGAAGGGACTGAAGGAAGCTAACTGATGGGAAGGAGACTGAAGGAAGCTAACTGATGGGAAGGAGACTGAAGGAAGCTAACTGATGGAAGGAGACTGAAGGAAGCTAACTGATGGAAAGGAGACTGAAGGAAGCTAACTGATGGGAAGGAGACTGAAGGAAGCTAACTGATGGGAAGGAGACTGAAGGAAGCTAACTGATGGGAAGGAGACTGAAGGAAGCTAACTGATGGGAAGGAGACTGAAGGAAGCTAACTGATGGGAAGGAGACTGAAGGAAGCTAACTGATGGGAAGGAGACTGAAGGAAGCTAACTGATGGGAAGGAGACTGAAGGAAGCTAACTGATGGGAAGGAGACTGAAGGAAGCTAACTGATGGGAAGGAGACTGAAGGAAGCTAACTGATGGAAGGAGACTGAAGGAAGCTAACTGATGGGAAGGAGACTGAAGGAAGCTAACTGATGGGAAGGAGACTGAAGGGAAACTAACTGATGGGAAGGAGACTGAAGGAAGCTAACTGATGGGAAGGAGACTGAAGGAAGCTAACTGATGGGAAGGGAGACTGAAGGAAGCTAACTGATGGGAAGGAGACTGAAGGAAGCTAACTGATGGGAAGGAGACTGAAGGAAGCTAACTGATGGGAAGGAGACTGAAGGAAGCTAACTGATAGGAAGGACTGAAGGAAGCTAACTGATGGGAAGGAGACTGAAGAAGCTAACTGATGGGAAGGAGACTGAAGAAGCTAACTGAT
>WNWK01000835.1:0-150000 GCA_009830355.1 Cherax destructor
AAGAAAATATGATAGTTCTTCCATCTGTGGTAAACTAGCCAGTAAACATCTGAGTTCACCTTCCTCTTCAACTGAGAGAAATATTATAGTGGAGTGAACATCATCTCTGCTCACAAATATTACTCAGTGTTGGAGTGAACATCATCTCTGCTCACAAATATTACTCAGTGTTGGAGTGAACATCATCTCTGCTCACAAATATTACTCAGTGTTGGAGTGAACATCATCTCTGCTCACAAATATTACTCAGTGTTGGAGTGAACATCATCTCTGCTCACAAATATTACTCAGTGTTGGAGTGAACATCATCTCTGCTCACAGATTAATTTCCCAAAACTGGGAGATGTTGATGATGCACAGCTGCAATTTAAGTGTTTAATTTTAGCTATTAATTAATCCTGTATATGTATATTGTCATTTTTTTAATTTCAGTTATTAAAATAATGTAAGTTTTTGGTTATCTATTTTCCAATGTTTTTCATCAAAGTTTAAAAGAAATATTTAAACTGTTTTAATGGAAACGTGTCAGTTAATTAACATTTTAATAATGAAAGAGATGACTAAAGTTCTGAACAACTTTAGATTCTCAATTTTCTTTTATTACAATAACAAATATATATATTTTTAAAGTTTTTATAAATGTTTTTAAAGCTTCAAATAAACAGTATTACCATGAGAGTGTCGGAGGTTTAAATTTCATTTTTATTATAACTGAAAATTGTTCAGATTTCTGATTGTATTCATCAGATTACGAAATATGTAGATAGATTCAGAAATCTGATGATTTTTTTCATTTGAAAGTCTCACGGGGGTTCCTGTAATTAGTAATGATACTGGTATCTCAGAGAAATTTAGTTATTTAATATTTAACCTTCCTGGGTTATTTAATACCTACTGAGCAATAAGCATTACCATATATATAGTTAGCATAAATTTAAAAATACCAAAATAGTTAAGGTATCAGTGTCGGTATCGGTCAACGGCAAATTTTTTGGCATCGTCCCATATATATATATAAAAGTATATGAATATGACTCTCTCCTCAAGACCATGATAGAGAGTGTATTGAATCTTTCCCTCGAAGATGGACAGTGGTTGCAAGCCTCACTTCCAGTCAGGCTCGGGGGCTGGGAGTACGCAAATCCTCCCAGATTGCCCTACCAGCTTTCTTATCCTCTTCCATAGCATCAAACGAGTTAAAAAACAAAATCTTCCGGACAACCTCAGTGACTCAGCAGGATTACAGGATCCTGGGCTACGCCAGTGCCATCACTGAATGGGAGACTTGCTGATCCAGCACCAAAACCTAGTGCAGCACTGGCCTACAAACAGTCAAGCTGGGATGGCCCCATCGCTGAAAAGGTGCTTGCCAACATTCTTAGGGCTGTAACATCAGACAGGGAGACTGCCCGTCTCCTAGCTGTGAGTGCACATCACTCTGGGGACTTTCTCCAAACAGTTCTCATTTCGGCAATGGGAACATGCCTCGACCCTAAGACCCTCCGTATTGCAGTGGCTCTCCGCCTTGCTGCCCCAATTCACACGGAATATACGTGTATTTGCGGCGATGCGCAAGCCGATCAATATGGTCTACATGGTCTTAACTGTTAAAAAACCAAGAGCTGGCATGCAAGACACAATGAAGTCAGTGACATCATGAAGATAATCCTTGCTACAGCTGGATGCTCAGCCGAGAGAGAGCCCCAATCACTAGCAGCCAACAATACCCACAACCCAGCAAACCACCCTGACGGGATCACCATCTATCCTTGGAAGAATGGCAAGCTCTTAGCATGGGACTATACCTGTGTGTCGACACTGGCTGACACCTACATCCATCAGTGTCGGGCGACAGGGAGGAGCTGCTGACCACAGGGAGTACAAGATCGGCAAGTACATGGACATAAGCCAACAGTATCAATTTGTCTCAGTGGGATTAGAGACCTTGGGATCATGGGAAAAAAATGCCAAACATTTACTTAAAGAACTGGGTTCCAGGTTCATCGACAAAACCAGAAACCCAAGGGCAGCCACTTTCATGTTCCACCGCCTCAGCGTGGCCATCCAGAGGAAATGCATGCTGCATACTGGACTCGTTCGGCTTCGGAGGAGCTGGAGGAGATTCATAATCTTTGATATTTTGTACCAATGTATTCATGTTTGTGCTTTCTGTCAATGTATTCTGTCTATTAATAAAGTTCACATAGAATATAGGGGGTGGTAGGATAAAGATAGAAATGTTAAAAGCAGGTGGGGATATAGTTTTGGAGTGGTTGGTGCTATTATTTAATAAATGTATGGAAGAGGGTAAGGTACCTAGGGATTGGCAGAGAGCGGGTATTGTTCCTTTGTATAAAGGCAAAGGGGACAAAGAGAGTGCAAAAATTATGGGGAATAAGTCTGTTGAGTGTACCTGGTAAAGTGTATGGTAGAGTTAGTATTGAAAGAATTAAGAGTAAGACAGAAAGCAGGATAGCAGATGAACAAGGGGGCTTTAGGAAAGGTAGGGGGTGTGTAGACCAAGTGTTTACAGTGAAACATATAGGTGAACAGTATTTGGATAAGGGTAAAGATGTTTTGTGGCATTTATGGATTTGGAAAAGGCGTATGATAGGGTAGATAGGGGGCAATGTGGCAGATGTTGCAGGTGTATGGAATAGGAGGAAGGTTACTGAAAGCAGTGAAGAGTTTTTATGAGGATAGTGAGGCTCAGGTTAGAGTGTGTAGGAGGGAAGGGACTATTTGCCAGTAAAAGTGGGCCTTAGACAAGGATGTGTGATGTCACCGTGGTTGTTCAATATATTTATAGATGGGGTTGTAAGAGAAGTGAATGTGAGGGGCTTGGCAAGAGGTGTTGGGCTAAAAGATAAAGAAGCAAATACAAAGTGGAGTTGTCACAGTTGCTTTTGCTGATGACACTGTGCTTTTGGGAGATTCTGAAGAGAAGTTGCAGAGGTTGGTGGATGAATTTGGTAGGGTGTGTAAAGAAGAAAATTGAAAGTGAATATAGGAAAGAGTAAGGTGATGAGGATAACAAAAAAAATAGGTGACGAAAGATTGGATATCAGATTGGAGGGAGAGAGTATGGAGGAGGTGAATGTATTCAGATATTTGGGAGTGGACATGTCGGCGGATGGGTCTATGAAGGATGAAGTGAATCATAGAATTGATGAGGGGAAAAGGGTGAGTGGAGCACTTCGAGTCTGTGGAGACAAAGAACCTTGTCCATGGAAGTAAAGAGGGAATGTATGAGAGTATAGTTATACCAACGCTCTTATATGGGTGTGAAGCATGGGTGATGAATGTTGCAACGAGGAGAAGGCTGGAGGCAGTGGAGATGTCATGTCTGAGGTCAATGTGTGGTGTGAATATAATGCAGAGAATTCGGAGTTTGGAAATTAGGAGGAGGTGCGGGATTACCAAAACGATTGTCCAGAGAGCTGAGGAGGGGTTGTTGAGGTGGTTTGGACATGTAGAGAGAATGGAACGAGACAGAGTGACTTTGAGAGTGTATAAATCTGTAGTGGAGGGAAGGCGGGGTAGGGGTCAGCCTAGGAAAGGTTGGAGGGAGGGGGTAAAGGAAGTTTTGTGTGCGAGGGGCTTGGACTTCCAGCAAGCATGTGTGAGCGTATTTGATAGGAGTGAATGGAGGCATATGGTTTTTAATACTTGACGTGCTGTTGGAGTGTGAGCAAAGTAACATTTATGAAGGGATTCAGGGAAACCGGCAGGCCGGACTTGAGTTCTGGAGATGGGAAGTGCAGTGCCGGCACTCTGAAGGAGGGGTGTTAATGTTGCAGTTTTGTAACTGTAGTGTAAAGCACCCCTCTGGCAAGACAGTGATGGAGTGAATGATGATGAAAGTTTTTCTTTTCGGGCCACCCTGCCTTGGTGGGAATCGGCCGATGTGTTAATAAAAAAAATATATATATATATATATATATATATATATTTATGGCAGGACAGTATATTCACTGCAATTCACCTAATGACACTGAAGAGCCTGGAAAGGCTGATGCAGAAAAACTAGAGGTGGTCAGTCTAAGGCAAGGCTCCCTGGTGCGCGATTTTGATAAGCGTGAAATAACAATGAGCTAATATTAGTTAAAACGACTCAGCTCTATAGTTAAGGAGAACTGAAAAAAATGCACCGTTCTTTTGTAGTACACGTAATACCCTTAGTTCTAAGTGTGCTGAAATGTAAATAAAAGTTTTGAGAGTAACAAACATTAGCACAGACACTTGGCTCCATCATCAACACATATGAGGCCCCCGTGGAATCCTCGGGCATGTCGTGTCAGTATCATATGTACACTTGTGTAGTGTACCAGCATTCAGCATTCATCTCACTTATACAGCTGGTCCCTTTGCGTGTGACGTCACGATACCCGCTGACGTCAGAGGCTCAGTGCATGTGCACAGCCTCACATAGGCGTACACCCTCACTAGCCAGAGACCTAAGAGCGAGACGGACGGTGGCTGGACTCTCTCCTACTCTTACCGTAAATATACTGTAACCATCCTACAAGGAGTGTCTATGTCTACCTAAATATCTCTCCCAAGACCCACACAACAAGTGGTGAGCAGCGGTGTGCCGTAATTTTTATCGATTACGATGTTATAGAGAGATAGACTAGACAAGCAAGCAAACAGCCTCCAGACCGACCACGTTGCCAGCTACCTACATCCAAGAAGTCTACAATATCTAAAGTATCGCCTGGTCAGTTAAGTGCCTCATTTGTTGATTTGTTAAAACCTACGAGGGGTTGACCCGGGTTTTGCAAATTCTGAACGAGTAAGCCAGTGAGGGGAGAGTCCCATTCTAGCCATTAAGCCACCACCAGTTACGTCAGCCTAGGCTTAAGCCAGCTTCTACCTTGCTGTGCTAATTTGTCACAAGATTCCAAGCCAGTCAATCTGTGTGAAAATATTCTACTAAGCCAGCAAGCCACTCTGCTGTTTGAGAAGTAAGCCACGTGAGTCACGCATTTATACCACCTTTGTACTCCAGTGTATTGCTGTTCTGAGTACAATACCATCCCCGTGGTATCCTGGGTTATTCAAGCCACCCTGGGTTAAGTTCATATAAACGGCGTAAGCCACAGGCACGCGGGAAGCGGTGTGGGCTACCCCAACCAACCACCCCCCACCACCCACGCTAAGGCAGACGCCTTGACCACGTGCATCCACCCACACAAAGCATTAAGTGTGGATTATTTCACCCTTAACTGGGTCCTGCAAGCAGTTTATTGGCTACGAAACAGGTCGAGCGTCCTGAGTGTGTTTCTTCTGAACTGTTGTGCCAACTGTATAAAGCCTCGGTTCGTAGTCCACCGGTTTATGCACATTACTTCAAGTTATCAACGAGTGGACCAGACCACCAGCCTCCACCACCACCCTCCACCACCATGCTTCAGTCACCGATCTCCACCCTAGAGACATTTACTGTGTTGTTGTTTTATTTTTCAGATAATCTATAGACAATTTCGTGTGTTGAGACAATTTCTGCGAGTTACATAAATTTTGAGTTATCCTAGGAAGTGTTCTGTGTTAAATTAATTATTTGCATTAATTTTTGATTTCACTAGTATTGTCTCTTGTTAATTATTGCGTTATAATTTCTGTGAATTTCGTTGTGTTACTAAGTATGCAGTAAGTACAGTTTTGTTAAAGTTATCTTGTGTTCCAATATTCCACCAAGTAGTAATTTTAAAAGATTTTAAATTTTTCCCCAGCATTGTCCATGTGTTGTTGAATTTTCTTTCTCTTGTTAATTATTGTGTTTCACCAAGTGTACTATCCCAGAGTTATTTTTTTTTATTATTATTTTACCCTTGTTTGTTAATGTTTTAATTGTGTAATTAATTAATTTTGCTTGCCCCAGTAACTACATATTGTTTTCTCCTCCAAGCAATTTTTAACCTTTTACCAGTAGTATTCCCTGCTAATTCTTATGAGTTGCAGTCAGTGTTACTTATGTGTTGTGGGGTTCTTTTCATAGATTTGGTAATATTAACAGACGATGAGCTTGGGTTTTGGTAGCGTTTAATGAGGCGTTGGATATATGGGAGCTGAGAGCCTATGCTTGTGTCCGTCTGTCCTGCACTGAGTCTCGATGGTAACTGAACACTAGGCCGCCTGGCGCTGAGGCATTCAAAAGGCAGGCCTATCATTGGCTGATGCCAGATCACATGGGCAGAGGTTGGAAATCACGTGAACAGCCGTGATGCAGCCGTTATAAGTACAACCCGTACAGCTCGGGCATGCTACGTATGGCGTCTCGACATACAACTACACAAACTAAGGACAACAGGCAACAACTTTCAGCTGATTCTATACAATGTCAAAGTACACAACAGTTAACATTATACTTCACATGGATATTATCGTGACGGAACAATCTACATTACTATATGATGCATCTTGATACTTGGAATTAATTAAATGAGCTCATTCTAGAAAATCATGATAAAAGAGATAAAAAAAAAATTAATTTGTTCGATCGAACTGTCTTCATGTGATCTACGAATTCTGAGGAAATATAATTACAAGAAGGTAGTGATTAACAGACAAGGTAGATATGGTGCACACAAATCTATACTGTTAATTCTCAGAACTCGGAGAGAACGTGAACACACAAAAAAAAATTTGAGTAATACTAAGTAGATATTATAACACACAGTTAAACGCTTACTACATATTTATCTATACAGGTTATTTACACTTAACCCCAACTCTGCTAGGGTGAGATTGATATAGGCTGTATAATTATCATCTCTGGGTGGATCAAACTCTGTTACAATAGGTAACTCAACTTCTGATTGAGGAGGATCTACACTGGTATCTACAAATGATACTTGAGGATTAATTAACACTTGTCGTGTACATAGGGAATAACGACATTCAGGTATAACTTCATCCCAGGTTACACTATTGGGATTGATGGTAGCTCTCAAAACGTCAAGGACTTTCTTATTAGTTCTTTCTGCTAACCCATTACTGGCAGGATGGTGCGGAACAATGGTTGATTTTGTAATCTTGTAAAGTTTACACAAGTTTTCTAGGATCTCATTACAAAATTCACCTCCATTATCTGTTATGAGGGACTTAGGAGTGGTATGCCTATGCCTGTGTCCGTCTGTCCTGCACTGAGTCTCGATGGTAACTGAACACTAGGCCGCCTGGCGCTGAGGCATTCAAAAGGCAGGCCTATCATTGGCTGATGCCAGATCACATGGGCAGAGGTTGGAAATCACGTGAACAGCCGTGATGCAGCCGTTATAAGTACAACCCGTACACTTATTCCCATTGCACCCAATATTGTTTTGTGTACTTGTTCTTTTTGTATAGTGCTAATGTGAATTACTTTTCCAGACTAGTGATATAACTTACTGAAGATATTATTTTGCTCCAATAATTATATATAGTCAACAAGAGCATGACTTTGTATAAGCAGTAAGTTAACTGTTCTGTGCCTTTGATGAGTATCTTCCAGCTTATGTAAGTGTTAATACCATTTTATTGTCATTAATTTTTCATTTGTTTTCATGTGTTGTTGAACAAATTCACTCTTAAGTTTGTTTAAAGTCAGTGTTTTTAGTAAATTGTTCAGTAACTGTTGCATTGAGTTACCTTGCTTTGCTTGCAATTAAGAGTAAGAGTGTTCAAACTATTTTATTTCTAATATCTTTGTATTGTGTGAAAATAATTTACCCCTGTGTGAATTTTTTTTCAATCAGTCATTCCTGGAATTGATTTTGTGTAAATTAAATTCGCCAGTATTCACCTTGTTTTATCAATTTTGTTGTGTTTACTGCTCAAGTAACTTGTCATTTCCTAAGAGTAATAAGTAATATTCCAGTGAACTTCTAGTGATTCAAGCAGTAAAGTTACTTTAATTTATGCCAGTGAACAATTCTATTGAATTGTTTTATCAGATTGTTGCTAGTGCCATAACCATTATTGAATTCTTTTAATTAATTGTGCATTTAATTCTTTTATTGTGTTGCAATTTTGTTGATATTTAAAGAAAAGAAAACTCATTTTGCTGTTCAAGTTAAAGCTAGATTGTTTTAATTTAGTGTGTTGAGTTTCCTTGCCAAGTAAATTTCCAGTGAGTTATCTTTTCTTTAGTGTTATTGTGCTATTATCCGTGTTACTTATGCAGAATAGTTAATAATTTCTCTCAGTTAAACTATATTGTGCCATATACTTGTGTAAATTTTGCTTCATTTCAATTCTCGTTTAATTGCTCAGTCATGTCTCAAGTAAATTCAAGTGATAACTGTGTGTTTTCTGCCAGTCAAGGCATTGAAGTTCTAGTAACCATGTGCGATAATACTGTGTGTATTGCCATTCAGCGCCATAATGATAATGAGTCAGTAAACAGCCCTCATAGTCCCTTAATGACTGAAAGACAGTCTCTAGCCTTTGAACAATGTGTTTGTTCTTCCAGCTTGTATCAGAGAATTGCCAGAGTGATGCGGAATGTGAAGTTCAGATTAGTTCTTTTAGAAAGTATGTGTTTTACTTGTTAACGTAGCCGAGCGGTCAAGGCACTAGTATTACTGTCACTCCTGTCTGGAATTCAGCCCCTACAATATCTTGCATGCAAGATAGCGTTCAGATGCCTAGGGTGCCGGAGGTATCCCGGACCGCCTTGAGTACTGAGTCTATCCTTGCAATGTTGCTAGTTCAAGTAGTAGTTCCTCTCCAGGGGACGCTTTGTTGAAGAAAGACTATTTGAATGAGTTATAGCATCTCTCGCTGATGCAAAAGCAATTGCAGAAAGCCGTTTCTGTTGCTAGTGTATTCACTAGAGTGCCAGTTGTTGTCCCTCGTGTTCCAGATAGTGTTCCTTCCAGTTGACAGTAAGCCTTTGCAGAGTAAAGTGTTGTGTGTCGAGTAATTCTTACCTGCAGTAAGAGATAGTGAGAGCCGTTCTCCTTTGTTCATACTTTGTGTCATTGAGCTAACTATTTCAACCGGGGAGAGATCCATCCACTCCACCGAGTCTGTTCATTCCTCCAGTAGGAAAGTGATCATGAGTTGTGAGCTAAAGATAGAAAATCAGAAAATCCAGTTTAGAACCGAATTATTGACTGTGTTTTGTTATTAGATTTCCAGTATCTAGCAAGATTGTTGTGTGTTCAAGTTCTCTCTGAGTTCTGAGTTTTAACAGTATAACCCGTGTTAGCCGAGTTTATCTTTCCTGTTAAAACTTCTTCCCTGTAAATATTTATTCTTCCTCAGAAGCCGAAGAGTGCATGAATACACATCGATTGATCGATCAAATTTGCAAATTGAAATTGTTATATATATAATGTTTATATCTAGATCCATTAACATTCTCTAAAGTACTGTTAACTCAAGAAGTGCGAGAGTAAGATTAATCTTGATCAGTTCTAAGTTATGTGTTTGCTATTGTATAGATTCATCCAGTACCACCTGTCTGTTCAGTCTATAGAGTTGTATAGTATGCCGAGACGTCTTACGATAACATGGCCGAGCTGTCGTGTCAGTATCATATGTACACTTGTGTAGTGTACCAGCATTTTCCAACATTCTTTCATCCCACTTAGCATGACAGCTCCAGGGTCCCCTCTCCCCTAAGGCGAGCGGGGTGGTGGACTTCCTAAGAAATATAAAGGAGTGTCTATGTCTACCTAAATATCTCTCCCAAGACCCACACAACAGGCACACGGAAGCGTGCTGAGGCGTGCAGGCAACGGGATACTTCGCTACGAATATGCAAAACACAAGTTAAAGTGAGCTCAATGGGAATATTCAGGTCGGCAGCGGATGATGGTGGTGATAGTGAAGGTCGGGGTTACGGTAGTGATAGTGACAGTGAAGTGATGATTGTCGTGGTGATAATGGTGGCGGTGAAGGTGAGTGAGGTGGAGGAGGAGGTGGTGAGGGCGAAGGTCGTGGTTGTGATCGGTGTGGTAGTGGTGGCGGTGGCGACGGTGGCGGCGCCGGTGGCAGCGGCGACGGCTTTAAAAATTTATGGTTATTATTACTGTCATGACAGAAAAGGTTAAAAATTAATGGTTATTATTTCTGCATGACAGAAAAAGGCTAACATTAAGAAACTGCCCAGGAAGGTGTGACTGACCCACAAACTTAGACACACACCAGACACTCTGACCAGACTTTTGGCCACTTTCTATCATTCTGACTCATAAAGCTACCTCATCAACCTACTTATTACAATGACAGTACCGCATACTAAGTCCAACAAAAATATAATAGATTTTTCGAAAATGTTGTGTTCATTAAAGAAGCAAAGCTCGATGCAACGTCTATACAGTCATACACAGCATGCATTCATAATACAGTCATACACAGCATGGATTCATAATACAGTCATACACAGCATGCATTCATACTACAGTCATACACAGCATGCATTCATAATACAGTCATACACAGCATGGATTCATAATGCAGTCATACACAGCATGCATTCATAATTTCGAAACATTTGTAATCAATATCTAGTCTCCAGTGAAACACAGGATCACTATTCTAAAAGAGAGTCTTTTACTGTACTATCCTTGGCTCAACTATCCAGAGAGTGCTTAGCACACAGCTTTAATAGATGTTAGAGTTTTCTGGTAATCAGATTATTCCATGTACTACCAAGTATGAGCTCTTATGAGCTTGTACTCCCATATAAAAAATGCTGTAAACTACATTAAAACAGAAAAACTTGTTGAAGGAAGGAAGAAAATTTTGAAATATGAAAACGTTTGAGTAAAATGGGGAAAAGTTAAGAAAAAAAATGATCATTGGCTACAGACAAATGAAGCGCCATGAAGGAGGGTGGAGCAGAGGGTAGCGGGTGAGTCTACATCTGCTTTAACACACTCGCTACAGCTACACCGTCTGCTGGTGTCTGCTCATCCTCACTCAGCACCCGCTGTGACCTGTGCTACCAGGGAGTCTGGGTTCCTCGTAGCATAGCTTTACTTCAGACATTCCTGGTCGTACCTACCACACTCATCTCCACATATTCTACACTCTTCTTTATGCAATCAGTTCGTGTGTGTGTGTGTGTGTGTGTGTGTGTGTGTGTGTGTACTCACCTAGTTGTGGTTGCTGGGGTCGAGACATAGCTCCTGGCCCCGCCTCTTCACTGGCCGCTACTGGGTCACTCTCCCTGCGCCATGAGCTTTATCATACCTCTTCTTAAAGCTGTGTATGGAACCTGCCTCCACTACATCGCTTCCCAAGCTATTCCACTTCCCGACTACTCTGCGACTGAAGAAATATTTCCTAACATCCCTGTGATTCATCTGAGTCTTCAACTTCCAACTGTGTCCCCTTGTTGCTGTGTCCCATCTTTGGAACATTCTGTCTCTGTCAACCTTGTCAATTCCTCTCAGTATTTTATATGTCGTTATCATGTCCCCCCTATCTCTCCTGTCCTCCAGTGTCGTCAGGTCGATCTCCCTTAACCTCTCCTCGTAGGACATACCCCTTAGCTCCGGGACTAGTCTTGTTGCAAACCTTTGCACTTTCTCTAGCTTCTTTACGTGCTTGGATAAATGTGGGTTCCAAACTGGTGCTGCATACTCCAGTATGGGCCTAACGTACACAGTGTACAGGGTCCTGAACGATTCTTTATTAAGATGTCGGAATGCTGTTCTTAGGTTTGCTAGGCGCCCGTATGCTGCAGCAGTTATTTGGTTGATGTGCGCCTCAGGAGATGTGCCTGGTGTTATACTCACCCCAAGATATTTTTCCTTGATTGAGGTTTGTAGTCTCTGGCCCCCTAGACTGTACTCCGTCTGCGGTCTTCTTTGCCCTTCCCCAATCTTCATGACTTTGCACTTGGTTGGGTTGAACTCCAGGAGCCAATTGCTGGACCAGGCTTGCAGCCTGTCCAGATCCCTTTGTAGTTCTGCCTGGTCCTCTTCCGATTGAATTCTTCTCATCAACTTCACATCATCTGCAAACAGGGACACTTCGGAGTCTATTCCTTCCGTCATGTCGTTCACAAACACCAGAAACAGCACCGGTCCTAGGACTGACCCCTGTGGAACCCCACTCGTCACCGGCGCCCACTCTGACACCTCGCCACGGACCATGACTCGCTGCTGTCTTCCTGACAGGTATTCCCTGATCCATTGTAGTGCCTTCCCTGTTATCCCTGCCTGGTCCTCCAGCTTCTGCACTCTCTTGTGTGGGACTGTGTCAAACGCCTTCTTACAGTCCAAGAATATGCAATCTACCCACCCCTCTCTCTCTTGTCTTACTGCTGTCACCCTGTCATAGAACTCCAGTAGGTTTGTGACACAGGATTTCCCGTGTGTGTGTGTGTGTGTGTGTGTGTGTGTGTGTGTGTGTGTGTGTGTGTGTGTGTGTGTGTGTGTGTGTGTGTTTACCTATATGAGAATGCAGGGGTCGAGTCTCAGCTCCTGGCCCCGCCTCTTTGCTGGCCGTTACTGGGTTCATTTTATCCTTACGTCGAGAGCCTTATCGTACCTCTTCTTAAAGCTGTGTATTGATCCTGCCACTGTTCAGGCCATTCCATTTCCTGAAAATTGCTAAGACTGAAGAAATACTTCATAACATCCCTGTGACTCATTTGTGCTTTTAATTTACAGCTGTGCCCTCGTGTTCCCGTTTCCCATCTCTCGAATAATCTGTTCCTGTTCATCCTAACAATTCCTCTTAGTATTTTGTACGTTGTTATCATATCACCCCTAGCCCTTCCTTCTTTCCTCTTAATCTCTCCTCACAGCATATCTCCAGAACTAGACTGTTGAAAACCTTTGCACTTTCTCCACTCCGATATACTTGGTCAGGTATATTGCTGCATACTCCATTATGGGTCTGACATATTTCCATATAAATTGTCGTGAATGACTCCTTGCTTAGGTTCCTGGAAGCTAATCTTAGATTTGCCAGACGCGAGTTTGCCGAGCCTGGCAAATATATAGACGTATACATGTAAATTTTGTATGTATGTCTCAGGTGATATGCTCGCTACAAGAGTCAATATAGTCTCGCTGACAGACATTTTTGTGGCATCTTCCACAATTCTGTATTTTGGAATATTCAACGCAAATTCCTGACGTCCATGATCTTGTTTGTGGCCTGAAATTTAAGCATGATAACTTACACTGTCAACACGGCAGATACCGTGTTCAGTGAGGACATTACCGTGTTCAGTGAGGACATTACCGTGTTCAGTGAGGGCATTACCGTGTTCAGTGAGGACATTACCGTGTTCAGTGAGGGCATTACCGTGTTCAGTGAGAGCATTACCGTGTTCAGTGAGGACATTACCGTGTACACTGTGGAAACTGACGAATGCAGTCACAACAGTTACAACGTTATCGTGTACAGTGTGGACGTTGCCATGTATAGTAAGGAAGTTACTGTGAGCGAACCAATACAAAGATGAATTTGGTATTTGCACCGTAAGAGGCTCTTCTTACGGTGCAAATACCAAATATGATGAAACAGAAAGTACAGTGCTGCATATGAGGCACAGGACTAAGTGTTGATCAATAATGCTACAAGTTAAGACTTGCATGCAACATCTAGCAAGCAAAATCAAGAACAATAGCGCTATGATGGAAACAGTGTAGTAACGTATCTATTCACACAGGCTGGCTGGGTTCTTCTTGTTGCTGGTAATTAATTTATCAGAAAAAAATACCCGAAGCGGGTAGGTAGATGGGTGGGTAGCTAAATGCGAAGTTGATTGGGTAGCTGGCTGGGTGGCTAAATTAGCGGTTGGTTGGGTGGGTAGCTTGGTGGGTGGGTGGTGTGAGTCTGGACTCCAAGCGTCACGCTACTTTAATCAACGTCGGGAGTGTGGCAGCGGCTAGCCTGGCCCCCTGGCGCCGGCATCACACATCAAACAACAACAAACTGCCCAAGCCTCTTAGGCCTGCCAGTCTGGACCAGATAAAGTGCTGTCGACTCGTAAGAAAGCCTACACTTGTTTCCTGAAGACCATTACACATCTGAAACTCTCCCTCCCCCAAAAAAAAAAAAAAACATAAAACAGGATGATTTACGACAACTGGAAATGCTTAACGTGGCAGATGGAGTAAGGCGACTTTATTTTATTTAAGTTAAACCATATATACAAACTTGCTAACATATTGGAAATATTATAAAATACCGATAAGCTGAGGATTAAGACACATGAGCAACATTGCAATTGTTATAAACCAATTTAGAAAGTGAGGTTAACAGTATCAGATGAATGAACCTACAGAAAGGGAGTAAAGTGATTCCTTGTATACTTAATTATGCCACTCTTATATACAACTGATTTTCTTTTATCATTTAATTAATTTTTACTTATATGATTTACTCATTTTATTTTATTGTTAATAATCATAACTGATGTTTTATATCTTGCAGCTACGTAATAAATGGACTCTAATAAAAATATGTCAGTTTGACTTTTTTTTGAGTGTTACTCTTGCAATATAGAATTGTGTAACGTACCTAAATAAACACACTAGTGTTCCCTTGCTGGAAGCTACAGGTTAGAGACAATGACAGCTACACTACTTAAACTCACGCATAAAATACAAGAGCTGATGAGAGAGTACAGAACGCGGACAAGAACCTTAAAAATATATATTTTCAGGTAAGCTGATGAACTATATTATTAATATAATACTGAAGGTAATCACAGGTAGGAAGGCGAGCTGCATGCATAATGAACATGTAAAAACAATTCGTTATTAGCAAATAGATCAACGAACGCTTGTAGTGTAAACTCTGGGTAGGAAGAAAGAGAGACTCTGGCAGCTAGCAGCTCCGTCCCACAACTCTTGTTATTGTTTGGGTGTCTGTCAGCCTGTTTCTATGTTTGTCTGTCTCTCCTTTCAATGTAATTATGCTTCATCTGCTGCTATTGTTGTCATTTTTGCTGCCCACCCGTTTGCAGGTTTTTTTTTTGTGTGTGTGTGTGTGCGAGCACGGGTGCTCACACGCATAACACCAATAAACATTACCATTATGTACAAGACACTTTGCTTGTTTTATGTACATTTATCATGAACACTTGCCAACACACAGTGTACAACTTTAGAGTGTTACAAGTTACAACACACACATCAGTAACAAGTGAGAAGCAACACACTTCCCGTGGCATTAGTGTTCCATGTTCACTGCGGGTGCCGGAGCTTTAATGACCCTCAAATACACAGTTAAGCTCCTCAAAATTATCACACAAATGTTTCAGTCATCACAAATACAATTTTCACGATCTATTTAAATTTTTCACGAGAGGGTTTGGTCTGGGACCGGGCCGCGGGGGCGGTGACCCGAGCAATTGCTTGCAATTGTGCTGTCGAGTCTCAGCTCCTGGCTCCGGTGTTGGCTTCTAGCCATTCAATTCTTATCATTCTAACTCAGGAAACCAAGAATGAAGTTTTGCTTTCCCTGTCGCTTCTCCCAGTTCGTTCAACTTTCTTTCTTACCAAACTAAGACTGAAGAAATATTTCCTAACATCTTTGTGACTCACTATTTTTTTTTCCAGTCATGTCTCCTTCACCTCGTCTCTCTCGACCAGTCTCTCCGTATCTCCCCGTTACTGTCTCTTAGTATATTATAAGTGGTGATCCTGCCTTCACGGGCTCTTAGTCTCTTGCAAGGTAATTACACTTTTAGTCTTTCCTCAAAGGGAAGTCCTCTTAGTTCCTCAACTAGTATAGTATGTGTGTGTGTGTGTGTGTGTGTGTGTGTGTGTGTGTGTGTGTGTGTGTGTGTGTGTAATTTCATGCTTCTTCTGTAATGTGATTCACCCGAACCTCTCCCATGGGTAGTAACGGAAAGGCATATACTGGACCCAGAAACTTAACTCCAACATTGTCTTAGGTAAATATGTTACAGTGATAAAGAATTTATTGCAACAAGCAAAAGCCCACGTCCTGTCAGGACCACTGGGTCACCTACGGTCGATCCTTGCACACACGATGAATGTTAGTCATTCATCACTGTCAGAGGCTCAGTTTCACTCTCCCTTTTAACATGATGATAAATGTACGACTCACTTGATCCCAGGTCCACCAACGATAGGCCTGGCTACAGTTTCTTATCTCGCGATCAGCTGACGGAGGATCGAGCCTCTACCACACCAGACACATAGACACAATACCAGACACAAAAATCTCTATGACATTCCCCGTGTCCGGCTAAACCTCTACAAAAATTTGATGTACATAAAAGGGCCTAAAATCTGGAACTCCCTGCCTGAAAACTCTAGAACCGCAGACTCAACCATTTTCAAAACTACCGTTAAAAAACATCTCATCTCCCTAACACACCCTATCATCAGTTAACCAAATGAAAACCACCTAATTCTCTTTTTTTGTATCATAAACACATCCAAAACAATATAGTCTTACTCTCGTTATCTGTAATTCCCCCCTAATTTACACTTACACCCACCCAAATGACTATAAACATTAAATTCCTAATATAGCTACTGCCTATTAAATCTTAAGTTAGTCCTAAGTTTGCCTAAGATACTCTTCCAATATATGAGCTTTAATAGAAACAGTGTACCATGCTAAGACAAATCCAATCAAATCACTAAATCTACCATTTGCAATATTATTATGATTTGTACTACCTAACTATTTTAAATCTAATTGTGTATGCACCTAATTAGGTATGTATCTAATTATGTATGTATCTAATAATGTATGTTCAAATTTACTGCTCCATAACCTATATCAATTTTTAGTTAGTTCAGACTCTCAGGTAAGGACCCACTAGGGGCGAGGGGGAAGTGGGGACAGAAGAAGAATAGCCGGTGAGAGGAAGAGCTGAAGTAGAAGAGAAAGAGTCAGTACTAAACCCAACAGTCTAACTACTTGGTCTATATCAATATAGAGTAAGAAATAGTACTATATTAGTCTGCCCGAAATGCCTAGGCATGCTAGTGGCATTCTTTGTAATTAATATTGTATAACTTGTAAACCACACATTGTAAGCTTTACAAGGAAATAAAGATTTTTATTTTTATTTGATTTGATTCACTGAATGACCCCACACGGATCCAGAACCTAACATAAATGTAATAATGGTACTCAGCTTCACGAAGGTGGAGTTCTCTTGAAGTTCTCTGTCTATTATCGTTCTCAGGCTGCTTGTAAACAGTCCCAAGTTATAATCGATTCCCTCCTTTGGGAGCATTTACCTTGGCTAACTCATTAGTTCTATCATGCGTGCCAACGCTAATATCATACGGAAGCCAAAACACAAGTTAGAATTACGCTTTATCTATGTCTGGTTTCAAAAATAATAATAATTATTATTATATTATAATTATTATTTAATTACTACTATTATTATTATCATCATCATAATGATCACAATTACTGCTAGCATTAGCCATGTAAATATAAAATATTTATCATCTTATTAACGCATTTTTCTTTACTCGTGATTCACCATTTCTTTTCATTCCCGATTCTTATATTTTCACGTCTTCCTTTAATTTTGTCTTCCTTACTTACTTTTGAGAATAAATATATTTCAAGGTTTTGCTTATTCAGTCTTTGACGTCTCACAGATCATTATTGTGGAAGAAGGAAATGTAAAGGTGTGATGAGAGGAAGCATGATCAGGACAACCAGGAGCAACAAACAACGATAACAAGAACAGAAACAGCAAGAGCAACAGGAGCAACAGAAACAGCAAGAGCAACAGGAGCAACTGGAACAGCAAGAGCAACAGGAGCAACAGAAACAGCAAGAGCAACAGGAACAACTGGAACAGCAAGAGCAACAGGAACAACTGGAACAGCAAGAGCAACAGGAACAACTGGAACAGCAAGAGCAACAGGAACAACTGGAACAGCAAGAGCAACAGGAGCAACTGGAACAGCAAGAGCAACAGGAACAACTGGAACAGCAAGAGCAACAGGAACAACTGGAACAGCAAGAGCAACAGTAGCAACTGGAACAGCAAGAGCAACAGGAACAACTGGAACAGCAAGAGCAACAGGAACAACTGGAACAGCAAGAGCAACAGGAGCAACTGGAACAGCAAGAGCAACAGGAGCAACTGGAACAGCAAGAGCAACAGGAGCAACTGGAACAGCAAGAGCAACAGGAACAACTGGAACAGCAAGAGCAACAGGAACAACTGGAACAGCAAGAGCAACAGGAGCAACTGGAACAGCAAGAGCAACAGGAGCAACTGGAACAGCAAGAGCAACAGGAACAACTGGAACAGCAAGAGCAACAGGAACAACTGGAACAGCAAGAGCAACAGGAGCAACTGGAACAGCAAGAGCAACAGGAGCAACTGGAACAGCAAGAGCAACAGGAGCAACTGGAACAGCAAGAGCAACAGGAACAACTGGAACAGCAAGAGCAACAGGAACAACTGGAACAGCAAGAGCAACAGGAACAACTGGAACAACAAGAGCAACAGGAGCAACTGGAACAGCAAGAGCAACAGGAGCAACTGGAACAGCAAGAGCAACAGGAGCAACTGGAATAGCAAGAGCAACAGGAGCAACTGGAACAGCAAGAGCAACAGGAGCAACTGGAGCAACAGGAGCAACTGGAACAGCAAAAGCAACAGGAGCAACTGGAACAGTAAGAGCAACAGAAGCAACTGGAACAGCAAGAGCAACAGGAGCAACTGGAACAGCAAGAGCAACAGGAACAACTGGAACAGCAAGAGCAACAGGAGCAACTGGAACAGCAAGAGCAACAGAAGCAACTGGAACAGCAAGAGCAACAGGAACAACTGGAACAGCAAGAGCAACAGGAACAACTGGAACAGCAAGAGCAACAGGAGCAACTGGAACAGCAAGAGCAACAGGAACAACTGGAACAGCAAGAGCAACAGGAGCAACTGGAACAGTAAGAGCAACAGAAGCAACTGGAACAGCAAGAGCAACAGGAGCAACTGGAACAGCAAGAGCAACAGGAACAACTGGAACAGCAAGAGCAACAGGAGCAACTGGAACAGCAAGAGCAACAGGAACAACTGGAACAGCAAGATCAACAGGAGCAACTGGAACAGCAAGAGCAACTGGAACAGCAAGAGCAACAGGAGCAACTGGAACAGCAAGAGCAACAGAAGCAACTGGAACAGCAAGAGCAACAGGAGCAACTGGAACAGTAAGAGCAACAGAAGCAACTGGAACAGCAAGAGCAACAGGAGCAACTGGAACAGCAAGAGCAACAGGAGCAACTGGAACAGCAAGAGCAACTGGAACAGCAAGAGCAACAGGAGCAACTGGAACAGCAAGAGCAACAGGAGCAACTGGAACAGCAAGAGCAACAGAAGCAACTGGAACAGCAAGAGCAACAGAAGCAGCTGGAACAGCAAGAGCAACAGTAGCAACTGGAACAGCAAGAGCAACAGGAGCAACTGGAACAGCAAGAGCAACAGAAGCATCTGGAACAGCAAGAGCAACAGAAGCAACTGGAACAGCAAGAGCAACAGTAGCAACTGGAACAGCAAGAGCAACAGTAACAACTGGAACAGCAAGAGCAACAGGAACAACTGGAACAGCAAGAACAAGAGGAACAAAATGACCGATAGCAAGAGCAAGAGGAAGAAAGTGACCAGCAACAGAAGCAACAGGAACATCAAGAACAAAAACATTAAGAAAATGATGACCAGCTGCAACAGGAACAGTACACGGCCAACTAGAGAACAACAGTAAAAATATCATAAGGGGCAGCAACATCAGGAAGAACAATATCAAGAACAGTAGCAATAACAGGAACTACAATAACAGCAACAATATCATCACGAAGGACCTGAGTAACAGAAGTAACTTCAGAAACTACGAATAAAGTAACAAAACAACAGGAGCAAAAGAATCTCGAGGAGCCAAGAACGCGAACAGGAGCAAGAACAGGAACAGGAAGAATATAAAGAACAGAGCGAGGACTTGCGCTCACTAAAGTTTAGTTAGCCACGGCATTTATTTTCTTAACTGTGGGCGAGTTAAGATCACTAATTAAAATAGAATGTTAGCACCTCGGCCGACACAGAGGCGTTGCAAAACTTCTCTCGCAGGTGTTAAGTGATAGCTGGTGTTTTGTTCGTCAGCAAACACTGTGTGTCTCATCGTTCAGTAATTAAGCACTTGCTAGTCTACCCCGGCTAAGTATACCTTTAATATACCCTTGATGAGTTCCAAGAGCTTTTCTACTCCCGGAGCCCGGCCATGGGCCAGGCTCGTCTGGTACTTGCTTGGTCAACCAGGGTGTTGCTGTTGGTAGCCCGCTGCCCCACATATCCACCACAGCCTGGATGATCTGCTACCTGGTGACTCAGTCCGTTTAAAAAAATGAAAGGGACACTACTTAAGATATATATCCTAAGATAATGATACCTTCACATGTATCCTAAGATAAGGACACTCTTACATGTATCCAAAGGTCACGATAGTCTTACATGTATCCAAAGGTCACGATAGTCTTACATGCATCCAAAGATCATGATAGTCTTACATGTATCCTAAGATCATGATAGTCTTACATGTATCCTAAGATCATGATAGTCTTACATGTACCCAAAGACCATGATAGTCTTACATGTATCCAAAGATCATGATAGTCTTACATGTATCCAAAGATCATGATAGTCTTACATGCATCCAAAGATCATATACTTACATGTATCCTAAGATCATGATAGTCTTACATGTATCCTAAGATCATGATAGTCTTACATGTATCCAAAGATCATGATAGTCTTACATGTATCCAAAGACCATGATATTCTTACATGTATCCAAAGATCATGATAGTCTTACATGTATCCAAAGATCCTGATAGTCTTACATGTATCCAAAGATCACGATAGTCTTACATGTATCCAAAGATCACGATAGTCTTACATGTATCCTAAGATCATGATAGTCTTACATGTATCCAAAGATCATGATAGTCTTACATGTATACAAAGATCACGATAATCTTACATGTATCCTAAGATCATGAGTCTTACATGTGTCCAAAGATCATGATAGCCTTACATGTATCCAAAGATCATGATAGTCTTACATGTATCATAAAATCATGATAGTCTTGCATGTATCCAAAGGTCACGATAGTCTTACATGTATCCAAAGATCATGATAGTCTTACATGTATCCTAAGATCATGATAGTCTTACATGTATCCTAAAATCATGAGTCTTACATGTATCCAAAGTTCATGATAGTCTTACATGTATCAAAAGATCATGATAGTCTTACATGTATCCAAAGATCACGATAGTCTTACATGTATCCTAAGATCATGATAGTCTTACATGTATCCAAAGATCATGATAGTCTTACATGTATCCAAAGATCACGATAGTCTTACATGTATCCAAAGATCATGAAAGTCTTACATGTATCCAAAGATCACGATAGTCTTATATGTATCCAAAGTTCACGATAGTCTTACATGTATCCTAAGATCATGATAGTCTTACAGGTATCCAAAGACCATGATAGTCTTACATGTATCCAAAGATCATGATAGTCTTACATGTATCAAAAGACCATGATAGTCTTACATGTATCTAAAGACCATGATAGTCTTACATGTATCCAAAGATCATGATAGTCTTACATGTATCCTAAGATCATGATAGTCTTACATGTATCCAAAGACCATGATAGTCTTACATGTATCCAAAGATCATGATAGTCTTACATGTATCCAAAGGTCATGATAGTCTTACATGTATCCAAAGATAACGATAGTCTTACATGTATCCAAAGATCATGATAGTCTTACATGTATCCAAAGATCACGATAGTCTTATATGTATCCAAAGATCACGATAGTCTTACATGTATCCTAAGACCATGATAGTCTTACAGGTATCCAAAGATCACGATAGTCTTACATGTATCCAAAGCTCATGATAGTCTTACATGTATCCAAAGATCATGATAGTCTTACATGTATCCTAAGATACTATCATCAGATTAATACATCCAACAAAAAGCTCAAATAAATTCAGGCAAAAATTACACAGAAAATTACTACAATTACTGCTGCTGCTGCTGCTGGTACTACTACTGCTGGTGTTGCTGCTACTGCTGCTGGTGCTGCTGCTTCTGCTGGTGGTGCTGCTATTGCTGGTGCTACTGCTCCTGGTACTGCTGGTGGTGCTGCTGGTGGTGGTGCTGCTGCTACTGCTACTGCTGGTGCTGCTACTGCTGCTGGTGCTGCTGCTGTTGTTGCTTCTGATGCTGCTGGTGCTGCTACTGCTGCTGCTGCTGCTACTGTTGCTACTGCTGCTGGTGCTGCTGCTGCTGCTACTGCAGGTGCTGCTACTGCTGCTGGTGCTGCTGCTGTTACTGTTGCTTCTGCTGGTGGTGGTGGTGGTGGTAGTGCTGCTGCTGCTACTACTGCTGGTGCTGGTGCTGCTACTGCTGCTGCTACTGCTGCTGGTGCTGCTGCTGCTGCTGATATTGCTGGTGATGCTGCTGCTGCTTGTGATGCTGCTGCTGCTGGTGCTGCTACTGCTGATACTGCTGCTGCTGCTTCTGTTGGTGCTGCTACTGCTGCTGCTGGTGCTGCTACTGCTGCTGGTGGTGGTGCTACTACTGCTGCTGGTGCTGCTGCTGCTACTGCTGGTGCTGCTGCTGCTACTGCTGGTGGTGGTGCTGCTGCTGGTACTGCTGGTGGTGGTGGTGCTGCTGCTACTGCTGCTGCTGCTGCTGCTGCTGCTACTGCTGGTGCTACTGCTGGTGCTGCTGGTGCTACTGCTGCTGGTGCTGCTACTGGTGCTGCTACTGCTGCTGATGGTGGTGCTGCTACTGCTGGTGCTGGTGCTGCTGCTACTGCTGGTGGTGCTGCTACTGCTGCTGGTGCTACTGCTGGTGCTGTTGCTGCTAATACTACTACTGCTGCTATTACTACTACTGCTGCTATTACTACGAAATTGTCATCTGTATGAATAATGCAGCCAGTGTTGGCTGCTGCAGCGACTTAGTACCAAGGATGAATTTGTATATACTGCTGGGCACGCGCTGAGCCCCGGCTCAGAGGGGTTTTTGTACCTTAATGTCATAAGTCATGACCGTCAAGGCAAACAAAGACAACAAAAACAGTGATGGGAGAAAACTTAGTTATGGATGAAAAAATAGAGATCGATGCAAAATTAATGATGGATGAAATAACACAGTTGTGGATGATAAAACAATGATGGATGAAAAAAATACATGGATTATAAAACAGTAATAGATGAAAAATTTATTTTTAGTAGTTAGCTGTGGAGCTTAGGGTTCATAGGGGGCAGCGGTTTTTTTTTTTTTTTTCCTTTGTGGCTGCGTTTCAGTGGTGAGGTGCAGAGGTTTCGTAATTTTTAATTTTGTCAGTGAAGCAGATGAAAGTGTTATAGTAAAAGATGTAGTTATTTTGTCCATTACAGTGAAATGTGAGGTGCCTATCAAGGGTATGAGGCTGTTATTGTATTGTTTGTCTGGACAAAATTTTAATGGTTGCAGGTGGAGTTTTCTGTTATATTTTGTTATATTAAGTAGAATATATGGTATGATATTTTGGTATGTTTTTCATGTATATATGGATATGTCCACCTGTTTGTTTGGGGTGTACTTTTTGATGTATTAATTATTCCTTAAGTGTGTGGTGATGCAGGATACTGCTGAAGTTTTGTAAAAATTTTCGGTTATTACTTTTTTGTTCGTGTATCCTTTAAAGGATGTATTCATGTTATCATTTGTTGTTCTATGTTTAGTTTTTCTGTTCGAGTAGGTATTGTGGTGATTTTGGTAGTGCCTTTTGGCCACTCTATGCTGTGTTTTCCTATGTTTGTAACGAGATATCTGTCTCTTTTGGAATTTTTGTACAGTGTGTTTTTAGGTGTAGGACACTATAGTACTTATAGTATATGTAGGGTTGTGTAGGTGATAGGATCATGTTTTTGGATATTAATGGACTAGGATTGTTTTTTTTTAAAGCTTATAGTACTATGAGTTATGAATACTTTATTTATTACCTAATGTTAATGAGTTATGAAAATGTAATGCAATATTGATATCATTTTTTTGCTTAGGTTTAGTTTTTTTTTTCAATGTTTAGCTAGGTTGGGTTTAGTTATTTATCATGTTTTTTTGCGAATATTTGACAATGTTTTCCATATTTTCGTCTTATGAGACATAATTTTTGTAAATTTTGAGTTAGAAGTAGTTTTGTACGAAACACTTTCACTGTCAGTGGTGTTTGACAGTGGGAGGGTCTTTCCCTTTCATATAATTTTGGTAGGGTGGTTGCAAATAAGCTGAAGAAGTAGGTAGGGTATTTTATAATGTGATGCATATGTCATGATTGTATGTTTTTGATAATTTTGGTATGCTTAGTTTTCTTTGAAATTATTTTATTGTTTTGGCATGTTTTAGTGTATGTTGTGGCAATGTTATGTATTGTTACTTTTGGTCGATAAGGTTTTTTTTCCTTATTGTAAGTGATAAACTGTTCTGTACTATGTTATGTCGAATGATGCAGAACGGTTTTTGTTCTTGCAGTCATATGGTTATGTACATAAGGTTTTAAATAAAAAAAATAGATGAAAAAAACACAGTGATAGCTGACAACACAGTGATGGATGAAAAACAGTAATGGTTGAGACAGAGTGATGGATGAAAAACAGTAATGGTTGAGACAGAGTGATGGATGAAAACAGTAATGGTTGAGACAGAGTGATGGATGAAAAACAGTAATGGTTGAGACAGAGTGATGGATGAAAAACAGTAATGGTTGAGACAGAGTGATGGATGAAAAACAGTAATGGTTGAGACAGAGTGATGGATGAAAAACAGTAATGGTTGAGACAGAGTGATGGATGAAAACAGTAATGGTTGAGACAGAGTGATGGATGAAAACAGTAATGGTTGAGACAGTGATGGATGAAAAACAGTAATGGTTGAGACAGAGTGATGGATGAAAAACAGTAATGGTTGAGACAGTGATGGATGAAAACAGTAATGGTTGAGACAGAGTGATGGATGAAAACAGTAATGGTTGAGACAGAGTGATGGATGAAAAACAGTAATGGTTGAGACAGTGATGGATGAAAAACAGTAATGGTTGAGACAGTGATGGATGAAAACAGTAATGGTTGAGACAGAGTGATGGATGAAAAACAGTAATGGTTGAGACAGAGTGATGGATGAAAACAGTAATGGTTGAGACAGAGTGATGGATGAAAAACAGTAATGGCTGAGACAGAGTGATGGGTGAAAAACAGTAATGGATGAGACAGAGTGATGGATGAAAAACAGTAATGGTTGAGACAGAGTGATGGATGAAAAACAGTAATGGCTGAGACAGAGTGATGGATGAAAAACAGTAATGGTTGAGACAGAGTGATGGATGAAAAACAGTAATGGCTGAGACAGAGTGATGGATGAAAAACAGTAATGGTTGAGACAGAGTGATGGATGAAAACAGTAATGGTTGAGACAGTGATGGATGAAAAACAGTAATGGCTGAGACAGAGTGATGGATGAAAAACAGTAATGGTTGAGACAGAGTGATGGATGAAAAACAGTAATGGCTGAGACAGAGTGATGGATGAAAAACAGTAATGGTTGAGACAGAGTGATGGATGAAAACAGTAATGGTTGAGACAGAGTGATGGATGAAAAACAGTAATGGTTGAGACAGAGTGATGGATGAAAAACAGTAATGGTTGAGATAGAGTGATGGATGAAAAACAGTAATGGCTGAGACAGAGTGATGGATGAAAAACAGTAATGGTTGAGACAGAGTGATGGATGAAAAACAGTAATGGCTGAGACAGAGTGATGGATGAAAAACAGTAATGGCTGAGACAGAGTGATGGATGAAAACAGTAATGGTTGAGACAGAGTGATGGATGAAATAAAAAGAGACAAACTTTTATATGAACATGTGTGGCCCCGCCGGTGCCAATATTTAATGAGGTTCAAGTGATATTAATGGTCAAGCCTGACTCAACTAATTTTTTATTTAAATAAAAAGTATTACCCAGGATTCCTGTCTACCACTACCACTTCTCTCTCTCTCGGTCGCTCTCTTTCTATCTCTCTCTCTCTCTGTTTATACTCAATGGATAAGCGCACACTGTATGTAACTAGATGTTTTCAACGTTTATCAGTCATTTAACTTGTTTATGAGTTAGACAAGGACCACTTGGCCGGGTCACCAACTGGAAAAGACCCGGGCCGGGATAACACCGGCGAACCATCAATCGACAAGGACCAGTAATCCTGCCAGAGTGGAAAAACGTTTTATATGCTACCCATTCACTCTCAGGTTAGTAATAGCTCCATGGATGGTTCCTGTCTACCGGTTTAATATCGATGAGAAACCAAGAGAAATGGAACCAATAGGAAGAAAGCACCTCAACTCAAGAGACTATCAGACAAGCCAGAAATGATTATACGAATACGAAGAAACAAGAATAAACTATCAGCGTGAAGCTCATCCTAAGTGAGACTCCCATTGTTACCTACGTGATGCTTCCAACATTACCTACGTGATGCTTCCAACATTACCTACGTGATGCTTCCAACATTACTACGTGATGCTTCCAACATTACCTACGTGATGCTTCCAACATTACCTACGTGATGCTTCCAGCATTACCTACGTGATGCTTCCAACATTACCTACGTGATGCTCCCAACATTACCTACGTGATGCTTCCAGCATTACCTACGTGATGCTTCCAACATTACCTACGTGATGCTTCCAACATTACCTACGTGATGCTCCCAACATTACCTACGTGATGCTTCCAGCATTACCTACGTGATGCTTCCAGCATTACCTACGTGATGCTTCCAGCATTACCTACGTGATGCTTCCAACATTACCTACGTGATGCTTCCAACATTACCTACGTGATGCTTCCAGCATTACCTACGTGATGCTTCCAGCATTACCTACGTGATGCTTCCAACATTACCTACGTGATGCTTCCAGCATTACCTACGTGATGCTTCCAACATTACCTACGTGATGCTCCCAACATTACCTACGTGATGCTTCCAGCATTACCTACGTGATGCTTCCAGCATTACCTACGTGATCAGCTTACCAGCATTACCTACGTGATGCTTCCATCATTACCTACGTGATGCTTCCAGCATTACCTACGTGATGCTTCCAACATTACCTACGTGATGCTTCCAGCATTACCTACGTGATGCTTCCAACATTACCTACGTGATGCTCCCAACATTACCTACGTGATGCTTCCAGCATTACCTACGTGATGCTTCCAACATTACCTACGTGATGCTTCCAACATTACCTACGTGATGCTTCCAGCATTACCTACGTGATGCTTCCAACATTACCTACGTGATGCTTCCAAGCATTACCTACGTGATCTTCCAACATTACCTACGTGATGCTTCCAACATTACCTACGTGATGCTTCCAACATTACCTACGTGATGCTTCCAACATTACCTACGTGATCTTCAACATTACCTACGTGATGCTTCCAACATTACCTACGTGATGCTTCCAACATTACCTACGTGATGCTTCCAACATTACCTACGTGATGCTTCCAACATTACCTACGTGATGCTTCCAACATTACCTACGTGATGCTTCCAACATTACCTACGTGATGCTTCCAACATTACCTACGTGATGCTTCCAACATTACATACGTGATGCTTCCAACATTACCTACGTGATGCTTCCAACATTACTACGTGATCTTCCAACATTACCTACGTGATGCTTCCAACATTACCTACGTGATGCTTCCAACATTACCTACGTGATGCTTCCAACATTACTACGTGATTCTTCCAACATTACCTACGTGATTCTTCCAACATTACCTACGTGATTCTTCCAACATTACCTACATGATTCTTCCAACATTACCTACGTGATGCTTCCAACATTACCTACGTGATGCTTCCAATATTACCTACGTGATGCTTCCAACATTACCTACGTGATGCTTCCAACATTACTACGTGATTCTTCCAACATTACCTACGTGATTCTTCCAACATTACCTACGTGATTCTTCCAACATTACCTACGGATGCTCCGACCATTACCTACCTGGAGTAAGTGACAATGATTGCTGGAAAGTGACAGTGCTTGCTGGAAAGTGACAATGCTTGCTGGAAAGTGACAGTGCTTCCTGGAAAGTGACAGTGCTTGCTGGAAAGTGACAGTGCTTGCTGGAAAGTGACAGTGCTTGCTGGAAAGTGACAATGCTTGCTGGAAAGTGACAGTGCTTCCTGGAAAGTGACAATGCTTCCTGGAAAGTGACAGTGCTTGCTGGAAAGTGAGTGCTTGCTGGAAAGTGACAGTGCTTGCTGGGGTGAGACCAGAGAGCAAGGAAGGGTTGAGAGAGTGGGATGGTTAAAAGGTTAAAAGAGAAGGTAAGAAATAACTGAGAGGAAAAGCAAAGAGAAATCAGAGAAGAGTAAAATGAGTTATTGGTAGGGAGGAAGAACTAAGGAAAAAGTGAGAGAGGAAGAGTTGGTAAGAGGGACAGGGAGGAAGAGAAGAGGTGAGGAAGGAGCGGTGGGTGGGGAGGGAGAGAAGAGGGACGAGAGGAGAATTGTAGAGAAGGGAGAGAAGAGAGGTGAATGGAGGAAGAGAGACAAGAGAGCAGGGTGGAGGTGGAAGAGGAGAGGGAAGAGAGGTGGGTGGAGGAGGAAGAGAGAAGATAAGTGGGTGGAGGAGGAAGAGGAGAGACAGGGAAGAGAGGTGGGTGGAAAAGGGAGAAGTGAAATACTCTTGACCTAAATCTTTTTCAAACATCATATCACTTGTTCCTGCGTCGTGGAGGTGTGATGCTCACTGAACATTAAACACACACACACACACACACACACACATACACACACACACACAAACACACACACACACAAACACACAGTAATCCTGACAATAAATGTGAAAAATTATATGTAACTTGAAACCCCTTAGCAAATCTCATTTACAACAATAAATTAATGTAATTGTACATTAATCACATGACAGTAGGCCTTCGCACTCGGCCAAAACAAACTTTGGAATGAGCAACACACATACAGAACATGACAAACATAAATAGTACAGAAGAATGTGCTTGACGATTACTAAACAGTCTACCCAGAGTCTGATAAACACAGAAAAACAATACTTGAGGAATGGGAAGCCGGGGCAAAGGAGCAGCAAACATACCACATATGAAAGGTAAGCCCGTCAGTAACCTGTGACCTGTTTCCAGGGTTCTTGTACACTCGCGGCCCGACCTGAGGCTAGGCCCAGCTGTTACATGTCTGCAATTTTAAGTTTAATTTTTTGTTTATATTTTTAGTGTTAATATGTGTTGAGTCTAGAGACAGCATACTTAAGCGCCAAATAAGTTATACTTTAACTCTTTTGGGTTATCATAGGCTAAATCAACCAATAAATTTATTTTCACATTATACATCGTTTGTATAAAATTGTATGACAATACATCTCTCACATGGACAGCCCCTTAGTTATATAGAGTATTTCCGGCAAGCTTAAACCTAACTTACATCTAGAAAAACTATATAAGATAATAATGATTTTCTTATTCATTAAACAAATGAATACGAACCAGATAAAATCATAAGTTACATGGGGACAAGAACAATCATGTATACCTATAACAAGTTACATGGTAATAAGAATAAGTAAGTAAGTAAGTTTATTCAGGTATACACAAATACAGTTACATAGATTATCATACATAACAGCATATGTGTAGAGAACCTAGGATAACCCAAAAAAAGTCAGACAGAGCGACTTATTTCCATTGGGGTCCATTAACACTCATGTATGCCTACGACAATTATGTGCAAATAGAAACTCGTGTATATATTTATAACAAATTCTGTCTGTAAAATCATAAGCAGATTTCTTAAAGTTTATCTTTTCATATCCATACTACAGTAAACACGCCCTAAACTATTTGGTATAGTTTACGTGGTCCTTACAAGCTGAGGTCCGTTTTCTACCTCCGTCCAGTGGATCGACTTTCAGAGAGAACGTACCAACGCGAGCTTTTCCTTTGCGGTTACTAAGGTGAATTAGGAATTCGTCTTGGCTGTAGAAAGATAGACGCTTATTCATGTTTAACTGAATAATAACAATATACTAGAACCCTGTATAAACTTCCACTAAAAGGAGACATAATGCTTCACAAATAACACACTTAAAGAGGAGAGTTTTTAAAACTCTTCGGTCCGTCCTGGAATATGAGTTAGGAAGGTCAGAAAAGAGATCGGGAAAAGAAAGGGAGAAGAGACAATAGTAGTAGTAATACAAGCAGTTGTGCAAGTAATGAGGATAAATTACATCTCAAGGGAATGAAGAGATGGTTAACTCAACCCTCTAACACATGTCGTTAAGGAGCTCATAAACAAAGAAAACAGAAGAGAAGCACAGCAACAGGCCTACTGGATCATGCTAGGAAAGAAAGGAAAAAAAGATAGTCAGGAGGCAGGAAAGGTGAAAGAAATACAGCAATAGGTCAAGAAAAAAAATTAAGACGGCAAAGGTTAGACTGAAGCATATGACAATGTATCGAGAAAGGCAGGAATCTACAGTGCAGTGCTCCGCTTCTATTTTATTTACTCTCTGTGAGCGCCTTGGAGACGTGTGTCTGAAGGTCAAGTTATTTGCTTTACCATCCACTTGAATGTCTGTGGTTCAATCCCCGGCCGGGTAGAAACATTGGGCGTGTTTCCCCATACTTGGTGTCCCTGTTCACCTAGCAGAAAGCAGGTACCTGGGTGTTAGTCGACTGGTGTGGGTCGCATCCTAGGGACAAGACTGAAGGACCCCAATGGAAATAAAACAACAGTACTCGATGACGCATTAACTTTTTGGGTTATCCTGGGTGGCTGACCCTCCCCCGGGTTAAAAATCCGAACAAATATAATTTATCCTCATTACTACTACAACTTCTATTACTATTATTGCTACTACTACCACCATCACTACCTTTCAACTCCTCCTTGTTCCCAACCCGTCTTCTGTTCTCTGTTTGTTTTCTCTGTAATGACACAATAATGGAGATAGAACAAACTTAAGTTATTTAGGAACTTTTGCAGCCATAATACTTGTATTATTTAGGAACATTGCTTGCCTATTGCATGCAAGACCTTCTTTCATACTGACTTTTATTCAAGTGCCATGAAGAGTGCCCCCGATCAAATAATATATCAGAAATGATTCTGAGAATAAAAGCAGGGAAACGTGTAAGCTAAGATGAGCAGCAAAAGATAGAAATTCTAAAAGCGGCAAAAACGAGTGAAATAGCTGAAATTAAACGATGTTGTACTACTACAACTAATATCACAACTACTTCTACCACCACTAGTATTACACCTCACTTTGAGAGTATATATATACCATCTGTGTCCATGTATCGCTTGTAACGGCTTGAAAAAGCTCCTGGAGAGCGAAACGTTGCCACATTAAAATGTCACATTAGTTGCATTTGTGTCCTTTTACTTAACATCTATAAATGTTGTCTGATTAATGTGTCTTTACCAATGTGTCTTGATCACATTTACATTCTACTACTACTACTACTACTAATAATAATAATAATATTTTTATTTCAATGCATGATACAAGTGTACATTGTTATTGGTAGTTACAATTATAAAACTGTATTGCAAGGAGAGCCACTGGCATGCCATGGCATTAGGGGCAGCTTATTCTAAAGACTTATTCACTAAAGACTTAATGCTAGAGAAATTGATTGAGTTTATTCTAGTTCTGTATTATTTAAAATTTCAATCTGATTATACATACAATAAAAAGACAATACAAGAGAAATTGGTTGAGTTTAGTCTAGTTGTATATTTTAATTCAAGTTACAATATGTTGATGCTATACTAGTATAATAACAATACTAGAAAATTTATTGAGTTTCTTCTAGTTATATATTTTATTTCAATTTAACAAAATGATGATACTATAATATTTTAAATGAACAATATGATGATATGATATTGCAACAAGTGTTAAGGAGGATGACATATAAAATTGAGATTATCTTAAGTAAAATAACATTGGGTTTGAAAGTTTGTTACAGTATGAGTATTTAGTATAGTGTGAGTAGGTGATTTTGAGAAGAGTCTTGAATTGATTTTCGGACAAGGTTAACTTAATATTTACTGGTAATGAATTCCAGATTCCGGGGCCCTTTATGTGCATAGAATTTTTACATTGGTTAGCATGGACTCGGGGTATGTCAAATAGTGATCTGTGTTTTGTGTCATGGTCGTGGGACCTATTAAAGTTGTTGAGGAGAATTTTGAGCGGAGGGTTGATATTAGCATGTAGAGTTTTATGTATGTAGATGGCACATGAATAGGTGTGAATATTTTTTACGGTGAGTAGTTTTAATGTTCTGAATATAGGTGGAGTATGTTGTCTAGAGTGGAATTTGTTATCATCCTGACTGCAGCCTTTTGCTGGGTTATGAGTGGTCTAAGGTGATTTAATGTTGTTGAGCCCCATGCACTGATTCCATAGGTGAGATAAGGGTAGATAAGAGAATGATATAGTGCAATGAGAGCTGGTTGTGGCACATGATAGCGTATCTTAGATAATATACCTACTGTCTTTGAGATTTTCTTGGAAATTTGTTGTATATGAGTTTGGAATTTAAAACTACTGTCAAGGTGGATTCCTAGGAATTTTCCCTCTTTGAGTCTTGTGATGGGTGCACCATTGAGTGTTATGTT
Source organism: Cherax destructor (assembly GCA_009830355.1). Classification (NCBI taxonomy): domain Eukaryota; kingdom Metazoa; phylum Arthropoda; class Malacostraca; order Decapoda; family Parastacidae; genus Cherax; species Cherax destructor. Next base: position 32,733 of record WNWK01000835.1, read on the forward strand.
AAGTGGAACATTTGTAGCTTTGTTTCCAAACTGAATGAAGTAGGTCTTGTCAGTATTGAGAGTAAGTTTATTTGTCGTCATCCATGTTGATATTTTCTGTAATTCGGCATTAACTGTGTTGGCTAGTATGACTGGATTTGGGTGAGAGAAGACATATGTTGTATCATCTACAAATAAAATGGGTTTGAGTAGTTGTGATGCATTCGGTAGGTCGTTTATGTAAATGAGAAATAAGAGTGGCCCCAGGACACTACCTTGAGGGACACCGACTGTAATTTGTCGCGTGGAAGAGTTCACTCCATTTGTGTACACATACTGGCTTCTGTTGCTAAGGTACGACTTTAGGTAATTGAGGGGGTGCCCCCTAATATCATAGTGCGCTAATTTTGTGAGCAATAAATCATGGTCGACTGTATCAAATGCTTTCCGTAGGTCTATAAAGATTCCCAGCGGAACTTCTTTCTTCTCAAGTGCGGTGTATATTAACTCTAACATGTGTGTTATAGCATCGTTTGTGCTCTTGTTAGTCCTGAATCCAAATTGACAGGGGTTTAGTACATTGTGTGAGATGAGGAAGGAATAGATCTGTTTATGAATTAATTTTTCGAAGATTTTAGAAAGAATAAGCTTACAGGTAAGACAGGTTAAAAGCAAGTGTTTAGTGTCTATCACAGTGTGTAACACCATGTTGTTCTTCTCACAGTAATGTAAACACAGCGACAGAGCGAGCTTTTATTACGAGGCTTCACTCTATGTAGAGCGTTATCAAGTCACGACTTTATGATAAAGCTCTACACCGAGCGAAACATGACTTAGATAAAGCTCTACACCGAGCGAAACATGACTTAGATAAAGCTCTACACCGAGCGAAACATGACTTAGATAAAGCTCTACACCGAGCGAAACATGACTTAGATAAAGCTCTACACCGAGCGAAACATGACTTAGATAAAGCTCCGCAACAGCTAGATAAGCTCTACACTGAGCGAAACATGACTTAGATAAAGCTCTACACCGAGCGAAACATGACTTAGATAAAGCTCTACACAGCGAAACATGACTTAGATAAAGATCTACACTGAGCGAAACATGACTTAGATAAAGCTCTACACAGAGCAAAACATGACTTAGATAAAGCTCTACACCGAGCGAAACATGACTTAGATAAAGCTCTACACCGAGCGAAACATGACTTAGATAAAGCTCTACACTGAGCGAAACATGACTTAGATAAAGCTCTACACAGAGCGAAACATGACTTAGATAAAGCTCTACACAGAGCGAAACATGACTTTATGATAAAGCTCTACACCGAGCGAAACATGACTTTATGATAAAGCTCTACACAGAGCGAAACATGACTTTATGATAAAGCTCTACACCGAGCGAAACGTTTTTACAATAAATACTTTTCTGCACCTGCCTTTTCTTGCAAATCACAAGAGAATACAATAAAAACCGTAGACACAAAACTTTTAAAACAAAACATAGTTACGGATTATATTGCAAATTCAAGGCTGACAAAGTGTGGGACACAAGATTCCCTTGTTAACAAACTCGCCTCTTCGTAGTTCACCTTTAGTACAACAAAAGGTCATGAATACAACTCATAAAAAGCCCAAACACATTGTAGCTTGATCAGCAGACAGTTTCTACATATTCCAGCTTTCATATCACAAGGAATGTCAATAACGGTGCCCCGTGGCCTGGTGGCAAAAGCTCTCGCTTCACACAGTGAAGGTCCGAGTTCGATTCCCGGCTAAACATCGGACGTGTTTCCTTACACCGGTTCTCTATGTTCACCCATCAGTAAAATGGGTACCTGGGTGTTAGTCGACTGGTGTGGGTCGCATCCTGGGACAAAACTGACCTAATTTGCCCGAAATGCTCAGCATAACAAGCGGCTTTCTATATAGTAGTATATCATTGATATCAGCTAGGCCTGTATAACTTGTAAATAAAAATATTATATTATTATATTATAACTTACAAAATCCTCTGGTGGCTCGTGTGGTAGCCTCTTCGGTGGACATGTTTCCTTACACTTATTGCTCGTGTTCACCGAGCAGTAAGGAGGCACTTAGTAAGTTTATTCAGGAATGCACAAATACAGTTACATACATAGCAGCATATATGTGGATCACATCCCAGGGGACGATGTTAGACAGGGCTGCACTTGGAAATGAGCTGAGGTAGGATAACAACTCTTAGATGGTAAATTCAACGATGCAAAATCAAATTACACGTACTGAAATGTTCTTTTATAACTTGTTACACCTACACCATTACTCAGTGCTAACTCTCACAGTACAGTTAGCATTATATTAGTAGTACAAGAACGAATTGGCCTCTCTTTTTGAAGTTTCGTTTGCTAGATGATCCTTAACAGATCAGGTACTTGCTTCTAATTCTTTATAGCTGCGTAGAAGTTTTTTTTATGCTTGGCTGCATCCAATTAAAAAAATAGCTAATATAAATCGTATAAAGAACTAATTCAGACACTAGAAAATGTGTAATAAAAACTGAACTTGTAAAGAAAGAGCCAAAATAAATGGAACTGTTAATGTACTGATTAAAACAACAAATATAATAAATAAAATTTAAAACAGTGAATAAAATACATTAATTATCAAGACAACAGACTACTTATCACAGACAACAGACTACTTATCACAGACAACAGACTACTTATCACAGACAACAGACTACTTATCACAGACAACAGACTACTTATCACAGACAACAGACTAGTACTTACCACACTTCCCTCACAATCACTGCCACGATTCAAAAATTTGTTGAAGTCGATTTATTTTTTTTTTTTTTTCAATTTTAAGTTAGGTCTCTTGAGCTTAGATGAGGGGTTAATATTTAATCAACTGTGCAAACTTAGTTGCAAATGTTACAACTCGAGTTGTGTAAACTCTCTCAACTGAACAAACACGGTTATTTGGAAACTATTTCGAATAATTCAACTCTCCGGATTGAGTAAAACTCAGTAAACAGTGAAAGCACAAGCAGCATACTTTATATTTAAAAAAAAAAAATATTATACAGCAAAGACAGAAAAAGAACAAGGAAACACAGTATAAACGTGCTGATAAATAACGAGGGGAATTAAGATAAATGCTAAAGACTTATAGAAAAACTGGAGAACCAAATAAACGAGTTTATCGATAAGGGAAGAAAGTTGAGTAAGCGAAAAACATTACATTTCCATCCGACTCTCCCAGCCTTCAGTGATCTCCAATTTCTTTCTGCAAGAAAGCAACTATAGTTCTAAAATAAAACATAAGATTATATACACTAAGAGATGCATGTTTTTTACTGTATATACTGAGACCAATTTAGTCTTTAATGACCAAATTTATTTCCGTCTTGAAAGACCCTTTACTTTTTGAGTAGTCGATAGGCTTTAATCCCAATTATCCAACCACGAGACAATACTGATTTTCTACTGTAAAATTAGGTTAGGTAGGGTCGTCAGGAAACAGGACAAGTGTTTCCTGACACTGGTCTTAGTCATATGACTAAGACCCATCTTAGTCATATGACTAAGACTTTCCACTGGCTTACCGGTCCACCCCTCTAAAAAATGTGGTTATGATTATAACCATTTGGATACTACTGTAAGCATTTTAGCCGACTTATATATGAACATTTTCTATGATACACTAGGTTATCCTAAATTTATTACAAATAATCAATTCTAACTGAAAGTAACAGAAAGTGTAAAAATACAACAGAAGAAGTATGGGTTCTGGATGTAACAGCGGCCAGTTCAACAATAAGACACAATGATTTATTTGTCAGCAAAATGAACGTTGTAATATAGCGACAACGCTGCTTATTCTGTGTACCAGAAGAACATATCTATGAACAAATGAATATTAAGGAGAAAAGTGAATCTGGCATATAAACATACACAGAATGACGTAAAATAAGCTGAGAGAATTATGTCAGTGAAAACAGAGACATGAGGCCTTAACGAGCGAGACTAACCGTGCAGTGGCACAATAAACCAAACCAGGCCATCTGCCGCAGTAATCTGCGCCACGTAATTGCTAACATTAGACCAATTGTGACAGTTAATGAAGGCAGAGAAGTAGAGTACGCATGACTTATTTTGTGTATCAAAATATTCATTACATTTGCAGTTTTTCCCGGCTTATCTGTTTGTTTATACAAAATATACCAAAAGACTAACCAAAAATAGCCATTATAGATTGTTCATTTAAATATCGAAGAACACTGACGTAAATATCGGTAAGTTCAAGGCGGCCACGAAAATCATCACAACGTATCAGGTTTATTAGATAACATTTTTGACGTTGCGGACGTTATTTCGCCCATTATCAGAATCTAAAATTATATTACAAAATATCTTAAAATAATATTGCTAGATCATACTAATTAAAATATGAATTAAAATGTTAAAAAAAGTCAATAATATTGCCTCTATAATACTAAATTACAAAAGAAACACATTTAATAAAGAACAAATTTAACAAAAAGACCACACGCTTAAAATTTCAGAATCAAATAAAAAAAAAAAATGTGGGGAAAAAACCTGTCCTATCAAGCATATTTTTTATAAGTCAATATCAAGCATATTTTTTTTAATTATTAAATCAAATTGACAAATGTTTTATGAAAAACTTCTAAGGAAAACAATTGTCATAATAAAAAAAAACATATTACACAAATCAGAAAGTTGTATCAATTTTCTAAAAAAAAGCGACTGTATGGTAAGCACAAGTAAATGATTTAACAGTGGAAAGATGAAGCTATATTTCATAATGATTAAGCTCTGGTTTTAAGCTCTTCACGAGTCCAGACTCCCACAACTCTAAGGCCAGAAGAACTAGATCATTTATTCAAAATTTTAGAATTTCAAGAATTTAACGAATGATTAATAATACTTTATTTAGACATGGTACAATGATACATAGTTGGGTAGACATGATACATAGGTATAAATGAGATGTACATGCCAAAAGCCCCTAATATGCTGTGCGTTCCTAATCAAATGTTCTTGAATTTTGGGAATAAGTTGCGTTGTTCCAGGGAGGACACTTTTATACTCACATATTCTGACTTTTGAAGTTTGACACAGAAATTCTTCCAAGATACCACAAAGGACACTTGGGACGCTGATAAGAAAGAAGGTGGAGGGAGTCAGTTTTTAAATTTTAATTACTAATGTTTTTTTTTGACAAACAAATTTAAAATACTTATTGACTTAAAATAGAATGATACCATTTTATTACACATAAGAAGATAAGAATATCCATCCATCCCTCGTAAGTGATCTTACCATGATAATTCAGATGATGAAATACTCACATCTGATTCTTAATAAAGTGTAGATGGATGATAAGTTACATGTGGAGGATACATCCTCACGTGTGGATGGTTATTCAACTACATGTGGAAGATACATCCTCTGGTGTGGATGGTTATTCAACTGCATGTGGAATATACATCCTCTGGTGTAGATGGATGATAAGTTACATGTGGAAGATACATCCTCTGGTGTGGATGGTTATTCAACTGCATGTGGAAAATACATCCTCACGTGTGGATGGTTATTCAACTACATGTGGAAGATACATCCTCTGGTGTGGATGGTTATTCAACTGCATTTGGAAGATACATCCTCTGGTGTGGATGGTTATTCAACTACATGTGGAAGATACATCCTCTGGTGTGGATGGTTATTCAACTACATGTGGAAGATACATCCTCTGGTGTGGATGGTTATTCAACTACATGTGGAAGATACATCCTCTGGTGTGGATGGTTATTCAACTGCATTTGGAAGATACATCCTCTGGTGTGGATGGTTATTCAACTGCATTTGGAAGATACATCCTCTGGTGTGGATGGTTATTCAACTGCATGTGGAAGATACATCCTCTGGTGTGGATGGTTATTCAACTACATGTGGAAGATACATCCTCTGGTGTGGGTGGACACAGCTGCATGTGGAGGATCACGTGATTCAGTACTTATAGAGTCGTAAGCGTGTGGTCAAGGTTAACGTGGTAGTAACGCTGTTTCAATTGGTTGTTTTATTACGTTTAATGTCGTTCAAAGATATTTTAATCCCTAAAATATGAATTAACTTAAACTCTCAGCATATATACACAGATATACATCTCTCGGTTTTGGTTGGTTAATGGGGTTTAAAGCTTATCGACTGCACGAGGGTCATTAAGGTGCACTTAACCTTTACACCACCAGACAAGAATACTTTAAACCCTAAGAGATTAAAGTAAACTCTCGCCATGTATACGACAAGAGACATACACCTCTCAGTGTATATATATCCTGTGTCTCCGTGTACATACCCTTTCTGTCATGCAGAGCACTGTCCCCTCTACACACACACCAGTGAAGTGGCGGGACAAGGACCTGTGACTCAACCCCTGCAACCACAACTAGGTGAGTACACACACACACAGCGCGGGTAGAAACATTGGGCGTGTTTACACCGGTTGTCTATGTTCACCCATCAGTAAAATGGGTACTACCTGGGAGTTGACTGGTGTGGGTCGCATCCTGGGACAAGGACCTAATTTACCCGAAATGCTCTGCATAACAAGGGGCTTTCTATATAGTAGTATGTCACTGATGTCAGCTAGGCCTGTATACCATGTACATGTAGTTGTAGTAAATAAAGATATTATATATATATATATATATATATATATATATATATATATATATATATATATATATATATATATATATATATATAAAATAATTTGAAGCCCGTGCACTTTCTCAACAGCTAAAATAACAAGAAAGCAGGAAATTTACAAACTTAACTCGCTGGAAAGCGGAATGTCTTTTAAATCCGATCACAAAGAGCTAATACCAAAACCCAGAGGCCAAATAGCCTAAAGTGAGGAGGTTTACGGAGCCATCAACCAATATTGGCATTCTAGGTCAGTTGCCCCGAAAAAATAAACGACAGAAAACGCAACACAGCATAAGGGGGTAACTCTGGTGTTTAAGACTGGTCACAACTTTTATTATTATTGTTTAGCTTAACATCATACTGAGCTTTCACATGTAGATAAATCTTATTTATAAATATTTATATTAATTCATATAACTTGCGTGCACAATAACGATAAACAAGAGGTAATATGTGACGATCAATTACTCTGCTTATACGAGTAAAGACAAAACTAAAGTTTTTTTTAGTTGCCAGCCCGAGAGTGGATAGCGAGCATATCCACAGGGTAAATACACCGAGAAGATAAGATAAGATTTTGTTCGGAATTTTATTCCCGGAGGGTTAGCCACCCAGGATAACCCAAGAAAGTGAGTGCGTCATCGAAGGACTGCCTATCTTATTTCCACAAAATGTATCTCATGAATAAAACTGCAGACTGGGAGGAGAGTGATTTCTTGTACGAAAATAACTAATTTCCCCTAGTATACTATCTTCTTTTATTGTAACTACTTTACATAGTTAAAATATTTTAACTTTATCTGACATTTTTGCTGCTATGTATGATAATCTATGTAACTGTATTTGTGTATACCTGAATAAACTTACTTAGTCCTTCAATCTTGTCCCCCAGGATGCGACTCACACCAGTCGATTAACACCCAGGTACCTACTTGCTTGCTAGATGAACTGGGACAACAAGTGTAAGGAAACACGCAATGTTTCCACTCTTGCCGGGAATCGAACCACAGACACTAAGATTGTTAGGCGAGTGTGTTGTCTACCAGGCCACGGGACACAATATTTCAGTGTACAAAAACTGAGCATTAACCCTTAATCCTCACACACTACCTCTCTCCCACGGGGTATATATACCAAAAGATGTATATCACGCTGTTTATATACTGAGAGTTTTCCTTAATCTTTATTTTTTGCTATTGTGAATGGAAACCATCAGAGGCGACCGACCATCTCACCCATTATGATACACTGATTCACTTCCTCAAAGTAACATTTATTGAAAAGATATGTTATTCCTTTATTTTCTAGACTGATAAGTTGATCTTTATTTTCTAGATAGATATGTTGATCCTTTATTTTCTAGATAGATATGTTGAACCTCTATTTTCTACAAATATGTTAATGTTTTATTTTCTAGATAGAGTGGGACACCTATCTTCGCTACGCCAGAAAGAAGCATAAATATGTGCAACGCAGGTATTGTACTTATAGGGACGTACCGGACTTGAGGCGCCTGTGGGAAGGGTTCATACAGCTCATACAACAGTGTGGACAAAAACACAAGCATGCAGAACAAGCCTTTATTTAGATAACGTTTTTCTCTACGCAAAGCTGTTTCAAAGCATGTTCTGTATACGTCTTAGTCACACTACAACTGAGCAGTCATTAATAAGAAATATTCAAAGACAACATAATGATGAACAACAAAAACTATGACATTTCTTACCATACTGCTCATAAAGAATATTGGAGTGTGTGTCCACCGGGAGACACTCACCTGAAAAAGACAGATAAAAATACATTAGTCTCTCTCTCTCTCTCTCTCTCTCTCTATATATATATATATATATATATATATATATATATATATATATATATATATATATATATATATATATATATATATGTCGTGCCGATTAGGTAAAACTGGTCAATTAGCAAGAACTCATCTAAAATTAAGTCCTTTCTAAAATTTTCTCTTATACGTTTAAAGATATATTTTTTCATTTATGTTAATGTAAGAATTTATAATTTTGTACCAAGAGAAACTTTGAAAACCTACCTAACCTTATTACAACAAGCGCAATTTAATTTAGCCTAACCCAACTAAATATATTTTAGATACGTTAACATTAATTTAATAATAAACAAACACAATGAAATATATTTTTTTCGTTATGTTCAGAATGATTTTGGCGAAATTATTGCATACACAAATTTTCACTTGTCTTATATGGCAAGGTGAGCGTTGCTATTTAAGCCAAAAACGCAAGTTTTACCTAATCGGCACGACATATATATATATATATATATATATATATATATATATATATATATATATATATATCATAAGCATATACTTGGGATATCTTTTACCTTGTCAGTCGCATTTAACAAGCAGTCTCTGCTCCAGCACAGTGGCAAATGTGGCCAAGCGCAGTGGAATCTAGATTCATTATACAACCTAACTACAGTAATATATTACACATTTCATACTGGAGAGGAAATGAGGGTGGCAGGGAATTAAAATATTCAAACAACTCGGAGAAAAACACCTCAAGATTTCCCCCAGATGGTACTGCATTATCTTCTTCCAGGTTGTGGGTCCATAATTAGCACTATTAGCACTTGAGTGGTGGGGACCCACTCCCTCCCACCCCATCTCCCTCACTTCCCTAGAGAGAGAGAGAGAGAGAGAGAGAGAGAGAGAGAGAGAGAGAGAGAGAGAGAGAGAGAGAGAGAGAGAGGTAAGGAAGGAAAAATGACTGAGAACCTCAGATTTGTTTTAAGATTGTTTTAGTCACATAATAACGAGTGTTTTACACACAACACTTAGCATGTTTCAAAGTCATCATGAAATACATCGACGTGTTCACCTATCCAGTTACTGACCAGACTCAACGCTGCTTAGCCCAACACATGTTGATACGCTCATATAACAGTGCAACTTGGCCGCTTGCCTTCCCACTAGCAATTATCTACTGCATTTTATAAATCAGAACAAAAAGTTTTGCTGTCGATAAATCATGGGTTTTCAAGCCATAAACTTGTCTAGTGATGAACAGCGCCGGAATTTCAGATCTCTCCTGATTTATACCATCAATAGACTTTTTCCACCACCTGGTAAATCTGTCCTGGTCCTCTCTCTCTCTCTCTTCCTTTCTCTTTCCCTGTCTCTTTCCATTCTCCTCTCCCCTCACTTTCCCACTCCTTTCTCTCTCCTTGTCCATTATTTCCATGGTAAAATCTCAGCAAATAATTTACAGATATACTGACGACTAAGCAAATTATATTACAGGCAATTATGCCAAACTGACTTTGCTATATGAAAGGATATATAATATTAATGATACACCTGTCTTATTAAGTCTTTATATTAGAGAAGTGTGGCTTCGAGTGTGCAGGTCACTCTGCCAACGCACAAACGTAAAACTTCAGAGAGGTAAAAGTAATGCCTAATATAGCTGAATTTTATGACCAAATGATAAACATAAGACAAAAAGAAAAATACTGACAGACTGCACATTCCTAAACTGTCAGGAGACCTCTGACAAGGTCTCACAGGTTACTAATATACAACGCACAAAAAAAAAACTAACGAGTAATGATAGGAATATTCCAACGGATAAGAGACTTCCTTATAAACGAAGAGTCGCTGAGTTGTTAGGCTGGAGAAAGGTAACAAGTAGAGTAACACAAATATGTAATTCTTGGATAGACATTCTTCCTGACGTACTATCAAACCAATCGGGTGAAATATATAACTTCATGTCAATGTATCTAGATGACTCAAAACTAATACAAGAAAATAAGGATAAAAGAGGATTACATGTTATAGGAAAGCTAGAACAAGATAGAGGAATGGTTAAACAAGTGGCTAATGTAATTCAGCCCCGGCAAATGCAAGGTTTGAAAGGCTGGCGTCAGGAGGTTGGAGGCCAGAGAAAGTGGACCATCTGAGAGGGAGGTAACCCGAGACTCGGTCACAGAAAAGGACCTAGGTGGACATCACATGAAATCTCTTGTCTGGGGAGCACATAACAAAATAACATCTGTAGCATAAACAAAACTGGTGAATACAAAACAGCCTTTAACGAGTCTCAATAATGAGGCATGAGATCATTCTAGTACAGTACTTAAGATCAGCACTAGGATACGTGGCGCCATCATGGAACAAAGTGTTCTACAAGGCTGGTCACAAAACTAAGAGGGCTAGGATACGAAAATAGAACCAGGGGAGATCACAACTCATAAGATACTTAGAGACATGAATAACGTAGATAATGACAAATTGCTGGACATGGAAGGGAACATAATGAAGAAACACAAACGACGTTTGAATGATTGAGAGGTACATAAGAAAGAATTCCTTCAGTGAGAATACTGAGCAACAGTCCATCCACCTAAGCAACGTTAGTATTTCCCATCAGCTGAAGACTTTCGGATGAGCAACGTTCCCACTAGAAAGAAAACCAAACCTAACTTTATCCAACCCAACCTATATAACGCATAACGATAACTTTGCTTAAAACAGTATGTAAGACAGTTACGTTGACTTTAGAACGGTTAAGGAACGACATTATGTACCCATTATGTACCTCTGTAATCTTTTGACTACCGCCCACAGGACGGGTATGGGGTGCATAATAAAGACGTTAAACTAACTTAGGGAACGAATATAATCCCGTAGGTCGGCTGCTAGCGCACCAAGCTCAAACACTAAGGTCCATGGTTCGATCCCCCGTACGGGGGGATCGAGCCACGGATATTAGGGCGTGTTTTCTCAAGACACCTGCTGTCCCTATTCACCTAACAGTAAATAGGTACCTGGGTGTTAGCCGACTGGTGTAGGTCGCATCCTGGGTACAAAATTAACCTAATGTGCCTGAAATGCTCTGCATAACAAGGGGCTTTCTATATAGTATATTACTGATGTCAGCTAGGTCTGTAAACGTTGTACATGTACTTGTAGAAATAAAGATTATTATTATTATTATTATTATTATTATTATACGAAGAGAATTCATAAGGCTAAAAAAAAAGGCATTGCGCAAACTACTTTCATTCGATAATCGATGAGCAAAAGCAAGAACCAAGACCTAGAGCTCAATCCCCGAAGACGAAAATAAGCAAACACATTGTATGTATAATTTTCTGGAAAAGTTGCACATGTATGGTATGCTGCCAAGCTGCGCAGCTGACTGGCACAGCTGCGCATGCAGCTCTGGTCACTACATATTTCTACATTTTTTTCCTTAGAAGAAAATATATGAGAGCCAATTTTAGGATTAAAAGAGAGACTAATAAAACATGGGAAATGTTCCACAGCGACAACAAGGACACGAGGAGCGACCTCAGACTGCGCAACCGACGTCAAATATATTGCAAGAATGATTTGTTTACATATAGAAAAGTTAGCGAGAGGAATGAGTGTGAGGAGGAGGAGGAGATAGTGTGTGACAACAACTACAACAATGGTCAAATCAATGGTTACAACAACAGGAGAGAATACCATAAATATGGCCCTACTATTGTAATCAAACATAGGTTATTGCACACATATTTCTGTACTAGATTGTTATCAACAGGAGGCAGAACACACATTAAAAAATAGTAGTAGTAGTAATAGTAGTAGTAGTGCCACAACCACCACAGTCACTCACCATCACCACCACAAGGCAAGTGGGACCAGTTTTAACTGACTTGTGGACAGATTAATTTCCCATGGGAGGAGGTTGACCCTTCCTCTCCTGACCCGCTTATAAACACACACACACACAAACAATGAGCTAAACTTCACATCAATGGAGGAGGAATGGCTCAAAGGAGACATAATCATGACGTGCAAGATACTCAGAAACACTGACATGGGAAGGACCATAACAAGCTGAAGAGCGACAAGCCGCAGGGAGGGTGATAAATACAGCTATGAGAGATGAGAATGACCGGAATGAACCAAGAGATGAGAAGAATGAACAGAGATATGAGAGGAATGAACCGAGAGATGAGAGGAATGAACCGAGATATGAGAGGAATGACCCGAGCGATGAGAATGAGAGGAATGAACCGAAACATGAGAATGAGAGGATTGAACCGAGCGATGAGAATGTGAGGAATGAACCGAGAGATGGAAATGAGAGGAATGAACCGAGAGATGGGAATGAGTGGAATGAACCGAGATGGGGAATGAAAAAAATATTGTATTCATGAGAAAGCGCTAAACCCATAGGGAGTCATCCAAAGGGAATGGTAGCTCAAATTCCTTGGATCAAGATCTCATTCATTCTTGAAGAGACGCCGTGTCACGATGATCAGATGAGAGAGAGAGAGAGAGAGAGAGAGAGAGAGAGAGAGAGAGAGAGAGAGAGAGAAGAGAAGAAAGAAAGAAAGAAAGAGAGAGAGAGAGAGAGAGAAAGAAAAAAAAGAAAGAAAGAAAGAAGAAAGAAAGAGAGAGAGAGAGAGAGAGAGAGAGAGAGAGAGAGAGAGAGAGAGAGAGAGAGAGAGATAACTTTACACTGGGCGTAATGAGAGCTTCCCGCTGTGACATTTTCTTCCCGTTCTTTCCGCTCAAAATTATCGCTATTATTTTTTTTCGTATTTTAGCGAACCAGTTTGCTTATGAAGAACGATGTCATCAGTGGTAAGGTGGTGGACGTCAGGTGGTAAGCAGGTGGTGGACGTCAGGTAGTAAGCAGGTGGTGGACGTCAGGTGGTAAGCAGGTGGTGGACGTCAGGTGGTAAGCAGGTGGTGGACGTCAGGTGGTAAGCAGGTGGTGGACGTCAGGTAGTAAGCAGGTGGTGGACGTCAGGTGGTAAGCAGGTGGTGGACGTCAGGTGGTAAGCAGGTGGTGGACGTCAGGTGGTAAGCAGGTGGTGGACGTCAGGTGGTAAGCTGGTGGTGGACGTCAGGTGGTAAGCTGGTGGTGGACGTCAGGTGGTAAGCTGGTGGTGGACGTCAGGTGGTAAGCTGGTGGTGGACGTCAGGTGGTAAGCTGGTGGTGGACGTCAGGTGGTAAGCAGGTGGTGGACGTCAGGTGGTAAGCAGGTGGTGGACGTCAGGTGGTAAGCAGGTGGTGGACGTCAGGTGGTAAGCAGGTGGTGGACGTCAGGTGGTAAGCAGGTGGTGGACGTCAGGTGGTAAGCAGGTGGTGGACGTCAGGTGGTAAGCAGGTGGTGGACGTCAAGCCAGCTACTGGAAGCATGCGGTAACTCATGATAACCGAGACTTCGTTATCTCTCCCACAACAATTTGGGGAAAAAGAAAATTTCAAAGGAAGCGGATTTGCTGGAGCAAAAACACTTCTTCTGACTGTGTCTGCTTGGACTTCATTCTCTTTTGAAACATTGAAAGCCCCTGTGTGTATATATATATATATATATATATATATATATATATATATATATATATATATATATATATATATATATATATATATATATATATACACACATATACGTACGTACATGCATACATATGTTGTTACGAAGTAGTATGACGTCTGGGAAGGAACAGTTGTCTAGGGACAAAACAAAGTGTCCTTAATGAAGTTCAATATTAAAACCAAACCCAGCCTAGGGTTTGGTTTTATTATTGAACTCCCTTGTAAACTTAAAAAAACAAAAACAAAGTGTTGTCCAATATATGGTTTAATAAACACAATATTTGATCCTCAAGGAAGGTTAAATAAAACGTTATTCTAGGAAGATAAACATTCATTGAAACAATATATATACATTCAAGACCAGCCTACTCCATCCCTATACACATCACCGTGACGATCACCACAGCTATGTACTTTCACAATACCACTTGACTCAAGAACGTCAACCTGCTCCTGAAACATAATAAACACAGAGGCAAAACAAATATATTGCTATATTTCTAACTTCATTAATGTGAATTCTTCTGATAGACGAACCATCTGACTCACAGAAGAGGAGAGGCGGTGGCAACATCTGGCAATTCAGTACCTAACCACTGTACCATGCCGGCCTAATAAGATTCACACGACTAAGTGTATTTCAATACACACACTAGTGTATGCTTAGTGTATTGTTCACCCAATAATGACAAATATATGTATAGACACACGCACAGATAAAAAAATAGATAGATTGGTTGTGAAGTCAGTCCAAGAGGGTCAATGGTCTGGAGAGGGCGAGTGGATACATTAATTCCGCTTGACCTGGCAAAATACCTCGTCACAATGCGGCACATTTCCTGGGCCAATCAATAGCCAGGATCCCCAGGGCAACACACCAGACCGACCAATCACAATACGAGGTTGGCAGTGTGACCAATTAAAGCTTGCACTCACCGTGGCCAATTTGCTGCTGCAAGATATCTCTCAAGTTTTGACTAACTTTTTCCCCAGACTCCATCCTTCTTTCACTATTTTCAAGAACCATGTCTCTTGACTTTTTTCTCGGTAGAATGAAAAATGTATATAATGATGCGGTGTCTGAGGAAAAATTATTTTGACTCGGCGGTCATAATTATGGGTGAAACACATTTCTTAGGACAAAGACGCCACTCCAAAATGTTTACAAATTTCAGTGATTGAAGTCTGCATTTCATAAACTGAAAAGTTTCAACGATACGGGAAATAAATTTGATCTTGCCAGAGCTTTAAAGAAAGTAATACGTTAAGATAGTTCGAAATAATGATGGATGTTGTTTGAAAAGAATGTAAATATGTATACTAAAATATACGTTTACCTTGTGAAGGATAACTGTATGCAAAAGTCTGAGCCCGTGTGGGTTATCAGCACGAGTAGTGGAGGCTCAATCCTCCGTCCGCTAACAGCGAGAGACACAAGCACACGATTTACGAGAGGGTTACAGTATGTAAATATTTACTTCTGTTATTATGTTGAAGATGTGACCTGTTGGTTCAGACACACACACACACACACACACACACACACACACACATCACACACACACACACACACACACACAAGTATAAAACAAACACGGAGTAACAAGGACACAACAAACACCACAACAATGTATCCACAGCATCTACTAGGAAAATGATAGGATGGATAATGAGAACCTTCAAAACTAGGGACCTCAAGCCCATGATGATTCTCTTCAAATCGCTTGTTCTCTCGAGGCTGGAATACTGCTGTACACTAACGGTCCCCTTCAAGGCTGGCGACATTGCTGACCTGGAGAGTGTACAAAGAACTTTCACGGCACACATAAGTACGATAAGGCACCTAAATTACTGGGAACGGTTGAAGGTCCTTGATCTGTATTCCCTGGAACGCAGGCGAGAGAGATACATGACAATATACACTTTGAAAATCCTAGAGGGATTAGAACCAAACTTGCACACGAAAATCACTCCCTATGAAAGCAAAAGACTCGGCAGGAGATTTAACATTCCCCCAATGAAAAGCAGGGGCGCCACGAGTACACTGAGAGATAACACAATAAGTGTCTGGGACCCAAGACTGTTCAACTACCTCCCAGCATACATAAAGGGGATTACCAATAGGCCTCTGACTGTCTTCAATAAAGCACTGGACAGGTACCTAAAGTCAGTACCTGATCAACCAGGCTGTGGTTCGTAGATCAGTTTGCGTGCGGCCAGTAGTAACAGCCTGGTTGATCAGACCCTGATCCACCATGATGCCTGGTCTCAGACCGAGCTGCGGGGGCGTTGACCCCCGAAACCCTCTCCAGGTAAACAAGAGACATCGGTGTAATCAAAACTAAGGCAGCAATTCGACAAACAGGGAAAACTTTAAATGTTTGTATACAAGTTGACCATTAGGTCCACTCTCGCCCAGACTAAGTGGTCCAAGTTAGGGCTCCACCTTTTAAGTGGAGCTGAGAGATTCTGCTGGGCGCCCGAGCTGACGAGGGCTGGTAGACAGCTAGAAGTGTGACTTGGTGCTATGAATAGAATAGTAAAGTGGCTATCGGGGCTGGGCTGGTATTTACTGCTGGGAGCTGAGCACTAGGAGAGTACTGTGGTTATTGGGGCTGGGTTGATAGCTACTGCTGGGAGTTGGCTGATAGGTCCTAGTAGCTGGGTCTGGATTGAAGGTGGTGCTGTACTTTCCTTCCTGGTGATGCGGGTCATAGTGATGGTAGTGGTAATTCTGGTGATGATGGTAGTGGTGGTGGTAGTGATGGTGAAAGCTGTTGAAGTGGTGATAGTAATAATGGTATTGGTGGTAGTGTTAGTGGTGGTTGGTAATAATGGTAGTGATGAGAGGGGGAAGAGAGGTGACATTACGAGAGTAAGAAGCAAGACTGAACCAAGATGTGACGAGTGGGGTGATACCAGACTGGACCAAGGTGTGACGAGTGGGGTGGTACCAGACTGGACCAAAGTGTGACGAGTGGGGTGGTACCAGACTGGACCAAGGTGTGACGAGTGGGGTGGTACCAGACTGGACCAAGGTGTGACGAGTGGGGTGGTACCAGACTGAACCAAGGTGTGACGAGTGGGGTGGTACCAGACTGAACAAAGGTGTGACGAGTGGGGTGGTACCAGACTGAACAAAGGTGTGACGAGTGAGGTGGTACCAGACTGAACAAAGGTGTGACGAGTGGGGTGGTACCAGACTGGACCACAGTGAACATAGATAGGGTCACTACTCAGTGGTGTACTATCCCAGCCAGGTGCCACACACCACTTATAAAACAAAGAAAGGTTCACTACCCAGTGGTGTACCAAGATGGTTGCAGTCACTGCATTATTTCCTGGTTGCTACAGTTTTTCTTACCGCTTGCTCACTACAAAATTATAACCAGCCATCACTTACTCTTTCTGTGTAATTGTTTTCATACGACAGTCAAGGTTCACTGGCGTAAATTAAAGTGCAACTAAAAAAAATAATGTTTTTAATTTTGCTCGGCAAAATGTTAATAAATTATAACACAGAATGAATGACTTTCTATATGAAAGTTCCACTGCAACCAAGTTTTGTACCAGTGTCGCGTGTATGAAACTTGTGGTACTGCGGCATCTTGTAAGATTCTTAACATTTCTGTGATACTTCTGATAAATGAACAATACAATAAAATAATAATGGCAGTAAAGTGACATTTATTGAGTCGAGGTATATGATGCACACTAAATAGGGATATATACACCGAGAGACGTCTCTCTCAGTGTATATACACCGAGAGACGTCTCTCTCGGTGTATATACACTGAGAGTTGACTGTAATCCCTAAAATAGGAATTACAGTATTCTTAACTGATGGTCAAACGGGTGACATTCAGCCTTAATGACACTCGTGTAGTCGATAGGCCTTAAACCTCATTAACCAATCAACCAACAGTTTGCTTATTAGGTTCCTTTAACATAAATTGGTTCTAAAATAATTACAAATTTTCTGTTATCATTACGAACGTTGAGCTATCAAAACATGCTGTTTAAAACTACTGTTATATACAGACATACAATATAATCGAAACAACTCTCAGTCAGTGTGTTCCACTTCAAATCACAATTCTCCCCAGTTCATGGGATATAAATCACAAAATATTTCGACTAAAGGGAAAATGTTCCCGGTTTTTATGCCGAGGTGACTCAGCGTCGTCAGGAAAAAAATGACAACCCTAAAACACTCTTTAGTGTTTCACTGCTGTCATTCCAGTATCACCCGTGACACTTTGTGGCAGCAATGACTGACACGTGTATGATGCTAGAGACACATCGAATCACAGGTTGTTCTTCAACTCTATATATCTTTGGTTAGGCCTCATTTAGATTATGCTGCACAGTTATGGTCACCGTATTACAGAATGGATATAAATGCACTGGAAAACGTACAAAGGAGGATGACAAAGTTGATCCCATGTATCAGAAATCTTCCCTATGAAGATAGACTGAGGGCCCTGAATCTGCACTCTCTAGAAAGACGTAGAATTAGGGGGGATATGATTGAGGTGTATAAATGGAAAACAGGAATAAATAAAGGGGATGTAAATAGCGTGCTGAAAATATCCAGCCAAGACAGGACTCGCAGCAATGGTTTCAAGTTGGAAAAGTTCAGATTCAGGAAGGTTATAGGAAAGCACTGGTTTGGTAATAGAGTTGTGGATGAGTGGAACAAACTCCAGAGTACCGTCATAGATGCTAAAACGTTGTGTAGTTTTAAAAATGGGTTAGATAAATACATGGGTGGGTGTGGATGGGTGTGAGTTTGGACCTGACTAGCTTGTACTACCAGGTCAGTAGCCTTACTAATTCCTTAAGTGGAAGTGACCTGACCAGGTGGTCGGCTAGATAATTATATGAGTGGGTGCGGTTGGGTGTGAGTTGGTCCTGACTAGCTTGTGCTACTAGGTCAGATGCAGTGCTCCTTCCTTAAGTGAATGTAACCTGACCTGGCTGGGTCGGGGCATTGGCTTAAGCCGTTGGAGACTTGGATCTGCCTCGCATGGGCCAGTAGGCCTGTTGCAGTGTTCCTTCTTTCTTATGTTCTTATGTCAATGACACCCTGAATAACACTTATGTGACACTCGTGACACCTTGAATGACATATGGCACTTATGACACATTGAATGACACTTAAGTGACCCTCATGTCACCCTGAATGACACTTATGTGGCACTCATGACACCTTGAATGACACTTATGTGGCACTCATGATACCTTGAATGACATGTGGCACTCATGGCACCTTGAACGATACTAGCATGTCAATAGTTACTCTGAATGACACTTGTTTGCCAATGATGACATCATGAATGACACTTATGTGAATCATGACACCATAAATGATATTTGTAAGCCAGTTATGACACCATGATTGACATGTGTGTACTAATCAAGGCACTAAGAATGACACATGTGTCACTACTTCTTCATTCCACCTGTGTGACATGTATGACACATCGACACCTTGAGTCCAGTCATGATACAGCCATGGCACTCTTGACCTTCCAGGAGACCATCGACCTCCGCTCGACCTGGCAGACATGCGTCTGCAGACACACTTAAGTATAATCTGACGTGACTGCCTGTCGTAACTCTGACAGGAGGACGTGCCGGGGATACCTGCACGGACGCAGCAAGAAGGGTATATACTCTCCAGTCTTCCCTGCTGCCTCGCGTCCATGAAGAGTTAAACTTTCTTTTTTCAGAGTTTCGACACCGAGTCTCCAGGTTGTGAATCTAATGGTTCCCCAGTCAGCTACTGAACATCCCTCGGATTTGGGATTTGGTTTAACTCATCGAAAGCCGAAGTTCCTCGATATACGAGGACTGTCTTGGGATCATTAACCCAGGATAACCCAACGGAGTTAAGCAGCCTGGTTTGTGGGTCACAAGGATGTGACCCACAACAATTAACTAGCTCCTAAATATCTAGTCGCTGCTGGGTGAACAAGGGTGAGTAAACTTGCCCACACATCCCGCCTCGCCTGGAGATTAAACCTAGGTTCTTTCGGTTGAGATATAAACGTTTGACTACTGCTTTACCAATGAATCACTTAATGGAGTAAATTTTGAGATACTGATGGCAGAAGAATATAAAAGTCAACATGGTGGCTGGAACAATGCACAATCCACAGTTGGAACAATTCACAACTGATTTACATAATACGGTGACCAGGACAGCTCATAATAGACTCACATTGCAAATGAAGGTTAAGTTCAAACTTTTATAGGTGACCAGACCATGAATTATTATTATTATTATTATTATTATTATTATCATCATTATAATTAGACATGGGTAATGCGCTAAACGCCTAAGGGTCAAAAAGCCCATTGGGGATGGGAGAAAATCAAGCTTGATACGAGAAACAGAGGGTTGTTCTGATTCCTTGGATGAAGAGCCCCCATTGAAATATACTGGAAGAATGGCGACCAACAGAAGACAATAAGGATAAGACTTCCTCACTGTCTCTGGGGAAGACTGAGAAGATTTTACAGACGTAGATGAGAAGGAGAGTGACAATAGAACAAGATAAAAGCAAAGAAATAGAAAAAAAGACCTGCAGAAAAGTGACGATGAAAGCGAAGAAATAAAGTTAGGTTGGGTCAGGTTTCCTGGTGCGTCACTGGAGCTTTTGGTCATGTGACCGAGACCTTCCGGTCCACCCCTTTAAAAATTATGGTTATGATTATAAGTATTAGGAATTTCAAATAAAGAGCAAGTGCCTGTCACTCCTTGCAGGGAACACCATGACTATGAAGACCAATCAAAGACTTGTTGCTGGTGGTCTTGCAGCTTACTTGCCATAACAGCAAAAATAAAATGAACTTCAAATATCAAAGACTAAACTTTAAGAGCTTACCATGGCCTAAGTGAAGCATCAGTCAACCTGACACTCGTGTGGCCATCTCCACCACTCTAACCACTGGGAAAACAATAATGACTTAGTTTCTTAACTTTGACGTTTATTAACTGCACCAAGGTCATTACGGCTGCATGTTACGTTTGATATACCTTTGAAGAGTTTCGAGAGTTTACCTACTCTCTGAGCCCGGCCATGGGCCAGGCTCGTCTGGTGCTTGCCTGGTCAACCAGGTTGTTGCTGCTGGAGGCCCCCTGTCCCACATATCCATCACAGCCTGGTTGATCTGGCACCCGATGAAGATACTTGTCACATGTTATCTTTGCTCTAACTTCAAGAATATTTTAATTCCTAACACAGAGATTAACATGAACTGAGTGTATGTACACAGAGTTATACCTCGAGGTGAGTATACACAGCTGCCTCCACATACACACACACACACACACACACACACACACACACACACACACACACATATATATATATATATATATATATATATATATATTTAAGGCTGCACGTAACCTCTTCACCACCCGCCAAAAACATTTTAATCGCTAAAATATGGATTAAGTAAATTCTTAGCATATACACAGAGACTTACACCACATAGTATAATGCATATATCCTGTGGTAGGGTAACGTCAGCTGCGGTAAAATATGTTTTAATAATTCGTCGATGCCTAATTAAATACTCCCGGATTCCCTTATCATCATTATTAATATTTTGTTTCAACACACCGGCCGTCTCCCAACGAGGGAGGGTGACCCAAAATAAGAAAAAAAACACTTTATAAAGTGTCTCCTCCTTTTAACTTTAGTAAATTATACAGCAGAAGGGGTTACTAGTCCCTTGCTCCCGGCATTTTAGTGGCCTCTTATGTCACGCATGGCTTACGGAGGAAGGATTCTTTTCCCACTTCCCCATTATTATAATTATTATTATTATTATTATTATTATAATTATTACTATTATTATTATTATTATTATTACTATTATTATTATTATTACTATTATTATTCTTACAAAAACTCACGATCAATACTGCTAGATATATTTATTGCGCTGGGGACTATATAATCAGGTTTGATCAGAAGAAAAGGGAGGGAAGCTCAAACACCTCGTATCAAGAACATTTCACCAGGCATCCTTAAGCGATTCTCATCTCCTTCTGCTCCGTATCGCTACTGATCCTGCTGATCCACGCTACGCAGCTTGAAGATGAGGCTCTAACATCTGATCTCTGTCAAGTGCAAGGGATTGCAACAAGTCTTATCAGATTAATGCATTGCTCTGGTCAACAACGAACGACTGTACAAATACACACACACACACACATAAACACACACACATAAACACACACACATAAACACACACACACACACATAAAACACACACATACACACACACAATACACACAACCCGCACATATAAAAAGAGAGGAGCTTGCAACAACGTTTGTTGTGTGTGTATTGTTCCAGTCACGGTATTGTGCCTTTTTTTTGTTACATACACACATAAACACACACACACACATAAACACACACATATACATAAACACACACATACACACACACACACACACATAAACACACACACACACATAAACACACACATATACATAAACACACACACATACACACACACATACACACACACACACATAACACACACACACAAACAGACACACACACACACATAACACACACACAAACAGACACACACACACACATAAACACACACGAACATACATAAACACACAAATCTTTTCTCAGTGATTTCTATCTTACGTTCATTACAACAGGAGCAAACTTCCTTATTATTATTATTATTATTATTATAATTATTATTATTATTATTATTATTATTATTATTATTGCCTTTGCTGCGACTGTGATTATTATTCATATTACTAAGATTATTATTGTTATAATTTGGTTTATTATTATTATTATTATTATTATTATTATTTCTGTTTTCATCTTGGTATTGTAGTGCTTCGTGTGATCACTTGTTATGGGAAAAACAAAAACAACAACAACAGCTCTTTATTGATGAGTATGTTGCTCACTGTTTATATAATACACACCTATACAACACCTCTATAATACACACCTATACAACACCTCTATAATACACACCTATACAACACCTCTATAATACACACCTATACAACATCTCTATAATACACACCTATACGACACTTCTATAATACACACCTATACAACACCTCTATAATACACACCTATACAACACCTCTATAATACACACCTATACAACACTCAAAACACCTATACAACACCTCTATATCATTACACACCTCTATAATAAATATACAAACCTCTATAATAAACTATAAACCATCTATTGTATATATTACAATGGATATTGAAAGAGTGAAATTAGAACAGGAGAGGAGAGAGAGAGAGAGAGAGAGAGAGAGAGAGAGAGAGAGAGAGAGAGAGAGAGAGAGAGAGAGAGAGAGAGAGAGAGAGAGAGAGAGAGAGAGAGAGAGAGAGAGAGAGAGAGAGAGAGAGAGAGAGAGAGAATACGCACAAGCGATAAATCACACATGTCAAAAAAAGGCACACGTAGGCAATTACGCACATGTGCTTAAGCAAGCACACGCACACACACACATAGGTAACTACGCACGCGTAATTAGTCCCTCACTCGACAATAAACATGAGGCGTCAGCAGCACCAACGACTCCAGACTAATTACTACCACTCTACCCTAACACAAAACACAAACAACAATAACAACGCGTACACTGCGAGAGGGAAAATAATTGTGTACACGCTTAAATATTTACGCCAGCTACGCAAATGAAATTTCCGAAATGAATGGCCCAGTAATCCAGGAGCTCATTGTTATTAATTATTAACCTTCAATTATCAGCCCGATGTCGACTGTGTAGATTTACTATCTAATCTTTGTGTCCTTTATTATTATTCTTGTTGTTATTGTTATTATTATTATTATTATTATTATTATTATTATTATTATTATCATCATCATATTCTTCTTCCTATTACTATTATTATTATTATTATTATCATCATCATATTCTTCTTCCTATTACTATTATTATTATTATCATCATATTCTTCTTCCTATTACTATTATTATTATTATTATTATCATCATCATCATATTCTTCTTCCTATTACTATTATTATTATTATTATCATCATCATCATATTCTTCTTCCTATTACTATTATTATTATTATCATCATCATCATATTCTTCTTCCTATTACTATTATTATTATTATTATCATCATCATCATATTCTTCTTCCTATTACTATCATTATTATCATCATCTTGATCATTCTTCTTCCCATAATTACTATTATGTCAATAAAGATTTCGTGATGTTGTACAAGTGTGTGATTCTGCACATACAGAGAGACACACTTCTCGGTGTGGATGCTCTTACAGTTAAGAGTATGTGGTGTTATGTACCCGGCGGCGGGGGGCGCTGACCCCCGGTACACCCGCCAGGTGTTTATGTGTGTGTGTGTGTAATTCTCCTACACTTACAGTTAACTGAAACAACTATTTAGAGTTTGCCTTTAGCATAGTCAATATTTATATAAAGCGCTAAACTCTCGTGAGTTATTCAGCGCTAGCAGTTGGTGGAAGCTCGATCCTCTGTCCGCTAATCGCGAGAAACACGCAGCTCTGAAAACAAGCACATAACAAAACGACCAGCAGGGGGGAAGGGGTTCATAATGGCCAGATTTACACCATCATTTGGCACAATTTTTTAGCGTTGTATGACCTAATAGATTTAGCGCCTTCATATTAAAAACAAAAAAATTTTTTAATAGGCAGCATCGAGCGAGTGATTAATGACACATGACTCATACCCAGGGTTAAGATATTTATGACACCGTCTTGAAATATTGACACTGCTGACTGATCATCATATATAACCTGTCAATTCTTTCAGACTTCAAGAATTTTGAACTTTTCATCAATAAATAGTGTATTATATATTAAATTTATACAAAACCTGTACGTTTTATGAGCAAGTATTATATTTATCTATGTGTGTGTGTGTGTTAGTTACCATTTTGTCCTAGGCACATGTCGATTAGACACTAGGCCTGTTGTATGTATGTGTGTGTGTGTTAACGAAACACTTCGAAAATGTTTCGGCCCAACGGAAAAATTGAACCAGCCCTCCGTGCGTGAAGCAAGAGCGCTATCACCATGCCATGGGGGTGTGTGTGTGTGTGTGTGTGTGTGTGTGATTATAATTACAATAATATTAGTGATTATGTGACGTATTTAAATTATATTCTAAAATAATGTATATGATACGAATGTGCAAGAGAATATTGTAACACAACTTTGCTAATAAACACCAGGTAGGGAGTTGCATGATATGCGTACTGAGGAACACTGCTTCAGAATGTTCAATACTGTTTCAGAGTATTTAAAAAAAATTCAGAGCGCTAAATATTTCAGAGGGCTGAACAGTGTTACAGTATTGGTGTGCATGATGTTGTAGGACTGTCAGAAACACACACACACACACACACACACACACACACACACACACACACACACACACACACACTGAAACGCAATATAGGATAAACTCAAATCTTTCAATAGAGCGGAAACATGATGTGCGAGACTTGGGAGTAATGATATCACGAGATCTGACATTCAAGGAACACAGTGTTGCTACTGTTACCGCAAGCAAAATGACACACCGGATAGCTAGAACTTTCCAGACAAGGAATGCTAAACCAATGTTGATACTCTTGAAGTCACTTGTTCTCTCCAGGCTGGAATATTGCTCCAGGCGAGACTTCTGAGCTACAAGACGTACAGAGGACTTTTCCTGATCGAATACACTTAGTCAAACATCTAAACTACTGGGAACGCCTGAAATCCCTTCAACTGTATTCCTTGAAACGTAGGCGAGAAAGGTGCAACATAAGTTACACCAGGAAAATGCTGGAGAGATTCGTCCCAACCTGTACACCGTCATCACTCCGTGTGAAAGCAAAAGACTTGGCAGACGGTGCAAAGTACCTTCAATAAAAAGCTGGGGCGTGACGAGAGAACTCGTTGTGTCGGAGACCCAGAGTCTTCAACGTCCTCCCTCCGTGCATAAGGGGAATTACTAACAAACCTCTCCCTATCTTCAAGAGGAACTGGACCAGTTCCTCAAATCAGTTCCTGACCAGCCGGGCCGTGGTTCGTACGTTGGACTGCGTGCGGTGAGCAGTAACAGCCTGACTGACCAAGCCTCGATCCACAAGGAGTCCTGGTCTGGGACCGGGCCGGATACCTGAACGAAGTCTCCTTCAGGGTATACTACACAGGGTAACCATGTGGGGAGATCTGACGTTCAAGCA
This sequence comes from Cherax destructor, assembly GCA_009830355.1. NCBI lineage: Eukaryota > Metazoa > Arthropoda > Malacostraca > Decapoda > Parastacidae > Cherax > Cherax destructor. The sequence goes on from WNWK01000835.1 coordinate 59,102, forward strand.
ACACACCTCAGCCTGTCCTCACCCTCACCTTCGCTAATTACGTTATTAAGGCCACCACATATTAAAAATATTACCTCCATCTATCAAGTACATTTTAAGAGCTCGGAGTCATTAAGCTCATTTTTGAGAAAGGACGGGAGAGGAAGAAGTGGAAGAGGAAATATAGGGAACGGGAAAAAGTGTTGTTGGGGGATAATGTGTATACATGATCCCTGGATCATGTACACATGATCCCTGGATCAATTCTCGGCTCGTTTATTTCGGCAATTTTTTCCAAACATCAGACATGTTGTATGATGTCGGCGACTTAAGTACCGTCAAAATTGGTTGGCTTCAGGCATGTCTTGACCAGGCAGGCAGTCTCGAGGCAGCGTGCCAGTTAGATACGCTGGCTAGCAGGCAGACAGGCATGCAGCCTGCCTGCCTGCTCAGTACCTGACGTCATTTAACTAACAGATTCATTAAGTCTCATGTTAATGATGACCTGAGTCACCATGGAACCTAACACAGTTCACAGCGTCTTATCATTGTATCCGCCATATTTCCAGAAGCTTTCAATTTGGTGTACAAATTCCAAACGTGAATCCACCTCCATGTGGATTCTCAAAGGTGACTATAAATAAATCTCTATCCGAAGAGGAGAAAAAAAAACAGGTATTTACTTTTGAGAGTAAAGCTTTACGTCAACAGCATTTCCAACAGCCTTCCTGCCACATTATTATTATTATTATTATTATTATTATTATTATATATATATATATATATATATATATATATATATATAATATATATATATATATATATATATATATATATATATATATATATATATTATATATATATATATATATATATATATATATATATATATATATATATTATATATATATATATATATATATATATATATATATATATATATATATATATATATATATATATATATACAAGGAAGAGCTAAGCCCGTAGGGATCATACAGCGTCTGGGGAATGGGAGGTAAGCAGGACTGATTTTGAGGAAGGGGAGGGTTGCTCCAGTTCCCTGGATCACTGGGATCAAGTCATAACCCCCCCCTGGCAAGCAGAGTGCCACCCGCTCAATATAACAAATTTCGCACTATACTAAAACAGTCTGGTCATATTTTATAAATAAATCCACAGTGATGCCTTCATCTGCTTAATATTAACTTGTCCACATTAGAATTGCAAAATATGCCAGCAAATTATGGCAATTCGATAAAATTTAAAAAAACAAGAGAGATATGAGAGTTATTAATGTGTTGGGTGGTGGCATGAGAGGCAGCCTCCCAACTCTTCCCTTGTGTCAGCAAGAAGAGAACATTACGAGTCAGCGGGGATACACTGACAAAGAATCACATTCTGCAGAGTCGTCATAGTTTCTGTTGCTATGAAGACGACAGGATGGTGCTGGTGTTTCAAATAATTATCTCCCTTAACTAACTCAAGAGACATGTTCTCGTACGTGTATGTTGAATTAAAACTTAACTGAGTTGGATTGTCTGGTGATTATTAAATTTAAATGAAGCATTAAACTGTGTGGATTATTCAGTGTGTTGGGGGTTGTGGAAGCACCATTCACCGCCACCTAATAATCACACACATTGTATCTACTGTATTTTCTGATCTCTGGTTTGTTTGGTGAGTATTTTTTAGTCCATTTTTAGCACGTTGTATAGTTAACATAATTGTTGTTACATGCAGTGCACTTATAACTGCCATTATAGACAGTTTTATATCATATAATCATTTTAGCCATCACTCCGAAGATGATAGAACTGCCTGAGTGTTGAGCTACTGTTACCCATACCGTGATCTAGATAAGCTCAAGACAGCAGCGACGTTTCTGCAGACTCTCCTCCTTCACGACGTTTCTGCAGACTCTCCTCCTTCACGACGTTTCTGCAGACTCTCCTCCTTCATGACCAAGCTGGTGTCCTTCCGTCCCATCAAGTGCCTCTCTGAGTGTTATTCAACATGTTTATACTGCATGCTTATCTCATTTGCATTTTTCAAGGCGCTGATTTAATACGCTCATGGCTGCTGAGCCAACTACAACAAACATCATCTGGGTCTTCCTAAAAGCTCATATGATTTGAAAACATTCAAACTTTGTAACTGAATAATTATCAGGCGAACACAAAATTACCATATCATCATGTAAAGTGTGACTTTGTAAATGGTCCAAGTCGGACCGAAACGTCTTCGTAAGCTCCTCTTTCCTGTGTGCGAGTTATTTATACTCGGTCCTAGAAGAGGAATACAATCACACTGCCCTAGAGCTGACGTTCCCTCAGTGTCCTCAACACATTTCACTGCTGACCGCAACAGACGGACACACGGCATCAATAAGGCCACATGGAAATAGGTCACCCACGAGGTATCAAGTTCTTCCTGTTGGCGAAGTAGTCAAAAATGTTGGCCAGGAGCTAGTGAGTCCCAGAGGCAATTTAAGTAACAGTAGCCTAATGTTTATCAAGTATGTTAATAAGACACAATAAGCAGTTAATGGCATTTTATTGGGACGTTTAGTCCACCAGGGACTCGGGTCTTGGGTGAACGAATCGTGTGTTCAGTGAAATGCCATAAACCATACACTGTGTTATTATCAAACTCCTGTCTAATACACAGGCATTCATGAATACTCGCTGCCTTAATCCCAGTTTCCAACACAACAGCTCAAACGTCAGGTTGTTTCAGTGTCTCGGGAGTTCTTGTCAAACTGAGCTGCCTACTTCATCACATACTATACGATCTCACCTATCTTCCGTCCCCCCATACGAGTATATTTCTTTTTCTGTTCTTTGTAATACAGTTGTGTCTGCTGGAAGTCGAGTTTCAGCTCCTGGCCCCGCCTCTTAATAGAAAAGGACAACTTGCGTACACTTAACAAAAGTGTCTGACGTTTAGTTCCACCAGCACCTCATCTAGTAATTCCTTTCTTGTGTGTTTATACATGCACTCACCTGGCTATAAGTATACAATATGTATGTTAGCAAGTATACACACACATATTCCAAAACACCAAAAGTTTTTTGCGTTTTGGGGTTGAAGTCATAAGAATAAGAACAGCGTCTTGAGACATTCTGCCATTCCTCCTGAAGAACAAAACATCTCCAACACACAGTCCCTTCCTAGGTCTCTGCTATCACAAAAGGATGTGAAGAAGTTGTGGTCAGAGCCAGACAATCAGCAATTTGGAGGTGGTAGGGATTCCAGGGATGGCCCGCATGGAATCGAACCCGGACCCTCACCGTGTGAAGCGAGAGCTTTAGCCACCAGGCCGAACTTTCCAAATAGGCTGAACTCCATTAAACAAGAAATTTACAGACTGAGAAATATATTTTTCATTTACATTGATGTGAAACAATAATTTTTAACCAAACCTAACTTAGAAACCTCACCTAACTTATCCTAAACTATACGTATTTGTTTAACCAAATTTTACTAAATATATTATAGATCAGTTTAAGTTTATTTAATATTGCTTAAAATCAGTGAAATATAATTTTTTCTTTATGTTCAGAATGATTTTCGTATATTTATTGCATAATTTTTTTTTCACTCTGCTTGTTTAGCACAACTGACACTTGCTCTTTGGGCCTAACTCGTCGGTTTAGATTATTCGGCAAGACATATATATACATACATACGCATATATATTATAGGTAGCGTAATATGTTTACAAATCAAATGCCAAAAATGATCAATAAAACACTGATGACAAAATAAACATACGTGTGTGCGCGCGCGCGTATGTGTATTCACCTAACCTAATTGTGGTTACAGGGGTCGAGTCTTAGCTCCTGGCCCTGCCTCTCTGCTGGCAGCTACTGGTTTTACTCTCTCCTGGCTGAGTGAACCCTATCGTACCTATTCTTAACGCTAAGTATATACTCTGCCTCTACCACTTCGCTGTCTAGGTTGTTCCACTTCTTGACCATTCTAAGGCTAAAGAAGTATTTCCTAACATTCCTGTGACTCATCTGTGCTTTTAACTTCACCTCTGATCTTTCTGTCCTCTATTATCGTCAAGTTTAGCTCCTCAAGCCTCTCATAGTTCATTCTTCTCGGCTCTGGGACTAGTTTCGTTTCAAACCTTCGCACTTTTTCCAGCCTCTTTACATACCCAGATGTGGGTTTCATACTGGCGCTGCATACTCCATGATGGCCCTCACGTTTACCGTGTATAAGATCGTGAATATTTCCGTGTTGATGTTCCTGAAAGATACCCATAAATTTGCCAGTCTCGCGTTTCCTGCAGTGGTTATTCGGTTGATGTGTGCCTCAGGCGTAATGCTGGGCACTATGTTCAAACTGAGGTCCTTCTCTTTCAGAGAGGTTTGCAGGCTTTGTCCCCTCGAGCCTGTACGTTGTTTCTAGACGTCTCTGGCCTTCTCCGCAGCTTATCCAAATCCATTTGTAATCTTTCCTGGTCTGCTCCTGCTTGTGCTCTCATTAATTTCACATCATCTGCGAATAGGGACACCTCTGACTCAATTTACTCAGGCACGTCGTTCACATACACAAGAAACAATACTTATCCAAGTTCTGACGCTTCCCGTTAAGTATTCCTTGATCCACTGTAGTGCTGTTCCTGTAATTCATGTCTGCTCATCTTGCTTTTGCGTCAGTCTGTTGTGGGGTACTAAATCAAACGCCATCTTGCAATCCAAAAAATATACAATCCACCCATCCCTCTCTCTCTCTCTCTCCGCCTAAATTTTGTTACCTTGTCATAGAACTCTTGCAGATTTGTGAGACACGATTTACCATCTCGAAAACCGTGCTGCTTGTTGTATATGAAGATACTCCTTTCCAGGTGCTCCACTACTCTTCTGAGCATGTTAGTGACACTAACTTGTAGTTCAATGCCACCTGTCTGTCCCTCTTCTTGTAAATATTGGGACCACATTCGCTGTTTTTTCAGATCTCTGGACGCTGTCCCGTTTGAATCGATTTGTTGGAGATCGCTGCTAGTGGTTCACACAGTTCTTCTGCTTCCTTTCCCAGTAACCATAGAGAGGTGTTTTCTGGTCTCATTGTCTTCGATGTATCTAGCTCACTCAGAGTTTTCTTCACCTCTCCTCTCGTATTTCTGGAGTGTGTCCAGCACTCGCTGGAGCCTCTCTCTCTCTCTCTCTCTCTCTCTCTCTCTCTCTCTCTCTCTCTTTGACTCTCTGGTAACGTTCCCGATTCCGCTGAGAAGGCCTCCTTAAATCTTTTGTTCAGCTCCTCACAGACTTTCTGGCGCGCGCGTGTGTGTATGTACTCACCTAGTTGTGGTTGAAGGGGTCGATTCACAGCCCCGCCTCTTCACTGGCCGCTGGGTGTGTGTTAGTTACCATTTTGTCCTAGGCACATGTCGATTAGACACTAGGCCTGCTGTATGTATGTGTGTGTGTAAGGAAACACTTCGAAATGTTTCGGCCCCGTCGGGAATTGAACCCGGGCACTCCGTGCGTGAAACAAGAGCGTTAGCCACCATGCCACCGGGGCGTGTGTGTGTGTGTGTGTGTGTGTGTGTGTGTGTGTGTGTGTGTGAACACCACAGGCAATATAGGTCGTTTGTTTTGATTTGTTTTGTTTTTTTACAGTGATATGGCAACACCGCCTGCGAAAATAAAGCCATTATCAGTGAAGCCCAGCTAGCGTTTATTAAACCAGAGAGAGAGAGAGAGAGAGAAGAAGAAGAAGAAGAGAGAGAAGAAGAAGAGTTTAAATTTCTAGTTTCCCACAATAACTAAACAACTCATAAAATACTCCAGTATTAAGATAACAGTTGGATGTAGCGAGTGACTGACATATCACTACCACTATCCCCATCATCAGCAAAACCAGTATCAACCACAATCACCACCACTAGCACCACCCTCAGAAGTCATAATGGTGGTGGGCAGCTGGTGTTGCAACAAGCCAAGCTTCTCTTCCCTTCAACTTTATGTTTATAATGGAGCTCTTGTGCCTTGACCGTGTTCATCTGCCACACAACACAATCACTGTGGTGGAGGCGGAGAGAGAGAGAGAGAGGGGGACGGGCTGGTGCCAGTTTGGAGCTACGGATGAAGGCAAAAAATAGGGTATAGTTGGAAATTGAAAGGGCGAGATAATGATGGAATGAACGAAACTGGATGAAATGGTATAGAGAAAGTTACAAGGGTTCAGTAAATGACTCTTCCTGCACCTGTAAATGGCTCTCCCTTCACCTGTAAATAACTCTCCCTTCACCTGTAAATTATTCTCCCTTCACATGTAAATGACTCTCACTTCACCTATAAATGACTCTCCCTTCACCTGTAAATGACTCCCTTCACCTGTAAATGACACTTCCTGCACCTGTAAATGATTCTACCTTCACCTGTATATGACTCTCCCTTCACCTGTAAATGACTCTCCCTTCACCTGTAAATTATTCTCCCTTCACCTGTAAATGACTCTCCCTTCACCTGTAAATTATTCTCCCTTCACCTGTAAATGACTCTCCCTTCACCTGTAAATATATATATACGTAATATATATATATATATATATATATATATATATATATATATATATATATATATATATATATATATATATATATATAGATGGGGTCCACCTCTGGTGTACATTGTGGGACCCATAGCCTCGGAGAAGTGGATAAAAAGGCTTCAAGAAAGAATATTTAGATTTCTTTCTGAAGCCATTTGAATATTCCACTTCCCCTACCACCCCATCTTTTGAATGTCCATAAACTTTATTTCAAGACATATATATATATATATATATATATATATATATATATATATATATATATATATATAGTTGTAGTATATAAATGTGCTAGTGCAGGAAGGACAGATGTTTCACAGTGTAAAGCTCAGGGAGAGTGTGGCGACTCGATCAATGTGAAACTAATAGCTGAAATGGTTGTTAAACATTTGTCCTGACTGAACAATGTAAATCAATGTGATTCACTGTAATATCTAACTACACACACACACACACACACACATACACACACACACACACACACACACACGATGGCATGGTGGCTAGCGCTCTTGCTTCACGCACGGAGGGCCCGGGTTCAATTCCCGGCGGGGCCGAAACATTTCGAAGTGTTTCGTTACACACACACATATATACAACAGGCCTAGTGTCTAATCGACATGTGCCTAGGACAAAATAGTAACTAACTAACTAACACACACACATACACACACACACACACACACACACACACACACACACACACACAGGAGAGCGCTGAGGGTTCCAGGGGACACAAAGTGTTGCCATTGTCTCCAACGTTACCAGACACAAGTCAAAGACTGGGAAGACATTGAATGTTGAGAAAATTTGAAGAAGCTTAGTGTTCCTAGTCCAGCACAAAGACCATCCAGTAAGATACCACCCCCCCCCCCCCCCCCCCGGGGGGGATACTTGGTTTAGTATCCAGCAACAATTGGTATTACACAGTATCCAGCAACATACTTGGTATTACACACAGTATCCAGCAACATACTTGGTATTACACACAGTATCCAGCAACATACTTGGTATTACACACAGTATCCAGCAACATACTTGGTATTACACACAGTATCCAGCAACATACTTGGTATTACACACATACTATCCAGCACACAGAATATCCAGAAAGATACTTGGTATACACAGACTATCCAGTAACATATCTTTCATTACACAAAATGCGTCTTCCAAGGTGCTTGTGCTGTTGAAAATTTCTTGATCCAAGGAATTTGAGCCATCTTTCTCTTCTCAGGATTAATCCTAAAGTACATCTAGCTTTTCAGGCGCTAAATCACCTTTACGAGTTTAGTGCTCTACTATTTACAATAATAATAATAATAATAATAATAATAATAATAATTAAATAATAATAATAATAATAATTTTAATAATAATAATAATTTTAATAATAATAATAATTTTAATAATAATAATTTTAATAATAATAATTTTAATAATAATACTGTGTATTCCGTTTGATGATGTGTTTGTCATTTCTGCAGAATGTTTAAGAGGTCCAGTGACCACTTTTACTCCAGAAGAACCAGTCAGAGGCCACAGTGATGTTTATGAGTCTGATAAGAATCACTCACGAACATACCTTGACCTTGCTAGGTTGAAAACACAATAAGAAGATCGTCTTAAAGTATGGTCTTGTCGTTAAGGCAGAGGCCAAGACAAGAGAGAAGGAACAACGTGTTAACTGCAAGTCTCTTAAAGCAGGTAGATAATTAAGACTTTGGAATGCCATGGTTAAGAAAGTAGTCAGGAAGTGTATCTGTCACGTTAATACAGGACGGAGGATCGAGCCTTCACTACTATTTGCGCTGAATGACAAACACAATTTAGCGCTTTACATTAGTTTTTATCAACTTTTATAAGACTGTATAGTAATAATACACAATAGAACTCACTGCAAAGTTGCTCACTGTTATAAAAAAATCAGAGTTCACTAACACCTGTGTAAAGCACACTTGCTAACTAACCTTGAAGACCACATACACTATACAGCAGTAAACACTATGTTGCAACGCTTGCACAAACAACATGCTCCAACATATTTTAAATTACGTAGGCAGCCATAGAGAGAAGCAAACATGGTGGTGTGTTCCTCTGTTATGAGCAGGTGAATTATGAGGTAATTCTCTCTTAGGTCAGCAAGGTATTTCTTGTTCAGTTTAAGGCACCACCAACTACCTTAATATGCTCGATATTTCTAAAGGCATGCATATATATATATATATATATATATATATATATATATATATATATATATATATATATATATATATATATATATATATATATGGACATACTGTGTATACACTTACACAGTATGTCAGCAATATTTGTTGCTAGACGAAAGTGACGTCAGCATTGCAGCCATGTTTGTTGCAAGGCGGAAGTGAGGTCACGGTTATTCCTTGTATCACACGTGACGTCAAACATTGATTCAGCTCTGCAGTTTGAGAATAACTTTGGGATTGAAGCGCAAATCTTATGTTATTATCCAACTCTGGTTCCGGTGTCACCGCTTATGCTTTCGTACACTGATTATATCTTATTATACGTGTGTAAGATATATTGCAATTAAGGCTCTAAACCTGGGTTTACTTAGGGACAAGTTCAAGGAAGAAAAGCAAGTTAGGATCACAAGAGCCTAACTTGTTTGCATATGTTCACATGAGTAAGGTTCGTCAGGAATCAGGACAAGTGTTTCCTGACGCGGGTCTTAGTCGGATGATGACCCGCCGTTGGAGCTTTTGGTCACCTGACCGAGGCCTTCTGCCGGCTTACCCGTTTACCACTTTAAAAATTATGAAAGTTTATTACTGTAAGTGCTTTTATAAGCGTATTCCTTATGGGAATAAATTCGTTTGGTAACAGCACTTTAACAGCATTCTGTATATATATCACACACACACACACACACACACACACACACACACACACACACACACACACACACACACATATATATATATATATATATATATATATATATATATATATATATATATATATATATATATATAATACGTATATATATATGTCGTGCCGATTAGGTAAAACTGGTCAATTAGCAAGAACTCATCGAAAATTAAGTCCTTTCTAAAATTTTCTCTTATACGTTTAAAGATGTATTTTTTTTCATTTATGTTAATGTAAGAATTTATAATTTTGTACCAAGAGAAACTTTGAAAACCTACCTAACCTTATTACAACAAGCTCAATTTAATTTAGCCTAACCCAACTAATTATATTTTAGATACGTTAACATTAATTTAATAATAAACAAACACAATGAAATATATTTTTTTCGTTAGGTTCAGAATGATTGTTGCGAAATTATTGCATACACAAATTTTCGCTTGTCTTATATGGCAAGAAGAACGTTGCTATTTAAGCCAAAATCCAAGTTTACCTAACCGGCACGACATATATATATATATATATATATATATATATATATATATATATATATATATATATATATATATATATATATATATCATAATAAGCTTTCTTACATAGGTTCAAAAGTGTCTATCTTACATAAGTTCACATGAGCCTATCTTACAAAGGTTCACTTTCAAACGTATTAGCCAATCATATTCCAGTATTTTATAGTTTCTGGTTCAAGATTATCTGCCTCATCTGTCTATTAGTCTACTTTCTGCATACATACCTGATCCACTGCCAGTCTACCCGCCTCTCCTATCTACCTCACCTGTGTATTGTCTATATGCCTCTTCTGTCTACCTGCTTCTCTTATCTACGCCTTCCTACTAACCCTGCCTTCTTCTTCCTCTGTTTATTCTCGTCTATCTGCTTGCCTGTTTACCAGCCCTGTTTGAACCGTCTTCTTAAAGCGTTTAATAAATCCTCTTCTAATTTACGGCAGTATGAGGCTCAGCTCACTCTAATAATCGTATACAATGATATTTTTAACGATCTCTCTTACTTTATAGATAGATATATAATGTTTTGCTCGAGTGAGCTAAGGCGGTTACAATCCTATTACCCGACGGGTCAACGGAGCCCTTGAATGAGCATTGCCGAAAAAGTTCCCAGGAGCCCTCCAGCGAGCGTTTTACGCAATACGTGCGCCCCTGAGTGAGCATGGCGGGGTTACTGAGGAACCTGACAAAGCCAACCGTCTGAGGTACTGTAGATCCTCAACTGAGAATTTTTGAGTTTATACAGGCCACACCCCAGAACTTTATGATTTTATTATGACCTCAGTTTAAGTACGTTTATTTAAGGTTTTTCTGAACTCGTTGGCTGAGTGTAGTAATCTCATCCTGGTCCAGGATTGAGCATTATTTTTTTTTCCCTGAGGGCCCCTGAATGCTCATAATTCTCTCGGTGCAGACGGCGGCCGGTGCGTGGCGTGAGTTTCCACAATATAACTCAGTGCGTGAGATGGCTTGCACCCTTTTTTCCATGCACACAAAATGTCAGATATTTACAAGGGTAGTTTAGCTGGGTGAACTGAAGTTGACCAGTGAAGCAGAAGTGGAGTCTAGTGACACAGCCAACTCTTAACTCAGTCTAATTGTGAAGAGTGCAGTCATAACACTGGCCCATACTGGTCTACATACACATTATATATATATATATATATATATATATATATATATATATATATATATATATATATATATTATAGATATAATATATAAGTATTTCAGTAGCTCTAGTTTTTTTGAAGACAAAATCCAGAGTGGGAAAAATGTTCAGGACTGCTGCGTTCTGGGGAAAAAACGCCGGCCCACTGGCCGGGGACCCTGCCCCGAAGAAGTTTAATTTGCATTTTTATCTGAGTTGTTATCTATGAGTATATCCGATAAAAATTTTCTGTCTTGAAATCCGATGTTTTATATATATATATATATATATATATATATATATATATATATATATATATGCTAGCATTTTATATAGAATCGAATGGAGAAAAGCAGGATAGCAGTGAACAAGGGGGCTTTAGGAAAGGTAGGGGTGTGTAGACCAAGTGTTTACAGTGAAACATATAGGTGAACAGTATTTGGATAAGGGTAAAGATGTTTTTGTGGCATTTATGGATTTGGAAAAGGCGTATGATAGGGTAGATAGGGGGCAATGTGGCAGATGTTGCAGGTGTATGGAATAGGAGGAAGGTTACTGAAAGCAGTGAAGAGTTTTTATGAGGATAGTGAGGCTCAGGTTAGAGTGTGTAGGAGAGAAGGGACTATTTCCCAGTAAAAGTGGGCCTTAGACAAGGATGTGTGATGTCACCGTGGTTGTTCAATATATTTATAGATGGGGTTGTAAGAGAAGTGAATGCGAGGGTCTTGGCAAGAGGTGTTGGGCTAAAAGATAAAGAAGCAAATACAAAGTGGGAGTTGTCACAGTTGCTTTTTCGATGACACTGTGCTTTTGGGAGATTCTGAGAGAAGCTGCAGAGGTTGGTGGATGAATTTGGTAGGGTGTGTAAAAGAAGAAAATTGAAAGTGAATATAGGAAAGAGTAAGGTGATGAGGATAACAAAAGAATAGGTGACGAAAGATTGGATATCAGATTGGAGGGAGAGAGTGGAGGAGGTGAATGTATTCAGATATTTGGGAGTGGACATGTCGGCGGATGGGTCTATGAAGGATGAGGTGAATCATAGAATTGATGAGGGAAAAGGGTGAGTGGAGCACTTCGGAGTCTGTGGAGACAAAGAACCTTGTCCATGGAAGTAAAGAGGGGAATGTATGAGAGTATAGTTATACCAACGCTCTTATATGGGTGTGAAGCATGGGTGATGAATGTTGCAACGAGGAGAAGGCTGAGGCAGTGGAGATGTCATGTCTGAGGTCAATGTGTGGTGTGAATATAATGCAGAGAATTCGGAGTTTGGAATTAGGGAGGAGGTGGGGATTACCAAAACGATTGTCCAGAGAGCTGAGGAGGGGTTGTTGAGGTGGTTTGGACATGTAGAGAGAATGGAACGAGACAGAGTGACTTCGAGAGTGTATAAATCTGTAGTGGAGGGAAGGCGGGGTAGGGGTCGGCCTAGGAAAGGTTGGAGGGAGGGGGTAAAGGAAGTTTTGTGTGCGAGGGGCTTGGATTTCCAGCAAGCATGGGGAGCGTATTTGATAGGAGTGAATGGAGGCATAGGGTTTTTTAATACTTGACGTGCTGTTGGAGTGTGAGCAAAGTAACATTTATGAAGGGATTCAGGAAACCGGCAGGCCGGACTTGAGTTCTGGAGATGGGAAGCACAGTGCCGGCACTCTAAAGGAGGTGTTAATGTTGCAGTTTTATAACTGTAGTGTAAGCACCCTTCTGGCAAGACAGTGATGGAGTGAATGATGATGAAAGTTTTTCTTTTTGGGCCACCCTGCCTTGGTGGGAATCGGCCGATGTGTTAAAAAAAAAAAAAATAAATATATATATATATATATATATATATATATATATATATATAACATGCTTTAAAATTATGCATTTTGAATAGAAAAGGTTTAAAATTGCCCACTCACTAATAATTCATAGGAACAAAAACTAAAATAATTAATCTTGGAAGTTAAAAGTGAAGGAAGATTCACTGAAGATCAAAGATGTCTGGAGCGACAGTGATATTCTGGACTTTATCCTGACTGTAGTCCTGGATGTCTCCAGCATGACTGTAGTGCTGGATGTCTCCAGCATGACTGTAGTGCTGGATGTCTCCAGCATGACTGTAGTCCTGGATGTCTCCAGCATGACTGTAGTGCTGGAAAAAGTCAGCAATGCATTTTCTTCCAGGATTAGAACCAAACATCAGTTGTGTAGAGCACAGCAGTCTTTACAGCAACAAGGAGAGTATAAATAGGCAGTGCTTGTCTTTCGCTTGCCGTACCAAAGATGGAGCCTCCACCATTATGACCTAAATAACTCAGTCGGGTTTAGCGTTTTATTAATAGTTTTTACATATATAATAAATAAATTCACCGCATTAAAAAAAAAAAGAATTTTCCCGGGTTAATGTTTACCTTCAACACCTGGAGTGAGGTGTTGCACGACCAAGAGTGGAACACACGGTGGAGCCCACTGGAAGCTTGACATGGTGTTGCACGACCAAGAGTGGAACACACGGTGGAGCCCACTGGAAGCTTGACATGGTGTTGCACGACCAAGAGTGGAACTGGACCACTAGCTGCATGGTGTTAGACCAAAGTGAACACACGGTGGAGCCCACTGGAGCTTGACATGGTGTTGCACGACCAAGAATGGAACACACGGTGGAGCCCACTGGAAGCTTCACATGGTGTTGCACGACCAAGAGTGGAACACACGGTGGAGCCCACTGGAAGCTTCACATGGTGTTGCACGACCAAGAGTGGAACACATGGTGGAGCCCACTGGAAGCTTCACATGGTGTTGCACGACCAAGAGTGGAACACACGGTGGAGCCCACTGGAAGCTTCACATGGTGTTGCACGACCAAGAGTGGAACACACGGTGGAGCCCACTGGAAGCTTCACATGGTGTTCTATGCTCAAGTTCCACACACACACACACACACACACACATTACAGAAACAAATGGAACACGTGGTGGAGCTCCTGATTTACCCCCAGGTACCTAACCTAACCTTACACACATTAAATGTATACCCAGTTATTAATTAATGTCTGTAGTCAACACCTACAACGCTTAAACTTTGAAAATCTACACAAAAAAAGCTCTTTTAATCCCTAAGAAACATTCCAAAAAAAATCTTAGAATGGTGAAGAATATAATATAGCAACTTTATAAAATGTAGAAAACGTAAATACTAAGTTATGAAGCATCTCAGACTCACTGAACTACTCATAAACGAGTAAACAAGAACACGGTGAACACAGCACACTAGTACTTCAACAAATCTGTAAAAGAAACATGTCCAATGTTTGAATAATAATTAATGTCTTCGGTCAGTCAATAAGCAGTAATTTTTACCTAACTGAATACTCACTATTAACCCCTAAATTACCCCAGCATAATAATCGCGAAAACTGATTCGTTTTCTGCATATCGTAATTTATTAAGCAAGAAACGTCTTAGTTAAAAGGCCATAAAGAAAGGTGTAAGCGAGAGCAATTGCCGAGTCCAGCAGCTTTCACGATCAGTGATCATCAAATCCGCTGCCATTAACTATGTTTTTTGCAACTGTCGGTGCCGACTCTGCTAATATGTCGCTACATTTCTGTGAATGTAAACTTATATTTCATGCAGTGTTAAATATATCAATATGGTGAAGTGGTTCTAGTGGCCATCAATGTGTCCAGTGGGATGGTGGTTCCAGCCTTCGTATATTTTGAGTATTATGGTCACATCAGTGTGAAACAGGGGAGACAACCCATGTTTAAGTAACTCGAAACAGTGCACTGCTAACACCTAGGTTGGGGAAACGGGATAAATTACCCCAAATGGGGTAAAAATGAAAATCTCGGGGGTAATGAAGGCTCAAACATATAAATAAAATAGCACAAAAAAATTATTATTTAATAAGCGGGGGAAATTATGAAAGTTATAATTTTTTCAAACAAATAATTTTTAGTTTCTTAATTTTTAGTTTCTTCAAAACTTGAAGTGAAAATATTTTCAATGAAATTCGTTATTTCCCTAATGAGATTTTTATTAAACTTGTCTGTTACCATTTTATATTTCATGCAGTTTATTTTTCATCTCATTATTTTGTTAACTTTGTGTTTATTTTTTAAAGTTGCTTTATCGAAATAATTTATAGTCTTGAAACAATCTATAATCAACACTACCCATATTTAAGTATACACTCTTAAAAGAGTCTACGGTCAACACTACCCATATTTAAGTATCTTAAAACAGTCTACGGTCACCACTACCCATATTTAAGTATCTTAAAACAGTCTACGGTCAACACTACCCATATTTAAGTATCTTAAAACAGTCTACGGTCACCACTACCCATATTTAAGTATCTTAAAACAGTCTACGGTCACAACTACCCATATTTAAGTATCTTAAAACAGTCTACGGTCAACACTACCCATATTTAAGTATCTTAAAACAGTCTACGGTCACCACTACCCATATTTAAGTATCTTAAAACAGTCTACGGTCAACACTACCCATATTTAAGGTGTAGTGAAGTGAGGTTAGGTTAGGTGAAGTGAGGTTAGGTTAGGTTAGGTTAGGTTAGATTGTCATCTCTTAATTAAAATTAACCAATTATAACATACCACTATGCTAATAAATGTTTTATTACATAAAGGTAACAAATAGCTTTGTAACGTGAACAGTAAATTAGGACCCGCCAAGTGCACTTAATGATACAGTCATATACTCCCTGTTTAAAGCTCTTAAACAGTAGCATAATGGGTTGTTTAAGTAACTAAACAGTGGAATGAGCAAAAAATCACAAAGTACGTTTAGTAACGTCTGAAACGTTTTTAGGGCAGAAGAAAACGTTGATTCAGGAAATGACATCATTATGGGAGTGTCAACTCTAAGAGACACTCAAGTTGTAGAGGTTTTAAACTACTTGGTGACTAATATATATATATATATATATATATATATATATATATATATATATATATATATATATATATATATATATATATATATATATGAGAGAGAGAGAGAGAGAGAGAGAGAGAGAGAGAGAGAGAGAGAGATAGAGATAAAGAGAGAAAATATCAACAATACGCTAATACCCCCACCCCTTTCCCTGGCCAAAGCATCCCGCAGACCAATCAGCTGAAAGGATTACCCCTGGACTGGCAATGAGACAGTTAGTGGACCAATGAGTGCTGGTCCTCGGTGTGACGTCACCTACATAAACTTCCAGGTAGCTCCGCCCACAGCCTCCCGGTAACTATATTATATTTTGTAAAATAATAATTAAAAAATATATATATTCTACAAACTGGAATTTGCAGAATGATAATGACACAAACATTCGGGATTTCAGATAGTCTAAATTTCACTGGAAAATCATTTCACAATATCAATTAATCTGCTCAAAAGCAAAAGTGGCAATTATTAATAATAATTATTAATATTTTTATCAATAATTTAATCCAAGTATGCGTCATTAATAGCAATTATGAGATAATAGTTTGCTATGATACGCTGTTGGTATAACAAATGACAGATTACAACGCTAAATTAACTTTATCCATTCATATCATTAATATTATATCACCACATAATGAATTATGCAGTTGGCGGCGTCATTTACAGTGAGGTGTCTGTGACCTCCCGGCAACTGACTGAGTAATGGTGCCTGAGTTTCCTTCTCTGGGTCACCCAAACTTAGTGGGTGGTGGATACCAGTTTCTTTTTTTAATAAAAGATAAATTTCTTTCAGGAATGTAGCGGACCTGAAATAGAATAGAACTTCAAGAACTATCCTGAAAAAAATATAAACCAGGTGTCTGAAGGGGTTTAAATTTTCACAATTTAATGAGCCCTAATACACAGTAAACAGTGAGAGAGAAGGTAGGAGGGAGATAAGGAATGAAAATAATTAAGTCGGACACGGGGCATGTCAAAGAGATGTTTATGGATGAGATGAATCATAGAATTAACGAGGGGAAAAAGGTGAGTGGTACACTGAGGAGCTTGTGGAGACAGAGAACTTTATCCATGAAAGCAAAGAGGGGAAAGTATGAGAGTATAGTTATACCAACACTCTTGTATGGGTGTGAGACATGGGTTGTGAATGTTGCAACAAGGAGAAGGTTGGAGGCAGTGGACATGTCATGTCTGAGGGCAATGTGTGGTGTGAATATAATGCAGAGAATCCGTAGTTTGGAGATTAGGAATGAAAATAATTAAGAAAGATGGGAAAGGGAATATTTAAGTTCTGGCGCCTAAGCTGCGGTGAAGAAGAGGAGAACTGTGATAGTTTGTCAGTGATGAGAGTGAAAAAGTGAGTTGACAATGGAATTAGATATTGCGGCCGGTTTTTGCAATTTTCTTATTTTCCATTAAATATACACGTCTCTATTCATGGGAATAGAGACGTTATTTTAGATGGCATTATTATTATTATTTATTATTATTATATGAAAATGTAAACCCGTGTAGGTCATTCAATGCAAAGAGTGACAGGTTCAATCCTGCTTCCGTAAATCAGAGTTTACAGTAGTTTCTGAGTGGCGAGGCTGTTGCTGATGAACATCAGAACATTGAACCTACTAAAACCACAAAGAAGTTAGGAACTACTTTTTTTCTTGCAAACTAAAAGTGACCCACACTGGATTGAGAGGTAGTTGGGGCTGAACAGTATACACAGTTCCGAGAGTACGTATACTAGGGCCCTGGAGACTAGGTATCAGTCAAGTGGGTCGATATTATTAAAGAGGTAGAACGAAGAGCTATGAATAGTCTCTTGTAAATACAACTAGGTGACTACAACCATACATACACGTGTATTATTTAATATTCAGAGACTAGTAAGCAATTAATGCAAATGCTGATCAAAACATAAAGATACTTATAACAAAACAGTTTAATTAAATGGATAGATTTTGATGATTTGAAAGGTTTATTCAACAGAAATGATTGATTTGCCAGATACGCTGAGCTTATAATAATGTTTGTTCTCAGTAAAAATATTTCTGATCATCATTTTAATATATGTGCGTTAAATAACTTAGTATCCCACGACAGGGGGCACCTATAGTGACTCTCCGGTTGTGTTCCTTACTCCAGGCACCTGCTAGGTTTCTGTGATAGGCTTACATCTTTTAGCGTAGATATATGGAAGGTTCGGATTGTTACTGGGCTCCGTAAATGTTGATTTGCCGATTTTTTAAATGCAAATATCGCAGTGGTTTTAATGTGATAACTTGACAGCGCCCTTTCTGATCGGCTTGAAACTCTTAAAATAGATGTTCAGATTCTTACTGGAGAATGTAGCTGCCAATCTGCCAATTAAATTGATTGAATTATGGGATATTATTTTTCGTGAGATAACTTAAGAATGTCTCACTTGAACTGCTTCAGTCTTCAAAGTTAACTGCGTCTAACTCAAAAGCAACTTTTATTTTAGTTTTAAGCAGAATATTGCCAAAGCTGACAATTCTCAAACACTTAAAAATCTGATTATTGCTTTTATGCAATAATTGGACAGTTTCTTCTGACTGGCTGGCTGGTTTGATTAAATTCCAACCTACCTCTATGTCGTGAGGAGACACACAGTATTCTCAAATCTCATATCCTTTGAATAAATCAGTACTGGAATACGGCACACATTTCTGTAAATTTTTCTTTCCGCATCAGCCCTCTTCCACCAAGGCAGGGTAACCAAAAGAAGGAAACCACATTCACCATCACTTTTTCAATAGCTATGTTGCCAAGAGAACACTCACAAAATTTAAATGACTTTGTTCTGCAACAACCCCACTCAATCTTTCTATACTTCCAAACCCTACCTCTTATTTTTTTAAACTTTTCACTTGTAAAAAGTCATACTGCGCACTATGTTGATTTAATCCTTAATGTTTCTTTGGTACTGCCTGTGTCAGCGCTGGAGAAATATATCGGTGAGAAAAATATCTTAGCACTGGTGTGAGAGCTTACCTGGAAAATCCAGATAAATGTGTGTGGCTTTGTGAAGCTCAGCTTACTCGTTTCTTTTACTTATTGACTGAAATAAAAGTTTCATTCGGCAATGGGTGACCTTGTACAGGGTGGGGGGTGATGCAGGAAAACAGGGGTAAGGTCAGAGAGTGAAGGGTGTAGTTGGACAGATAGGAAGCATTAAGGAAGGTATTAGCACCATACTTTACCATGCCATCGTGTATCACACTGGAATTACACGTGTGTACTATTCATTGATAAGAGTGTCAAGACCAAGCTTGTTAAAGTCTTGTCTTTTTTATTCTGTCTTATGAAAGACTACAAGGAAAATTTTTTTTACTTCAATTCAGTACGCACCTTCCTCCAATTTTGCTAATACTTATAATGTTGTCATATTTTCCTTTAGAATTTAGACAGCGAGAGCGATGACATTCCAAGCATTAAGAGATTCAGAGGAGGTCAGAGGTCAGATGTAACAGTGAGGTGAGTGAAACACGTTACACCTGGCAGGAAGTTACTACTTCATGCTTTGAGTACAAGGTAATAAATACTGTTACAGATGACTACAGAAAGTACAGCCATGATGGAGGATGGTGTGACACGCCGGGGTCTCCTTACACTACTGTGTAATACACACACACTCAAACACATCAAGGTTAACATCACTATGGGAAATATTTAACGTGTTGTTGGCATTATCAACTTAATGAACATGGTCGGACTGTCTATTATATTATTATTATTATTATTATTATTATTATTATTGTTATGATATTCACATAAAATATTAGATCCGTATAGTAAAAAGAGACATCTCAACAAGAGGCAGTCACTCAGCTCTACAACAAAGCAAGTATCGGTATTCGCGGTTTCGGCTAATATTGAGTGGTATCGGTATCGGCCTAAAATTGAGTATCGGTATCAGAATCAGCAAAAATTTGGTATCGCCCCATCCCTAGTAAAACAATTTGACAAATTCAAGGAAAGGCCCTGTTTTACACACTAATGTGCACTTTGCTAATGAACACACAAACAAGAATGTGGAAGCCAGCACAACCTGACGTGTCGTCAACCAAAATTTATGTGGTTTAGGCTCTCCAGGGGAGAGTCCTGGGGAGGCGTGGGAGAGACAATAATGATTGGAAGGAGAGGGAGTTTTCTGTCTCCCTGATGAAGTGCTGAGGACGACAATACAAGGAGATCACATGGGTATTATTGTTTCTGCTGATGTCACCTTCTGCATACCCAACTCCAAGCCTCTATTTTCTATTTTTCTTGAAGGTAACGAGTTGACGGAGACGGAAGTGGCTACTGAAGGTGGAACAAGAGATAATGAGAGAGGGAGGTGTGGGGAGATGGGAATGGAAATCACATAAATGGAGGAGAGAGAAGGTACTGCTTTCACTGAGGGGACAGGAGAGGAATCATTTTTTTATTTGGTAAAAGTGCTACACTGTTCTATATGATAGTACACTGAGGGAACAAATGACAGCTTTATTTTCCAATGTCAAATTCCAACACTCAGGACAGGACTCATACAAGGTGTTGAATCAGTCAGCCTGAGTTAGGAGACTTCAGCAGAGCAATGAGGATATTGTCAAATATTCCATTAAGATTCATCATCCACAGAAGCTTCAAAGATTTTGTTTCAGCAGAGCTGGAGTTACTATTACATGTGAATTACCATCTCTCAGGACGGATTATCCCATACACAAGACAAATTAAACGTTTACGAATAAGTCTTTATCACCCCAGAGCGGGCAACAATAATTATATATTATTATATATATATATATATATATATCATAGGTTTAAGATAAATCAATACATAAGTAGTTTAATAACAAGATCAGAGCAACTGCAGATTATGATGATATACAAGAAGACAACATAAAGTGAATATAGTAAATATATATATAGATTAATCATAAATATATACAAAGATTATATAGTTAGAGACAGAGAGGTGTGAGTATAATATTGAATGGAATTCCAGTCTATACAGGATGAGATATATCATACAACGAAGGAAAATAGTAGTCAATACAGTCTTGCATAAGCCTTGCCATGGACGCTAAAAGGAATTCATACAATATATATACACTTTATATGTGATGAACTGTGATAAGTTGCAATTAGTGAATACTGACATTAATTATTATAGGTCAATATGATTGAATATATCAAATGATGACATTAGAAGTCAATACACAATAACATATCACAGAACTACACAGTTTTATTTTCATTATATATATATATATATATATATATATATATATATATATATATATATATTTATATTAATCTGGCATAGATAAGGTGAAATGGGGAAGGAATGGTGCTTGTTACAACATTGTGATAGAAAATCAGGCTTTGGTACATACTGAGGATATGTGCAACAGTCACGATAGATGAAGATTTCAGGAAAATCTCCTGCACCAGGACTATTTAAAAGTACAGTGAACTGTGATTAAGTTGGTCAGGATTGAGTTTATAACATTATTAAAGCACCTATCTGGCATAACATGATGGAGTAGTATATACACACTCACACACACACACATTTAACACAGCAAACTACTATTTTCTCTCTTTTTTCATATATATATATATATATATATATATATATATATATATATATATATATATATTTATATATAATCTGTGCAGTACACATTAACATACAACTGGGGAAGAACTGGGTTGTTACTTGTGATAGAAAATTCAGGATGGACAATGAGGATATCCTCAAGCATTCACGACTAGATGAAGTATTTACACGGATCCAAATACATCACTGCACCAGGATTCAAGTTCCTGATAAATGAACACTCAACTACGTACTGGAAAAGTTCATGTACCGCCTCCTTTCTGATAGGCAACATATGGAAGAAAGAAGGTCAGAGGTGTTGGGGAAGGGAAGTCTAGAGGTGTTAAAGGAGGGAAGGCTAGAGGTGTTACAGGAGGGAAGGCTAGAGGTCTTACAGGAGGGAAGGCTAGAGGTCTTACAGGAGGGAAGGCTAGAGGTCTTACAGGAGGGAAGGCTAGAGGTGTTACAGGAGGGAAGGCTAGAGGTGTTACAGGAGGGAAGGCTAGAGGTCTTACAGGAGGGAAGGCTAGAGGTCTTACAGGAGGGAAGGCTAGAGGTCTTACAGGAGGGAAGGCTAGAGGTGTTACAGGAGGGAAGGCTAGAGGTCTTACAGGAGGGAAGGCTAGAGGTGTTACAGGAAGGAAGGCTAGAGGTGTTACAGGAAGGAAGGCTAGAGGTGTTACAGGAAGGAAGGCTAGAGGTGTTACAGGAGGGAAGGCTAGAGGTGTTACAGGAAGGAAGGCTAGAGGTGTTACAGGAGGGAAGGCTAGAGGTGTTACAGGAGGGAAGGCTTGAGGTGTTACAGGTGTTACAGGTGTTAAAAGTGTTATAGGGGAGGGAAGGTGTTGCTGAAATAACAACCTTAAGATAACAAAGAGAACAGGGAAAGCACGATACTATACGAGAATGAAAGGCAATAAAAGAATAGTATTGATATAAATGTAACATTATTATGAGAGATAGCGAGAGAGAAGATAGATAGAGAGAGAGAGAGACAGAGTAAGAGAGGAGGAGGAGGATTGAAGTGGGAGATGGGAGAGGGGGCCGACGCTCCATTTTACAGCAATCAACGTGATTAAGTTTTGCCAAATGTTAGGAAGTTTGAGGAGAGAGAAGATTGGCTGGGAGAGTGAGGATGTAGGAGGTGGACCAGGAGGCTCACTGTACTCATACTGTGTGTGTGACCTTACCACCCTGGACTGTTGTTCTAGAGAGAGAGACAGAGACAGAGAGATGGAGGGGGTGAGAAAGTCAGGTGGAAGTGACTCGCTGGTTTACACACGGGATTATCACACGGGGTGGGAGGGTGTCGCTCCCTCACTCGCCCTCTCCACTTATTTCCACAAACATCACTCCCCACTCTACCTCACTATCCTACCACTCTACATTCAACTAGGACTATCCCGCTGAGTCGATAGTGTCAGTGACCAGCCGTCACATCTAGCACAGGCAGATCCACTCTAGGATACACTAGCCGAGATGTTGATTGTATGATTTACCAGTGGAGATTCTGATAACATACTTTCATATTGTATGTTGTATAATACACTACGGGAGATGCTGAATGTATGATACAGCAGGGAAGAGATGTATGATACAGCAGGGGAGAGATGTTGCCTGTATGTGGTTCACTTATCTCTCTCTCTCCTCTGCTTTGACTTTCTAAGTGTTATTAACTCAGGATAACCCAAGAAAGCCAAGCAGAGTGAATTATTGTGTTCTCTTCTTCACTTGCTGCCCCTGATGGTACACAGGGGCAGTGAGACGATATGCCCCTGTGTCTTGACTCGCTCTCAATTGAACCCGGGTTCTTCTGTAGTGAACTGAACACGGTACCACTGAGCTAAAGATTTAAATTTTGAAGCCAGAGCGGCTAAATTATTGTTCACTACATACCTATCCTGTGGACGTTAGTGCAAGAATATATAGATACCCAAAAATCTACAAGCTTGGCCCTATAAAAGGTTAACAGGAGTACATCTATATATATATATATATATATATATATATATATATATATATATATATATATATATATATATATCTTGACATATCACACAATCTCTTCGATCTTGCATAATTAAGGGCTTAGATACCTTGCCATGTTACACAGATTACATTACTCTATAACCTTGCGTCATTAGAGACTTCCACTACGTCTGTAAAACATGTTACCTGTTATATAATAATTGTCCTGTACTTTCAGGAAATAAAAATTGTCTTTAGTGGTCAAGAAAGTGCCCAAAATTTTGACCGCGTAGTTTGCATTTTGTCTGGGTATGAAGGTTAACTTGCCTTCACAATATGATAACATTTAAAGAATCAGGATAATGTTCAACGCAAAAGTAGTCTTCAATTTACATATAATGCAAATAACTTTTACCTTCAACACTTTTGTCTACAAGTTTAGTTAGAAAAACTTCCTCTGTAATGAGACTAACAAAAGTGCAAAATTTTAAACTTCCCGAATAGTTAGAAAAGCTTTATCTAAGTTAGAGCTAACTTTACGTACATTGATTTATAACTTCGGATATAGTTAGGATAACTTTAAGCACAAGACGTTAACGTCACGTGCACACAGAATAAATTTACCAACAACAGTTTAAACCTCATTTACAGTTACTATAACTTTACGCTAACTCAGAATAATTTTATTAACAACTGCTGTAACTTTAGGTTCAATGAAGTCATTTAACCTCATTGAACGTAAGCTTAAGATAAATCTAACCAAATATATTTTTCTCTCAAAAAAAGAGAAACGTTAAATAAAACTATGATTTTTTTTTATTTAACCCGAGAGAAGAAACTTTATCTTCAATGTGAAGAGAAATCTTAATTACAAATTAATTACCGTGAGATGGCGCTGATTACCTTAAATTCTAATTGCTGCAATTTTCCATTAAACTAGGAAAAAATACCTTGCAACAAGGGGCCACCGCCCCCGCCTGCCTCACTAGTCCAATACAGGAACACCATCGCAAGTTCAATAAAGGAGTAACTCCGAGCACACCATTAAGTTAGTTGGGTGCCAATAACCAGAAAGTACGGAGGGGGGAAGAGGAGGAGGAGGAGGACAAGGACAAGGAGGAGGACGAGTAGTAGTAGTAGAAGCAGCAGCAGTAGCAGTAGTAGTAACAGCAGTAGCAGTAGTAGTAACAGAAGTAGTTCGGTAGGAGATAGCTTTTGGGGAGGAGAGTTCACACACATGACACCTGTGGTTCTCCCCGCATCACGGACACAAGAGACACATGTCCAGGGGCCTTACACACGACTATCTCCCCCACACCTGTGGTTCTCCCTGCATCATTGAGTGACAAGAGACACATGTACCATGGTCCACACACACACGACTATCTCCCCCACACCTGTGGTTCTCCCTGCATCATTGAGACATGAGACACATGTACCAGTGTTCACACACACGACTATCTCCCCCACACCTGTGGTTCTCCCTACATCATTGAGGGACAAGAGACACATGCACCAGGGTTCACACACATGACTATCTCCCCCACACCTGTGGTTCTCCCTGCATCATTGAGACAAGAGACACATGCACCAGGGTTCACACACACGACTATCTCCCCCACACCTGTGGTTCTCCCTGCATCACGGAGAGATAAGAGACACTTACGACACGGTTCTCATGATAATGTTTCAGTGAGGGAAAAACAGGGATTACTGCAACGCTGCAATTATGTCTGTTTAATGACCCAATAACACGATGCTCAGCTCACAGCCAGTGCTTGCCCGACTCGTATGTCTTAAGCTTTCTGAAGAGTCTCTGAGAGAGAGAGAGAGAGAGAGAGAGAGAAGAGAGAGAGAGAGAGAGAGAGAGAGAGAGAGAGAGAGAGAGAGAGAGAGAGAGAGAGAGAGAGAGAGACTAACTTTATTAAAGTCGTGTTTATTCATTCATTCTCACATCAAACACATGTGGCGTTTGTACTAAGATTGGTAGGCAGCAACCATCAAAGTTACTACCAGTTCCTGTCATGCGAGTGTGAAACACAAGCCTGTTAAATGTTATGCACTCTGGCAGGATTCCTGGTATTTTACATCCTCTCTCATAAATACTTAAGATGACAGGTAACTTTGTAAGATGACAGGTAACTCTGTAAGATGACAGGTAACTCTGTAAGATGACAATTAACTCTGTAAGATGACAGGTAACTCTGTAAGATGAAAGGTAACTCTGCAAGATGAAAGGTAACTGTAAGATGACAGGTAACTCTGTAAGATGAAAGGTAACTCTGTAAGATGAAAGGTAACTCTGTAAGATGAAAGGTAACTCTGTAAGATGAAAGGTAACTCTGTAAGATGAAAGGTAACTCTGTAAGATGAAAGGTAACTCTGTAAGATGAAAGGTAACTCTAAGATGACAGGTAACTCTGTAAGACGACAGGTAACTCTGTAAGACGACAGGTAACTCTGTAAGATGAAAGGTAACTCTGTAAGATGAAAGGTAACTCTGTAAGATGAAAGGTAACTCTAAGATGACAGGTAACTCTGTAAGACGACAGGTAACTCTGTAAGACGACAGGTAACTCTGTAAGATGACAGGTAACTCTGTAAGATGAAAGGTAACTCTGTAAGATGAAAGGTAACTCTGTAAGACGACAGGTAACTCTGTAAGACGACAGGTAACTCTGTAAGATGAAAGGTAACTCTGTAAGATGAAAGGTAACTCTAAGATGACAGGTAACTCTGTAAGACGACAGGTAACTCTGTAAGATGAAAGGTAACTCTGTAAGATGAAAGGTAACTCTGTAAGATGAAAGGTAACTCTGTAAGATGAAAGGTAACTCTGTAAGATGAAAGGAAACTCTGTAAGATGAAAGGTAACTCTGTAAGATGACAGGTAACTCTGTAAGATGAAAGGTAACTCTGTAAGATGAAAGGTAACTCTGTAAGATGACAGGTAACTCACAAATCTTTACTTCTTACATTCAGCATACTTTTCC
Organism: Cherax destructor; assembly: GCA_009830355.1. Classification (NCBI taxonomy): domain Eukaryota; kingdom Metazoa; phylum Arthropoda; class Malacostraca; order Decapoda; family Parastacidae; genus Cherax; species Cherax destructor. The sequence continues at coordinate 85,757 of WNWK01000835.1, forward strand.
AGTCTAGATAAAAGTACTGGAAGTTACTTTCCAGTGTACATGAAGGTACTGGGAGTTACTTTACAGTGTATATGAAGGTACTGGGAGTTACTTTACAGTGTATATGAAGATACTGAGAGTTACTTTCCAGTGTATATGAAGGTACTTTCCAGTGTATATGAAGGTACTGGGAGTTACTTTCCAGTGTATATGAAGGTACTGAGAGCTACTTTCCAGTCTACAAGAAAGTACAGGAGAATTAATTTTCACTCTACATGAAAGTACTGAAAATTACATTTCGGTTTATTAAAAAATATAACAAGTGAAGAACCGCCCCAAAAAGTTTTTTTTTTTGTGAACCTTCACCAAGGAGCGGCCTAGTCCGGGACAGTGCCGCGGGGGCGATGACCCCCCCCGGGGGCAGCCATCAATAAGAAGTAGTCGTACTCTTTAAAATCAACAATGATGGGGATGGGTTGCGTCCCTTGATGGTGGAGGGTTCTTGATCCATAGAATTTGTGCTGCCCTTCCTTTCCTCGGATCAAGCCTGCTTGCTTCCTCCCCCCCCCCTCCTCCCTTGCCGAAAAATTTCATATTTTAATAATAATAATAATAATAATAATAACAATAATAATAATAATAATAATAATAATAATAATAACAACAATAGTTATAATAATAACAACAATAATAATAATAATAATAATAATAATAACAATAACAATAATAATAATAATAATAATAATAATAATCTTCAAAGCAGTCAGCAATACATAGACACTTTGAAAATATTACATTCAAAGAATTAAGATGTCAAGTCATTAAAGTAATCACCTGAGGATATATACACTAAAACGGTGTATGTCTCTCAGAGTATACACACCCAGAGGTATATATCTCTCAAGTGTATGTACACTGAAAGGTGTATATCTATTTAGAGGTTCAAATATCCCTGACTGGTGTAGTCGACCGACTTAAAACCAATACTCAGAACCTGCATTATACATACCAATAGAACCGTATTAATATAATTAATTATATTAAAACTAGTATTGATACTATTTTAATATAAATAATATCCTACCAATACATAAATATTATTATAATAAAATATTACACTATAACTCGTACGTGTGTTTGTCTTATGGTCAATATTTACATATTTTGTATTTCTCACAACCGTTACAAAAAATATATAGAATACGATAAACAAATAATTCATAACTGTTAAAAGATAACTTAAAATTTGGAATTCATAATATATTATTTCCGAAATAGAAAAGTATTTATAGTGTATTTAAAATATGTCAATGTGGGAGTTAGAGAATGAGGGAGTAGATGGTTGAGAGTTGAAGTGCGTGGTGTAACATGACAGTGCGTGGTGTAACATGACAGTGCGCGGTGTAACATGACAGTGCGTGGTGTAACATGACACAGTGCGTGGTGTAACATGACAGTGCGTGGTGTAACATGACAGTGCGTGGTGCAACATGACACAGTGCGTGGTGTAACATGACAGTGCGTGGTGTAACATGACAGTGCGTGGTGTAACATGACACAGTGCGTGGTGTAACATGACACAGTGCGTGGTGTAACAAGACAGTGCGTGGTGTAACATGACACAATGCGTGGTGTAACAAGACACAATGCGTGGTGTAACAAGACACAATGCGTGGTGTAACATGACACAGTGCGTGGTGTAACATGACACAATGCGTGGTGTAACATGACACAGTGAGTGGTGTAACATGACACAGTGAGTGGTGACACATGACACAATGCGTGGTGTAACAAGACACAGTGCGTGGTGTAACATGACACAGTGAGTGGTGTAACAAGACACAATGCGTGGTGTAACATGACACAATGCGTGGTGTAACATGACACAGTGAGTGGTGTAACATGACACAATGCGTGGTGTAACAAGACAGAGTGCGTGGTGTAACATGACACAGTGCGTGGTGTAACATAACACAATGCGTGGTGTAACATGACACAGTGCGTGGTGTAACAAGACACAGTGCGTGGTGTAACATGACACAATGCGTGGTGTAACATGACACAGTGCGTGGTGTAACAAGACACAGTGCGTGGTGTAACATGACACAATGCGTGTGTAACATGAAATGGTGGTGTAACAAGACACAGTGCGTGGTGTAACAAGACACAGTGCGTGGTGTAACAAGACACAGTGCGTGGTGTAACAGACACAGTGCGTGGTGTAACTATGACACAGTGCGTGGTGTAACAAGACACAGTGGTGGTGTAACATGACACAGTGGTGGTGTAACATGACACAGTGGTGGTAACAGACACAGTGCGTGGTGTAACAAGACACAGTGCGTGGTGTAACATGACACAGTGCGTGGTGTAACAGACACAGTGGTGGTGTAACAGACACAGTGCGTGGTGTAACAAGACACAGTGCGTGGTGTAACATGACACAGTGCGTGGTGTAACATGACACAGTGCGTGGTGTAACATGACACAGTGCGTGGTGTAACATGACACAGTGCGTGGTGTAACATGACACAGTGCGTGGTGTAACATGACACAGTGCGTGGTGTAACAAGACACAGTGAGTGGTGTACAGACACAGTGCGTGGTGTAACATGACACAGTGCGTGGTGTAACAAGACACAGTGCGTGGTGTAACATGACACAGTGTGGTGTACAAGACACAGTGCGTGGTGTAACAAGACACAGTGAGTGGTGTAACATGACACAGTGCGTGGTGTAACAAGACACAGTGCGTGTGTAACAGACACAGTGCGTGGTGTAACAAGACACAGTGCGTGGTGTAACAGACACAGTGGTGGTGTAACATGACACAGTGCGTGGTGTAACAAGACACAGTGCGTGGTGTAACAAGACACAGTGAGTGGTGTAACAAGACACAGTGAGTGGTGTAACAAGACACAGTGGTGGTGTAACAAGACACAGTGAGTGGTGTAACAAGACACAGTGAGTGGTGTAACAAGACACAGTGAGTGGTGGTAACATGACACAGTGAGTGGTGTAACAAGACACATGGGTGTAACAGACACGTGGTGGTGTAACATGACACAGTGCGTGGTGTAACAAGACACAGTGCGTGGTGTAACAAGACACAGTGCAGTGTGGTGTAACAAGACACAGTGCGTGGTGTAACAAGCAAGTGACAAAAAGTGTGTGTAACAAGACACAGTGCGTGGTGTAACAAGACACAGTGCGTGGTGTAACAAGACACAGTGCGTGGTGTAACAAGACACAGTGGTGGTGTAACAGACACAGTGCGTGGTGTAACAGACACAGTGAGTGGTGTAACAAGAAAAGTGAGTGGTACATGACAGGCGTGGTGTAACAAGACACAGTGGTGGTGTAACATGACACAGTGCGTGGTGTAACAGACACAGTGCGTGGTGTAACAAGACACAGTGGTGGTGTAACAAGACACAGTGGTGTGTAACAGACACATTGACAGCAGTGTGGTGTAACAGACACAGTAGTGGTAACAGACACAGTGCGTGGTGTAAACGGACAGACACAGTGAGTGGTGTAACAAGACACAGTGAGTGGTGTAACAAGACACAGTGAGTGGTGTAACAAGACACAGTGAGTGGTGTAACAAGACACAGTGAGTGGTGTAACAAGACACAGTGAGTGGTGTAACAAGACACAGTGCGTGGTGTAACAAGACACAGTGCGTGGTGTAACAAGACACAGTGCGTGGTGTAACAAGACACAGTGCGTGGTGTAACAGCACAGTGTGTAACAGACACAGTGTGTGAACAAACACAGGTGCAAGGTGGTGTAACAAGACACAGTGCGTGGTGTAACAAGACACAGTGCGTGGTGTAACAAGACACAGTGCGTGGTGTAACAAGACACAGTGCGTGGTGTAACAAGACACAGTGAGTGGTGTAACAAGACACAGTGAGTGGTGTAACAAGACACAGTGCGTGGTGTAACATGACACAGTGCGTGGTGTAACAAGACACAGTGAGTGGTGTATCATGATACAGTGCGTGGTGTAACATGACACAGTGCGTGGTGTAACAAGACACAGTGAGTGGTGTAACATGACACAGTGAGTGGTGTAATCATGATACAGTGCGTGGTGTAACAAGACACAGTGAGTGGTGTATCATGATACAGTGCGTGGTGTAACAAGACACATGGGTGCGCGTGGGTGTAACAGACACAGTGCGTGGTGTAACAGACACAGTGCGTGGTGTAACAAGACACAGTGAGTGGTGTAACAAGACACAGTGAGTGGTGTAACAAGACACAGTGCGTGGTGTAACAAGACACAGTGCGTGGTGTAACAAGACACAGTGAGTGGTGTAACAAGACACAGTGAGTGGTGTAACAAGACACAGTGAGTGGTGTAACAAGACACAGTGAGTGGTGTAACAAGACACAGTGAGTGGTGTAACATGACACAGTGAGTGGTGTAACATGACACAGTGCGTGGTGTAACATGACACAGTGAGTGGTGTAACATGACACAGTGCGTGGTGTAACATGACACAGTGCGTGGTGTAACATGACACAGTGAGTGGTGTAACATGACACAGTGCGTGGTGTAACATGACACAGTGAGTGGTGTAACATGACACAGTGAGTTGTGTAACAAGACACAGTGAGTGGTGTAACATGACACAGTGCGTGGTGTAACATGACACAGTGCGTGGTGTATCATGATACAGTGCGTGGTGTAACATGACACAGTGAGTGGTGTATCATGATACAGTGCGTGGTGTAACAAGACACAGTGAGTGGTGTAACATGACACAGTGCGTGGTGTAACATGACACAGCGTGGTGTAACAAGACACAGTGAGTGGTGTAACATGACACAGTGTGTAGTGTAACATGACACTGTTGGCGAGACTGACAGGGCGTGGGAGATTGCAAGGTGTGGGAAAGAACATGGCAGGGCATGGGAGAACATGGCAGGGTGTTGGAGAACATGACAGGGTGTGGGAGCATAGCAGGGTGTGGGACAACATTGCAAGATGTGGGAGAGAACATGGCAGGGTGTGGGAGAACATGGCGAGGTGTGGAAGAACATGGGAGGGTGTGGGAGCATAGCAGGGTGTGGGAGAGGTTGGTTGAAGGTGGGAGATTACTGTGAGAGAGGAAACAAACACACTTACAGACTCGACACTAACCTTGACTCTCAGTCTGGAAATGAAAAAAATATAATGCTTTCAAATCGTAATGATCAGCTGTCAAGAATATACGATTTTCGTGAGATCTCTTAGTGACTCACCAGTCGCAGTCCTCTTCGGTCTACACTGTAATTACATCTGAATTAATCTGTAGAATTACAAGGTAAAAATATGTGCTTAACTTTTCAAAGATTTTTTTTATTACATGTAACATCACTCACGTGCACACACACACACTAGTCTTGTTGCAAAGGTTTGCAACAAGACTAGTCCCGGAGCTAAGGGGCATGTCCAACGAGGAGAGGATAAGGGAAATCAACATGACGACGCTGGAGGACAGGAGATAGGTATGATATGATAACGACATATAAAATACTGAGAGGAATCGACAAGGTGGACAGAGACAGAATGGTCCAGAGATGGGACACAGCAACAAGGGGACACAGTTGGAAGTTGAAGACTCAGATGAATCACAGGGATGTTAGGAAGTATTTCTTCGGTCACAGAGTTGTCAGGAAGTGGAATAGTTTGGGAAGTGATGTAGTGGAGGCAAGATCCATACATAGCTTTAAAAGAGGTATGATGAAGCTCATGGAGCATAAAGAGTGACCCAGTAGCGACAAGTGAAGAGGCGGGGCCAGGAGTTATGACTCAGCCCCTGCAACCACAACTAGGTGAATACACACATATATACACACACACGCGCGCGCGCGCGAGCATATACAACAGGCCTAGTGTCTAATCGACATGTGCCTAGGACAAAATGGTAACTAACACACACACACACACACACAGAATCTGAATAACTAATAATGTTGATAGGCACAAATATTTTGATTAAGAGGACCAAGAAAAAGGCGACACAGAAGATGAAATCACTGGTTTGTAAGGAAGTATTTCTTGAGTCCCAGAGGGGTCGAAAAGTGGAATGACTTGGGTGAGGCAGTGGTGGAATGAAACTCAATACACAGCTTCAATAGTAGATATGATAAGGCCCAAAAAAGGCCAGAAGTGATGCCGATGAAGATGGTCGTGGAGGAGGGGCTGGGAGCTGAGAGACGTGATGCTGGTGGTGGTGGTAGTGTATACTCCGGCTCTCTAGCCAACAACGTGCTGAACCAGATAGGGAAAACACCAAAAACTTTTGTAATTAAATCTGGCGGACAAAGATTGGGTCATTAATTGCAGAGTTGATGAGAGGGTCCAACACGCTGGGTAATTACCGCACATTATCATCCAGACGCAAAAATACATTACGGTTATGATCCTAATTCAGCGGTTGGCGACGGCAGCTGCAGGATCTGCAGAGACGGAAAAAATGTTATATGGTGTGTGTGTGTTAGTTACCATTTTGTTCTAGGCACATGTCGATTAGACTCTAGGCCTGTTGTATGTATGTATGTATGTGTGTGTGTGTGTAACGAAACACTTCGAAATGTTTCGGCCCCGCCGGGAATTGAACCCGGGCCCTCCGTGCGTGAAGCAAGAGCGCTAGCCACCATGCCATCGGGGCGTGTGTGTGTGTTAGTTGTGTGTGTGTGTGTGTGTGTGTGTGTGTTTGTGTGTGTGTATGTGTGTGTGTTGTGTGTGTGTGTGTGTGTGTGTGTGTGTGTGTGTGTGTGTGTGTGTGTGTGTGTGTGTGTGTGTGTGTGTGTGTGTGTGTGTGTGTGTGTGTGTGTGTGTGTGTGTGTGTGTGTGTGTGTGCGTGTATGAGAGAGAGAGAATAATAACCATTTTTTTAAAAATTGCCTCTTCTTATTTTCATCTTTTCTGCGAGATTTCTCACTGGCAATTTGGAATTTATTTATACCAAAATTTTTGCAGATTTTTATATATTTTTTTTTTCACGAGGAGAGAGTGGTCGAGGCTGGAGGCTCCACTAAAGGTTCCTCAGGAGATTCCACTGGGGTTCATTAAACCCCATTAGAAACCTAGAAATATTAACCAGAGACAAGAATTTCTACTTACAGTTTTAAAATTCTTATTAAGGGGATATTTCCTACCATTTTACCGTATTCACTCATACAACGTCTGATTCTAACGTATCTGGTAGCTTACCTGGGTCCCTCATCACTCCTTGCCCCCCACACACACATGTAGGAACAAGCCAGGAGCTATGAATCGACCCCCTGCAACCATAATTAGGTGAGTACATACACACACACACACAACATCTCCTCGTAAGGTAAGCTGATCCATTGGTGCTGTACCAATGGATCATTGGTAAAATATGTGCCCCAGATACTAGTGAGGTACAATGTCAAATGCCATCTTGCAGTCCAAGAATATTCAATCCCCCCATCCCTCTCTCTCTTGTCTTACATCTGTTACTTTGTCAAAGAACTCCAACAGGTTTGGAAGACAGGATCTGTCATCTCTAAACCATACTAGTTATTGTAATATGACGTCACTTCACTCCACGTGTTCTACCACTCTCCTTCTGATAACTTTCTTCATTACCTTGTAAGCTATGTCAGTCATACTGGACTTTAATTCAATGTTCCCTCTTTTCTTTTTCTGTGACAACTGCACTTCAGTATATCTGACCACTCTCCCAAATGCACTTCAGTATATCTGACCACTCTCCCAAATGCACTTCAGTATATCTGACCACTCTCCCAAATGCACTTCAGTATGTATGACCACTCTCCCAAATGCACTTCAATATATCTGAACACTCTCCCAAATGCACTTCAGAATATCTGACAACCGTCCCAAATGCACTTCAATATATCTGACCACTGTCCCAAATGCAGTGATTTTGTATGGTCAACACAGTGGTTCATACTGAGTTTCTGCTCCCTCTCACAGAATCCACAGTCACACCATGTCAGGTCCCACTGCCTTTAATGTATCCAGCTTGCTCACGTCTTCCGCTGTTGTGTATATGATGTCCAGTACTCGTTGGTGTACGCTCTCTCGTTGGGTCTTTGGTACTGCCTCCACTACCACTAACAATACCTCTTTAAATGGGTTGTTCAGCACCTCGCAGATTTCCTTAGTGTTGTCTCGTGAGCTCTCCTTCTACCTTCTGCAACAGAATTACCTGGAGCTTTACTGTCCTCTTTCGTCTGATGTGACAGTGAAGTTGGCTGGAGAGGCATGGCGATACACACACTATGTGATGACACATATGCACAGTTGAAGATATTTATTGAGAAAACGTTTTGTCACAAGTGGCTTCTTCAGTCACTTGTGGCGAAACGTTTCCTCAATAAATGTCTTGAATTATACATAAGTGTCTTTATCTTCATGCATAGTGAGGTTGTTTAAATACAACCTTGGCTTCTGCTACAACGTTTCTCTCATAGTGGTGCTCGTATGTGTATGTGTGTGTGTGTGTGTGTGCGCGCACTAACGTGCACACATCTGTGTCGGACCTGTTTTTCTCAGTATAAGACTCATCACTGGAGAGCTGCCTGTACCCTCTTACCTCGCAAACACAAAGCCAGTGTTCTCAAGGCTCTCCACGTGGTCCAACTTGGTAGACAGCAAGCAGATATTATAACACAAGACGGGCAGCCTTCAGCAATGACACTATTTATACCCTTTTCAAGTGTAGTGCTACATTGTTGATTATTCATATCTCAAATGACTCCCATTTGGGAGAGCGAGAAAGAGTGAGAGTGAAAGAAAGAGAGAGAGAGAGAGTACTCACCAGGGGGGTGGACATATTCATGTACAGGGCCACACACACACACGTCTTACCTGGAAATTAAATGAGTCAAAAATTAATTTGATGCATAAATATGCTCCTTTGATTATTTAATCAAACATCAAACAAAAACACTCGAGAACGCACAAACTTTCACTTGTAAACACACGCTAACTCACTACCACACGCAACAAAATTGTAAACACACGCAAACACATCCCTACACCCATGGTCTGGTAGTGACACACGCAGCTCCCGTCTGGGTGTTCCAGGAATCGAACCATGAAAGAAGAATCAGGAGAGACTATCGATTACTCTTTTTCTTTTTTACGCTTTTATTTAAGAGGACACAGTTGTTGATGGAGGAAACAGCGGAGGAAGCCGATGGAATACTGGAACTGTTCTCGAGGTGTTCACCAATGGTGAGTCGATTAAAAGAGGAAGTAGCAAGTGTCACAGTCAATGGAAGTTGAAAAATAAATTACGTACAAATTACTGAAGGCGGGACACCACCAGTACTTACGCACACGTAATTACACACGAATTCACGAACGCACACACACACATACACACGCACGCACACACACCATATGCAGACAGACTTTGACCTACCACTACACAGACTTTGACCTACCACACGTACACAGACTTTGACCTACCACACGTACACAGACTTTGACCTACCACATGTAGACAGACTTTGACCTACCAAATGTAGACAGACTTTGACCTACCACATGTAGATAGATGTTGTAGTGACGTCTACACACGCTTATCTAAAATCCAATTTATTTTCTTTTACGTTTCTCTTCCCCAGTATCATATTTATCAACCCTTTTATCCATTGATTTTTTGTTGACATACTCCCCCAGTGTTTCAATTTATAATTTTCCCTCGTCGATTTCTTCTTCTCACTCCTCCTTCATCTTCTCTCTCTCTCTCTCTCTCTCTCTCTCTCTCTCTCTCTCTCCTCTTCTCTCTCCTCTCTCTCACTCTCTCTCTCTCTCTCTCCACTCTCTCTCTCTCCCTCCCCTCCGTGTTCACAACAATAGTCCAGGCTGGGAGGGTCAAACACCATCCATGGGAAAATTGTTGCTGGGATGAGGGGTGAGGAAGGGGAGGGCAAGGGGAAGAGGGGAAAGGGAAGAGGGGAAGGGGAAGAAGGGGAGGGGGAGAAACCGGGGGGGGGAAGAGGATAAGAGCATTATGATATTTAAAAATTCGGGAAGCTTGGAAATAACGGTATTATTTTTACTATGTCAAGACTGAAAATATATTTTGTGAGAGTTAAAGTTGAAAATTATGATATATTTAGCGTGTGTGAAGGATGGACAAGTAGGAGCTTTTTAAATATAAAAGTTTGTGTTGCAATGTTTCAGTGTCTGGTTAGCAACGGCGCCTGTCGATAGACACTTGGTCTGTTTAGTGTGTGTGTGTGTACTCACCTATTTGTGGTTGCAGGGGTCGAGACTCAGCTCCTGGCCCTGCTACTAGGTCCTCTCTCTCCCTGCTCCATGAGCTTTATCATAAATCGTCTTAAAGCTATGTATGGCGTAGAAGTAAATGTGTGTGTGTGTATGTGTCATATAATTAATATTATTAATATCATTATTATGAATGAGTCATTCAGCGCAGTGAGTGGTGGAGGCTCAATCCAGTTTCCTAATGAAATTCTAATATGCAATCGATTTCAACTCATTATATCTGAATTTAAAACTAAAATAATAAAAAAAGGAAAACAGTATTCTCCAAGTATTCCTGTACAAGGATAACGTCAGAAACTACGTTAAATCCTACAGACATACTTCGTGAGCAACTCTCCCTTAACACAACTTAAAATACAGGCAAAATGCTTTAAACCCCCTTGCTTACTATAAACCCAACTACTGTGTTACCGTCAGGAGAGAGAGACACGTAGATAGCGTCTCTCAGATACTTCACTGACTACGTTTCACCTGCGTCAACAGTAGCTTAGGAAAAACACCTTCAGCGTTTGTATTTAATGCAAAGAGAAGGTCTCGTAATTATAATGTGTACGTTGCTTAATATTAGGAAACAGTCCGGGATTCCCTCAAACTGACAATACAATTAAACTTAACGCTGAGCTCGGTGTCAGAATTTTGAGAAATAAAGTGAACATCACCACTACAGTAAATGCGTAGAAGTATCCAAATGGATAAGATAAACAAACATTGATATTGAAAACAATAAACAAAGTGAAGTGAATCAGTACAAACAAGAGCACTTCACCCCTCCAGGTAAAGCGTGTTCATCTGACATTACTTTAAGAGTACCACCTGTCAACAAGATGAATATCATCAATAATCATAACTCCTACCTGCCCTGGTGTGAAGCCTGGTACAATACAACCCTCCCTCACTCCCTGCCCTGGTGTGAAGCCTGGTACAATACAACCCTCCCTCACTCCCTGTTCTGGTGTGAAGCCTGGTACAATACAACCCTCCCTCACTCCCTGCCCTGGTGTGAAGCCTGGTACAATACAACCCTCCCTCACTCCCTGTTCTGGTGTGAAGCCTGGTACAATACAACCCTCCCTCACTCCCTGCCCAGGCGTGAAGTCTGGTACAACACCAACCCTCCCTGCCCAGGCGTGAAGTCTGGTACAACACCAACCCTCCCTCACTCCCTGTTCTGGTGTGAAGCCTGGTGTAATACCAACCTTCCCTCACTCTCTGCCCTGGTATAAAGCTTGATACAATACCAACCCTCCCTCACTCCCTGTCCTGGTGTGAAGCCTGGTATAATACCAACCCTCCCTCACTCTGCACTGGAGTGAAGCCTGGTACAATACCAACTCTCCTTAACTCTGTCCTAGTGTAAAGCCTGATACAATACCAACCCTCCCTCACTCCCTGTCCTGGTGTGAAGCCTGGTATAATACCAACCCTCCCTCACTCTGCACTGGAGTGAAGCCTGGTACAATACCAACTCTCCTTAACTCTGCCCTAGTGTAAAGCCTCATACAATACCAACCCTCCCTCACTCCCTGTCCTGGTGTAAAGCTTAACACAATACCAACCCTCACTCACTCCCTGTCCTGGTGTAAAGCTTAATACAATACCAACCCTCCCTCACTCCCTCCCTAAAGCAATACCAAATCACCCTCCCTTACTACCTGCTCTAGTCTAAAGCTTGATACAATACCAACAATCTCCCCCTCCCTCCCTGCCTGCTCTGGGGTACGAAACCTGAGACTTGTCACTATTGAACAGTCTATCCAGCATGACAGTCTATGTATCGTGTCCTGAAATCATGCATGAATTGTTTCTGCATGTTGTTGCTGTTGTGGGGTGTGACCAGCTGCTGCTGTGTGCTGGAGGTGTATTGCAGTACCCATGTGTGTTGTAGTGGTGCTGTGTGTTGTAGTGGTGCTGTGTTGTAGTGGTGCTGTGTGTTGTAGTGGTGCTGTGTTGTAGTGGTGCTGTGTGTTGTAGTGGTGCTGTGTTGTAGTGGTGCTGTGTTGTAGTGGTGCTGTGTTGTAGTGGTGCTGTGTTGTAGTGGTGCTTTGTTGTAGTAGTGCTGTGTGTTGTAGTGGTGTTGTGTTGTAGTGGTGCTGTGTTGTAGTGGTGCTGTGTTGTAGTGGTGCTGTGTGTTGTAGTGGTGATGTGTTGTAGTGGTGCTGTGTGTTGTAGTGGTGCTGTGTGTTGTAGTAGTGTTGTGTTGTAGTGGTGCTGGTGTAGTGGTGTTGTGTTGCAGTGGTGCTGTGTGTTGAAGTGGTGGTGTGTTGTAGTGGTGCTGTGTTGTAGTGGTGCTGTGTTGTAGTGGTGTTTTGTGGTGCTGTGTTGTAGTGTTGTGTTGTAGTGGTGTGTGTTGTAGTGGTGCTGTGTGTGTAGTGGTGCTGTGTGTTGTAGTGGTGTGTGTTGAGTGGTGCTGTGTGTTGTAGTGGTGCTGTGGTTGTAGTGTGTTGTGTTGAGTGGTGCTGTGTGTTGAGTGGTGCTGTGTGTTGAAGTGGTGCTGTGTGTTGTAGTGGTGCTGTGTGTTGTAGTGGTGTTTTATTGTAGTGGTGCTGTGTTGTAGTGTTATGTTGTAGTGGTGTTGTGTTGCAGTGGTGCTGTGTGTTGTAGTGGTGCTGTGTGTTGTAGTGGTGCTGTGTGTTGAAGTGGTGCTGTGTGTTGTAGTGGTGCTGTGTGTTGTAGTGGTGTTGTGTTGCAGTGGTGCTGTGTGTTGTAGTGGTGCTGTGTGTTGTAGTGGTGCTGTGTGTTGAAGTGGTGCTGTGTGTTGTAGTGGTGCAGTGTTGTAATGTTGTAGTGGTGCTGTGTTGTAGTGTTGTGTTGTAGTGGTGCTGTGTTGTAGTGGTGTTGTGTTGTAATGGTACTGTGTTGTAGTGGTGTTGTGTTGTAGTGGTGCTGTGTGTTGTAGTGGAGCTGTGTTGTGGTGGAGCTGTGTTGTAGTGGTGCTGTGTGTTGTAGTGGAGCTGTGTTGTAGTGGTGCTGTGTGTTGTAGTGGTGCTGTGTTGTAGTGGTGTTGTGTTGTAATGGTACTGTGTTGTAGTGGTGTTGTGTTGTAGTGGTGCTGTGTGTTGTAGTGGGGCTGTGTTGTGGTGGAGCTGTGTTGTAGTGGTGCTGTGTTGTAGTGGAGCTGTGTTGTAGTGGTGCTGTGTGTTGTAGTGGTGCTGTGCTGTAGAGGTGCTGTGTTGTAGAGGTGCTGTGTGTTGTAGTGGTGCTGTGTTGTAGTGGTGCTGTGTTGTAGTGGTGTTGTGTTGTAGTGGTGCTGTGTTGGAGTGGTGCTGTGTTGTAGTGGTGCTGTGTTGCAGTGATGTTGTGTGTTATAGTGGTGCTGTGTTGTAGTGGTGCTGTGTTGTAGTGGTGCTGTGTGTTGTAGTGGTGCTGTGTGTTGTAGTGGTGCTGTGTTGCAGTGGTGCTGTTGTAATGGTGCTGTGTGTTGTAGTGGTGCTGTGTGTTGTAGTGGTGCTGTGTTGTTGTGGTGCTGTGTGTTGTAGTGGTGCTGTGTTGTAGGGGTGCTGTGTTGTACTTGTGCTGTGTTGTAGTGGCGTTGTGTTGTAGTGGAGCTGTGTGTTGTAGTGGTGCTGTGTGTTGTAGTGGTGCTGTGTTGTAGTGGTAATGTGTGTTGTAGTGGATCTGTGTGTTGTAGTGGTGCTGTGTTGTAGTGGTGCTGTGTTGTACTTGTGCTGTGTGTTGTAGTGGAACTGTGTGTTGTAGTGGTGCTGTGTTGTAGTGGTGCTGTGTGTTGTAGTGGTGCTGTGTTGTAGTGGTAATGTGTGTTGTAGTGGATCTGTGTGTTGTAGTGGTGCTGTGTTGTAGTGGTGGTGTGTTGTAGTGGTGGTGTGTTGTAGTAGATCTGTGTGTTGTAGTGGTGGTGTGTTGTAGTGGTGGTGTGTTGTAGTGGTGGTGTGTTGTAGTGGTGGTGTGTTGTAGTGGTGCTGTGTTGTAGTGGTGCTGTGTGTTGTAGTGGTGCTGTGTTGTGGTGATGCTGTGTTGTGGTGGTGCTGTGTGTTGTATTGATGCTGTGCTGTAGTGGTTCTGTGTGTTGTAGTGGTGTTGTGTTGTAGTGGTGCTGTGTTGTAGTGGTGCTGTGTGTTGTAGTGGTGTTGTGTTGTAGTGGTTCTTTGTGTTGTAGTGGTGCTGTGTTGTAGTGGTTCTGTGTGTTGTAGTGGTGCTGTGTGTTGTAGTGGTGCTGTGTGTTGTAGTGGTGTTGTGTTGTAGTGGTGTTGTGTTGTAGTAGTGATGTGTGTTGCAGTGGTGCTGTGTGTTGCAGTGGTGCTGTGTGTTGTAGTGGTGCTGTGTGTTGTAGTGCTGTGTGTTGTAGTGGTGTTGTGTTGTAGTGGTGCTGTGTTGTAGTAGTGATGTGTGTTGCAGTGGTGCTGTGTGTTGCAGTGGTGCTGTGTGTTGTAGTGGTGTTGTGTGTTGTAGTGGTGCTGTGTGTTGCAGTGGTGCTGTGTGTTGCAGTGTTGTAGTTTGTTAGTGTTGTAGTGGTGATGTGTTGTAGTGTTGCAGTGGTGCTGTGTTGTAGTGTTGCAGTGGTGCTGTGTGTTGTAGTGGTGCTGTGTGTTGTAGTGGTGCTGTGTGTTGTAGTGGTGCTGTGTTGTAGTGGTGCTGTATGTTGTAGTGGTGCTGTGTTGTAGTGGTGCTGTGTTGTAGTGGTGCTGTGTTGTAGTGGTGCTGTGTGTTGTAGTGGTGCTGTTGTATTGGTGCTGTGTTGTAGTGGTGCTGTGTTGTAGTGGTGCTGTGTGTTGTAGTGGTGCTGTGTTGTAGTGGTGCTGTGTGTTGTAGTGGTGCTGTGTGTTGTAGTGGTGCTGTGTTGTAGTGGTGCTGTGTGTTGTAGTGGTGATGTGTGTTGTAGTGGTGCTGTGTTGTAGTGGTGGTGTGTGTTGTAGTGGTGCTGTGTTGTAGTGGTGCTGTGTGTTGTAGTGGTGCTGTGTGTTGTAGTGGTGCTGTGTGTTGTAATGGTGCTGTGGGCTTTAAATATTATATAAATTCAATTCTTTTAATATAAGTTGGTAGGAAAGAGTTTTCATGTGGAGAACAGTTCTGTCATGTGGAGAACAGTTCTGTCATGTGGAGAACAGCTCTGTCGTGTGGAGAACAGCTCTGTCATGTAGAGAACAGTTCTGTCATGTGGATAACAGTTCTCTCATGTGGAGAACAGTTGTCATGTGGAGAACAGTTCTGTCATGTGGAGAACAGTTGTCATGTGGAGAACAGTTCTGTCATGTGGAGAACAGTTCTGTCATGTGGAGAACAGCTCTGTCGTGTGGAGAACAGCTCTGTCATGTAGAGAACAGTTCTGTCATGTGGATAACAGTTCTCTCATGTGGAGAACAGTTGTCATGTGGAGAACAGTTCTGTCATGTGGAGAACAGTTGTCATGTGGAGAACAGTTCTGTCATGTGGAGAACAGTTCTGTCATGTGGATAACAGTTCTGTCATGTGGAGAACAGTTGTCATGTGGAGAACAGTTCTGTCATGTTGAGAACAGTTGTCATGTGGAGAACAGTTCTGTCATGTGGAGAACAGTTCTGTCATGTGGAGAACAATTCTGTCATAACTCTTTACATGTTTCCATAAGAATAAAAGTTGGGACCCTCACCTGGGTGACCTGAAGTCTACAATAAAGGTGAAGTCTTATAAGACCAAAGATCTAGGTGACATCAACGTCTAGATATCAATGTCTAGATGACATCAACATCTAAATATCAATGTCTAGATGACATTAACGTCTAGGTGACACCAACGTCTAGGTGACATCAACTCCTAGATGACATCAACGTCTATGTGACACCAACGTCTAAGTGACATCAACACCTAGATGACATCAACGTCTATGTGACACCAACGTCTATGTGACACCAACGTCTAGGTGGCATCAACGTCTAGGTGACACCAACGCCTAGGTGACATCTAGATATATAAAAAAAATAATCTCTTATATTTTAACTTATTTTATTAATTTGTAACTGATAAAAATATTTTGTTCTCTTGTGCTTGTATAGGATGTTTTTAATCGCACATCCTGTTGATGGTGACTGTTTCACCGAAACGTCGATAACAGATGCGTTTTATTAGAAAAGATTCTCTCCTGTAACCTGAACGTGAATCACACGACTCAACTCACCGGATCGAGGCCCAGAAATGTTGTGTCCGGGTAGCAGGAACCTCATAAGAGGTTCCCTCCTAACCACCGAGGAAGTCACCTCAAAGGCCTCCCGTTAAAAGTGATTGAGCTCCCTATCTTAACGCATGCCAACAGCCTTTCAAAAAATTAAGAAATTTTTATGGTTCCCAAAAATTCTACCGGGAAAACCCCCCGCCAAGTTTTATGATTCAGTCACTAAAAGTCTTCCTTATCATTAAAATATTTAATGAGATTAATCTGAGCAAATATTTCAAGGAATTGAATTTGACTCTTCGGATAATTTAGAAAATTACAATATTACTCCCTCCCCTCCACCCTTTTCTTGAGATACTGTCGCTGCTGTGTTTGTTAATCAATGAAGAAGCTCACTCAGTGACTCCAGTAGTATAATGTATGCTGGAGCAAGCTACCCACCCTGCCCTGGAGTCACCCAGGTACACAACCCTCCTGAAACAGTTATGCATTTGATAATAAATGAAAAAAAATGTGAAATTATAGAGGAAAGCAGGTAGGCGCATGCACACTCATACACACACACACACACACTCATACACACACACATAAACACACACACACACACACACCAAACTAATACGTGCAATGTACAAATCTGAATGGCAGAGGGCGGACCCAATCAACTTCCTGATGGGCAACGTATACCGCCTTTCAATGCAATAGTATTGTTAACAGAATAGTTTATGGTGACCTCAACCAATATTATATATATTACTAGATCCTCCCTCGATCTAGTAATGTACTTGATGATGGGTAAGAAGCTTAACTAAACACTTTCATACACTCGCCTCACCTGGTCACAAGTTTGTCTTTACTACACCGGAAATACAAACATAACTGAATATTAGAACAACTTGGTTGTAAGATATGAAAAACTAACCTGCCTTTAGTAGTAAGCTTCCTAGCTCCACATGACCGACTACCAATAACAGTTAAGCTAAGACGCTCAAGAACAAGATATAATTGGAGTAATGTTTCGCTCTGTTTAGACCTTCATCAAGATATGACTTAATAAAAGTCAAAACGTTGCCTCTATCTCACAATCATAAACATTTTTTACATCCCTCCAAAAACTTTTCTACTCCCCCCACACTTCTCTAGTCTCCCCCACACTCCTCTAATCTCCCCTACTGTCCTCTAGTCTCCCCCACTCTTCACTAGTTTCCTCCACACTTCTCTAGTCTCCCCGACACTTCACTAGTCTCCTCCACACTTCTCTAGTCTATCCCACACTACTCTCCCCCACATTTCTACACCCCACACATTTCTTCATTCCCCACACCCGTCTCCCACCCTAACACACATTATTCAATTAACCTCCTCAGCACCATACATACTAATCTCCCACCCACACCCATGCTACACCACCCACACCACAATGCTACACCACTCACACCCACCATGCTACACCATTCATACCCACCATGCTACACCACCCACACCCACCATGCTACACCACTCACACCCACCATGCTACACCACTCACACCCACCATGCTACACCACTCACACCCACCATGCTACACCACTCACACCCACCATGCTACACCACTCACACCCACCATGCTACACCACCCACACCCACCATGCTACACCACTCACACCCACCATGCTACACCACCCACACCCACCATGCTACACTACCCACACCCACCATGCTACACCACCCACACCCACCATGCTACACCACCCACACCACCATGCACACCACCCACCCACCATGCTACACCACTCACACCCACCATGCTACACCACCCACACCCACCATGCTACACCACCACACCACCATGCTACACCACTCACACCCACCATGCTACACCACTCACACCCACCATGCTACACCACCCACACCCACCATGCTACACCACTCACACCCACCATGCTACACCACCCACACCCACCATGCTACACCACCCACACCCACCATGCTACACCACCCACACCCACCATGCTACACCACTCACACCCACCATGCTACACCACCCACACCCACCATGCTACACCACCCACACCCACCATGCTACACCACTCACCCACCATGCTCACCACCACACCACCATGCTCACCACTCACACCACCATGCTACACCACCCACCCACCATGTACCCACCCACCACCATGCACACCCACACCCACCATGTACACCACCACCCCCCATGCCACCACCACCACCATGCTCACCACTCCACCCACCATGCACACCACTCACACCACCATGCTACACCACCCACACTCATCATGCTACACCACCCACACCCACCATGCTACACCACCCACACCCACCATGCTACACCACTCACACCCACCATGCTACACCACTACACTATACCCTGGCAGGATCGGCACACGCTATATGACGAACATCTTCTACTCTCTTCACGCAAGAGGAAAAATAAGTCTTTGAGGTAACCAGCAGGAAATGTTGGAGCCTTGATGGTAATATTGTTGATGACGATCTGGAAGTTGACAGCGTCTGTTCTAGGGCTCACCCCCATAGGCTCCGCTCCTGTGTGGACTCAACCACTGCTCCACTACCTGTGTGGACTCAAGCAGTGCTCCACTACCTGTGTGGACTCAAGCAGTGCTCCACTACCTGTGTGGACTCAAGCAGTGCTCCACTACCTGTGTGGACTCAACCAGTGCTACACTACCTGTGTGGACTCAAGCAGTGCTCCACTACCTGTGTGGACTCAAGCAGTGCTCCACTACCTGTGTGGACTCAACCAGTGCTACACTACCTGTGTGGACTCAAGCAGTGCTCCACTATCTGTTTGGATTCAACCAGTGCTCCACTACCTGTGTGGACTCAAGCAGTGCTCCACTACCTGTGTGGACTCAAGCAGTGCTCCACTACCTGTGTGGACTCAAGCAGTGCTCCACTACCTGTGTGGACTCAAGCAGTGCTCCACTACCTGTGTAGACTCAAGCAGTGCTCCACTACCTGTGTGGACTCAACCAGTGCTCCACTACCTGTGTGGACTCAAGCAGTGCTCCACTACCTGTGTGGACTCAAGCAGTGCTCCACTACCTGTGTGGACTCAAGCAGTGCTCCACTACCTGTGTGGACTCAAGCAGTGCTCCACTACCTGTGTGGACTCAAGCAGTGCTCCACTACCTGTGTGGACTCAACCAGTGCTACACTACCTGTGTGGACTCAAGCAGTGCTCCACTACCTGTGTGGACTCAAGCAGTGCTCCACTACCTGTGTGGACTCAACCAGTGCTACACTACCTGTGTGGACTCAAGCAGTGCTCCACTATCTGTGTGGACTCAACCAGTGCTCCACTACCTGTGTGGACTCAAGCAGTGCTCCACTACCTGTGTGGACTCAAGCAGTGCTCCACTACCTGTGTGGACTCAAGCAGTGCTACACTACCTGTGTGGACTCAAGCAGTGCTCCACTACCTGTGTGGACTCAAGCAGTGCTCCACTACCTGTGTGGACTCAACCAGTGCTCCACTACCTGTGTGGACTCAAGCAGTGCTCCACTACCTGTGTGGACTCAAGCAGTGCTCCACTACCTGTGTGGACTCAAGCAGTGCTCCACTACCTGTGTGGACTCAACCAGTGCTCCACTACCTGTGTGGACTCAACCAGTGCTACACTACCTGTGTGGACTCAACCAGTGTTACACTACCTGTGTGGACTCAACCAGTGCTACACTACCTGTGTGGACTCAACCAGTGCTACACTACCTGTGTGGACTCAACCAGTGTTGTTCACCTTGTCGTGGAGGAAGGGGCAGGGAAGGGGTGACTAAAATATCTCGATCATTACCCAGCAGCAGGAGGCGGCCCTACCCCTGCTTACCCAGCAGCAGGAGGCGGCCCTACCCTTGCTTATGGTGTCTAAACCCGTCTCTCTCCCTGCTAAATGGACCATCAATAACGATGCAGCGTCTGCCACTGAGCAGTAGTAGCAGAACGTGACTTTTACCAACATTACTATACAATAAAGACAAAAAAGTAATAATAATAAAACAAAGGTTACAGTGCCTTACGATACTGAGCAACAAAGAAAATAATGCAGTAACGATACAACTGAGGCTACAGTTTTATTTTACAGTGAACTAAGTGAAAAAATTACAAACATTATAAACATTTGTGTACATGAACCCAAGAAACATACAATAATACAACTAAGTATACAGTCTCAAGATACCCGACCAGTAACTAAAAAAGCCACAGACATTCTTCGTTCCGATGTGTGGGTGTCGAAATAATACATTTAAATGAAAGTTTCTAGACGTAATTTGGTGCTGTCAAGGGTTCATTTATAGTTTTAACAGAGAGGGAGGAAGAGGAAGAGAGGGACGAAGGGAGGGAGAGGAAGGGAGGTGAAGTGATAGGGACGAAGTGAGAGAGAGGGAGTGAGGTGGGGGCTCCTACTAATTTTTAAGAGACTTCCCTAGACTGGGTCTGGTTATTTCACCTGAAAATATGTTGATCTTTGTGATCGATACCATGAACACTTATCAATGAACCCTGGCAGAGGTGTGTCCAGTAAAATATAAACAAGCCAGCACCAGTATACACCACTATAAACAACAAGTCAGCACCAGTATACACCACTATAAACACAAGTCAGCACCAGTATACACCACTATAAACAACAAGTCAGCACCAGTATACACCACTATAAACCAGCCAGCACCAGTATACAGCACTATAAACAAGTCAGCACCAGTATACACCACTATAAAACAAGTCAGTATACACCACTATAAACCAGCCAGCACCAGTATACAGCACTATAAACAATCACACCAGATACACCACTATCATCCATCAATCATCTTTGATGATGCTGGTGTTTGCCAGAATGTTTCATTCAGGACCACGACTCAACTCATATTCCAATACGTAAATGCTTCAGAAAGAAATCTAAATATTCTTCCTTGAAGCCTTTTTATCCACTTCTCCGAGGCTATGGGTCCCACAATTTACACCAGAGGTGGACCCCATCCTATATATATATATATATATATATATATATACAAGATACACAGAGCAGCAGACAAGCCAGAAGGCGTCATTAACGCTCTTATCTAGTCACGTCAACGTTACGATATTCACATTGCGTAATCCTACGCTATTATCCAACGTGCAAATCTTTACATTATAACAGGTACAAAAAGTCGTTGAAAGAATATCTCACTCACCGACCTTAAAAACTATCTGAAGGTTTATACAAATGAGTGTGTCGAGAAATACAGATGAGAAGCGTGTGACACAAGGGTGAAGACAGCGTAGGAAACTATTGGGATCCCCGACCGTAGAGCTCAGTTCAACTAGGTTACCTGATCGGGGGGAAAAAATTCCCTAATATCAGCAGACGGAGGATCAAGCCTACAACACGTGTTGCGCTGATTGACCCCACATGGGTTTAGCGCTTAACATGAATTATTTACAAACAACGCGGTACTAGAGTACTACCACTGAGGTCTTTACAACACTATGTCACGTCACAGTAATTTTTATTCAGTGGTCCACACCTAAAAACTTCTATACTTTGCTTGTATTTCTGGCACTGAGGCCAGCCTGTTGTGACCCCTCCTTCACTCCCCTCCTCCCATACCCTTCAAATATAAGCGCTAAACCCGTAGGGATCACAGAATGCGTGGGGAATGGTAAAGGAGAAAAGGTCATAATGAAAACCCTTGAAGGTAACTCCCTGAAAGTAATCCCTTGAAGGTAACCCCTTGAAAGTAACTCTTTGAAGGTAACCCCTTGAAAGTAACTCCTTGAAGGTAACCACTTGAAAGTAACTCCTTGAAGGTAACCACTTGAAAGTAACTCCTTGAAGGCAATCCTTTGAAGGCAATCCCTTAAAAGCAATCCCTTGAAGGTAGCGTCTTAAATGAATCTGTTGATTTGATGCTGGTGAAGGAGTGACTCCAGAAGGGGGCAAACGGAGGGGTGACTCCAGAAAAGGGGGACAGAGGGGTGACTCCAGGGAAGAGACGGAGGAATGACTCCAGAGCGGGGGGTAAGGGGGACGGAGGGATGACTCCAGAGCGGGAGAGGGTCGGAGGGGTGACTGCAGAGGGAGGAGACGGAGGGACTTTCTAAGACACACCCAAATATGCAGTAAGTTTTCACCAAGACAACCAATTACACTTAAGCTTAAGTTGATCCAACCAACAACGAACAAGTAATCCAAGACTGTGAGTGAGGAGGAGGAGGGGGAGGTGGTGGTGGTGGAGGGGAGGTGGTGGTGGTGGAGGAGGTAGTGGAGGAGGAGGAGGAAAAATTATGAGGAAGAGGAGGAGGAGAAGGAAGAGGAGGTGGAGAAGAATATAGATAAAGATGGAGAAGAAAAAAAGAATAGCGAGTGGTAGAAAAGTTAAGCAGCAGGAGGTAAGTGGAGTGAGGGAGGTCACACAGTACATGTGGAGTGAGGGAGGTACACAGTACATGTGGAGTGAGGAGGTCACACAGTACATGTGGAGTGAGGAGGTCACACAGTACATGTGGAGTGAGGGAGGTCACACAGTACATGTGGAGTGAGGGAGGTCACACAGTACATGTGGAGTGAGGGAGGTCACACAGTACATGTGGAGTGAGGAGGTCACACAGTACATGTGGAGTGAGGGAGGTCACACAGTACATGTGGAGTGAGGGAGGTCCACGTACATGGAGGAGGGAGGTCACACATACATGTGGAGTGAGGGAGGTCACACAGTACATGTGGAGTGAGGGAGGTCACACAGTACATGTGGAGTGAGGGAGGTCACACAGTACATGTGGAGTGAGGGAGGTCACACAGTACATGTGGAGTGAGGGAGGTCACACAGTACATGTGGAGTGAGGGAGGTCACACAGTACATGTGGAGTGAGGGAGGTCACACAGTACATGTGGAGTGAGGGAGGTCACACAGTACATGTGGAGTGAGGGAGGTCAAACAGTGTATGTGGAGTGAGGGAGGTCACACAGTACATGTGGAGTGAGGGAGGTCACACAGTACATGTGGAGTGAGGGAGGTCAAACAGTGTATGTGGAGTGAGGGAGGTCACACAGTACATGTGGAGTGAGGGAGGTCACAGATTATATATGGAGTGAGGGAGGTCACACATTATATATGGAGTGAGGGAGGTCACACAGTATATGTGGAGTGAGGGAGGTCACACAATATATGTGGAGTGAGAGAGGTCACACAGTACATGTGGGGTGAGAGAGGTCACACAGTACATGTGGAGTGAGGGAGGTCACACAGTATATGTGGAGTGAGGGAGGTCACACAGTACATGTAGAGTGAGGGAGGTCACGCAGTACATGTGGAGTGAGGGAGGTCACACAGTACATGTAGAGTGAGGGAGGTCACAGATTATATATGGAGTGAGGGAGGTCACACATTATATATGGAGTGAGGGAGGTCACACAGTATATGTGGAGTGAGGGAGGTCAAACAGTATATGCGGAGTGAGGGAGGTCACACAGTACATGTGGAGTGAGGGAGGTCACACAGTATATGTGGAGTGAGAGAGGTCACACAGTACATGTGGAGTGAGAGAGGTCACACAGTACATGTGGAGTGAGGGAGGTCACACAGTATATGTGGAGTGAGGGAGGTCACACAGTACATGTAGAGTGAGGGAGGTCACGCAGTACATGTGGAGTGAGGGAGGTCACACAGTGTATGTAGAGTGAGGGAGGTCACACAGTACATGTGGAGTGAGGGAGGTCACATAGTACATGTGGAGTGAGGGAGATCACACAGTACATGTGGAGTGAGGGAGATCACACAGTACATGTGGAGTGAGGGAGATCACACAGTATATGTGGAGTGAGGGAGGTCACACAGTACATGTGGAGTGAGGGAGGTCACACAGTACATGTGGAGTGAAGGAGATCACACAGTACATGTAGAGTGAGGGAGGTCACACAGTACATGTGGAGTGAGGGAGGTCACACAGTACATGTGGAGTGAGGGAGGTCACACAGTACATGTGGAGTGAGGGAGGTCACACAGTACATGTGGAGTGAGGGAGATCACACAGTACATGTAGTGAGGGAGGTCACACAGTACATGTGGAGTGAGGGAGGTCACACAGTATATGTGGAGTGAGGGAGGTCACACAGTACATGTGGAGTGAGGGAGATCACACAGTACATGTGGAGTGAGTTAGATCACAAAGTACATGTGGAGTGAGGGAGGTCACACAGTACATGTGGAGTGAGGGAGGTCACACAGTACATGTGGAGTGAAGGAGATCACGCAGTACATGTGGAGTGAGGGAGATCACACAGTACATGTGGAGTGGGGGAGATCACACAGTACATGTGTAGTGAGGGAGGTCACACAGTACATGTGGAGTGAGAGAGGTCACACAGTACATGTGGAGTGAGGGAGATCACACAGTACATGTGGAGTGAGGGAGGTCACACAGTACATGTGGAGTGAGGGAGGTCACACAGTACATGTGGAGTGAGGGAGGTCACACAGTATATGTAGTGTGAGGAAGGTCAAACAATATATGGTACTGGAAATAGCGGAAACATTACCTCAGGACTCCCAGTGTACCGTATCATGCAAACTTTAACCCCCCCAGTCCTACAGTGACCCTGATGCACCGGCTGTACCTCACTGTATCTCAAGATACAATGCTATACCTCCCACACGCTGTACCTCACTGTATCTCAAGATACAATGCTATACCTGCCACACGCTGTACCTCACTGTATCTCAAGATACAATGCTATACCTGCCACACGCTGTACCTCACTGTATCTCAAGATACAATGCTATACCTGCCACACGCTGTACCTCACTGTATCTCAAGATACAATGCTATACCTGCCACACGCTGTACCTCACTGTATCTCAAGATACAATGCTATACCTGCCACACGCTGTACCTCACTGTATCTTAAGATACAATGCTATACCTGCCACACGCTGTACCTCACTGTATCTCAAGATACAATGCTATACCTCCCACACGCTGTACCTCACTGTATCTCAAGATACAATGCTATACCTGCCACACACAGGCTAGTTACAGTCTTGCTTCACAGTCTGTCGTCTCCACCTGGACCATTAAGGCTGCACTTTTCTTGTAATTTAACATTCAAACTTTCTTTAAACCCTAAAATAGCATTTTTTACGTAAAATCTCATAAAACATATACTTACTTCTCGGTGTATATGTGTGTATTCTTATGCAAGGATTTTGTTAGTTGACACATGATCTTCCCAAATACAAATAGGTGAAAACTGAACAACAATAGCTCATACTTAATATATATGTCGTGCCGAATAGGTAAAACTGGTCAATTAGCAAGAACTAATTTAAAATTAAGTCCTTTATAAAATTTTCTTTTATACGTTTAAATATATATTTTTTCATTTATGTTAATGAAAAAAATTAATAATTTTGTACCAAAAGAACCTTAGAAAACTTACCTAACCTTATTATAACAAGCGCAATTTAATTTAGCCTAATCCAACTAAATATATTTTAGATAAGTTTACAATAATTGAATAATAAACAAACACAATGAAATATATTTTTTCGTTAGATTCAGAATGATTTTTGCGAAATTATCCCATACACAAATTTTCGCTTGCCTTATTCGGCAAAACTGTCAAAACTGTCGAACTGTCAAACTAATAACAGAACAATCAATTTAAATATGTTACACATCCCTTTTTTGTTGTTTTCATTCTCATTCAATTTTTGTCGTTTTCATTCACACTAATTGTTTCGTTATATTTCAGAAGGAAGTGGAGACAAGAATGAAAGACCTTATAAACATCCAAAGATTTCAAATTGTTGGAGCGCAGATGGCTGGAGCATCGGTCACCAAAACTGCTGAAATGTTCGACCCCCTGGCTAGTCGCAGTGTTGTTATTGATTAAATACCACTCGTTCGTGGTTACAATACTATATATACTGCTTGTGGAGGCTAGTACACCAAACGGGGAGTAGAATGAAATTAGCTCTGAGGCGTCCACACCATCGTATATCCTCGGATCATGGTACAACACCTAGCTCTGCTGGGTGCGTGATCTTTGTAGGATTGGATGGTCCAGTGGGTTAGAGCGTCGTGGAGTTTTTCGCTCACCATGAGGCTAAAACAACACAGGTTCGATCCCCCGGTTAGTTTCGTTCGTGGTTACAATAATATATATAATAGCTTGCTCCAAATTTCAAGAATTTTCTAGGTAACAAAGCAGTAGAAAGCCTGCCTTCTTATGAATCATAATTAACATTCCGAGGGTTATTAGTAAATGACAAAACATTAAGTTTAGAGCGAGACAAGTGAGAAAAGAGTGAGAGCAGGAGAAAGCATGCAACATACACTAGGTGGGTGTTGCAGGTGTTAAGGTTGTTGTTGAGGGGAAGCTGCCTGGTTCCCACAAGGTTCACCCTCTCACTCCATCACTTCCTCTGCCACGTATCGCATGCCATTCGCGCATCTGTCATATCCCTATTACCATCTTTCTTCCCTCACTTGTTTTCCTCACTTTATCTTTTCGTCTCGTCACGGAGCCTCACGGCCTCTTTCACACACACTCAAAAACAAAACAAAAAAAAACAGAAAAAGAAAATTTTCAAGTCAGCATCCAGTCTCGTTTTCAGTTTATCTTCCCCTCACCCTTTCCTCTTCCTCATTTTCCTTTCCACTTCTCTACTCTGAAAACCTTACTAACAATCTTCCATCTATAACCATAATCTACTGAGCTTTTCATTTCCCCACTTTCTTTCGCTCCTCTTTCACATATTCCCATTCTCTCTCATTTTATCCTTCTCTCCGTTTCCTATCGTGTTCGTCACCATCTCACCAGCAGGTGAGCGAGAAAAATTCACCAGGCTGCCGGTGAGTTTACCTTCAACTTCAACATATTCAATGTGTATGTTAAGTTGTTTGTTGGTGTATTAAACCTGCTGGTGAGTGGCCAACATTATTACACGCTGTGTCCCCAGGTCGCGTCCCTTCACTATACACACACAATACACAAACTAACATGGCCACATTATGCATACATAAACACACAACTAATCCATATATATATATATATATATATATATATATATATATATTTTTTTTTTTTTTTTTTTTTTTATTAACACATCGGCCGATTCCCACCAAGGCAGGGTGGCCCGAAAAAGAAAAACTTTCATCATCATTCACTCCATCACTGTCTTGCCAGAAGGGTGCTTTACACTACAGTTATAAAACTGCAACATTAACACCCCTCCTTCAGAGTGCCGGCACTGTACTTCCCATCTCCAGAACTCAAGTCCGGCCTGCCGGTTTCCCTGAATCCCTTCATAAATGTTACTTTGCTCACACTCCAACAGCACGTCAAGTATTAAAAACCATATGCCTCCATTCACTCCTATCAAATACGCTCACACATGCTTGCTGGAAGTCCAAGCCCCTCGCACACAAAACTTCCTTTACCCCCTCCCTCCAACCTTTCCTAGGCCGACCCCTACCCCGCCTTCCCTCCACTACAGATTTATACACTCTCGAAGTCACTCTGTCTCGTTCCATTCGCTCTACATGTCCAAACCACCTCAACAACCCTTCCTCAGCTCTCTGGACAATCGTTTTGGTAATCCCGCACCTCCTCCTAATTTCCAAACTCCGAATTCTCTGCATTATATTCACACCACACATTGACCTCAGACATGACATCTCACTGCCTCCAGCCTTCTCCTCGTTGCAACATTCATCACCCATGCTTCACACCCATATAAGAGCGTTGGTATAACTATACTCTCATACATTCCCCTCTTTACTTCCATGGACAAGGCCGAAGTGCTCCACTCACCCCTTTCCCCTCATCAATTCTATGATTCACCTCATCCTTCATAGACCCATCCGCCGACATGTCCACTCCCAAATATCTGAATACATTCACCTCCTCCATACTCTCTCCCTCCAATCTGATATCCAATCTTTCGTCACCTATTCTTTTTGTTATCCTCATCACCTTACTCTTTCCTATATTCACTTTCAATTTTCTTCTTTTACACACCCTACCAAATTCATCCACCAACCTCTGCAGCTTCTCTTCAGAATCTCCCAAAGCACAGTGTCATCAGCAAAAAGCAACTGTGACAACTCCCACTTTGTATTTGCTTCTTTATCTTTTAGCCCAACACCTCTTGCCAAGACCCTCGCATTCACTTCTCTTACAACCCCATCTATAAATATATTGAACAACCACGGTGACATCACACATCCTTGTCTAAGGCCCACTTTTACTGGGAAATAGTCCCCTTCCCTCCTACACACTCTAACCTGAGCCTCACTATCCTCATAAAAACTCTTCACTGCTTTCAGTAACCTTCCTCCTATTCCATACACCTGCAACATCTGCCACATTGCCCCCTATCTACCCTATCATACGCCTTTTCCAAATCCATAAATGCCACAAAAACATCTTTACCCTTATCCAAATACTGTTCACCTATATGTTTCACTGTAAACACTTGTTCTACACACCCCTACCTTTCCTAAAGCCCCTTGTTCATCTGCTATCCTGCTTTCTGTTTTACTCTTAATTCTTTCAATAATAACTCTACCATACACTTTACCAGGTACACTCAACAGACTTATTCCCCTATAATTTTTGCACTCTCTTTTGTCCCCTTTGCCTTTATACAAAGGAACAATACACGCTCTCTGCCAATCCCTAGGTACCTTACCCTCTTCCATACATTTATTAAATAATAGCACCAACCACTCCAAAATTATATCCCCACCTGCTTTTAACATTTCTATCTTTATCCCATCAATCCCAGCTGCCTTACCCCTTTCATTCTACCCACTGCCTCACGAACTTCCCTACACCCACAACTGGCTCTTCCACACTCCTACAAGATGTTATTCCTCCTGCCCTACACACGAAATCACAGCTTCCTGTCTTCATCAACATTTAACAAATCCTCAAAATATTCTCTCCATCTTCCCGATACCTCTAACTCTCCATTTAATAACTCTCCTCTCCTATTTTTAACTGTCAAATCCATTTGTTCTCTAGGCTTCCTCAACTTATTAATCTCATTCCAAAACTTTTTCTTATTTTCAACAAAATTTGCTGATAACATCTCACCCACTCTCTCATCTGCTCTCTTTTTACATTGCTTCACCACTCTTTAACCTCTCTTTTCTCTCCATATACTCTTCCCTCCTTGCATCACTTCTACTTTGTAAAAACCTCTCATATGCTAACTTTTTCTCCTTACTACTCTCTTTACATCATCATTCCACCAATCGCTCCTCTTCCCTCCGCACCCACTCGCCTGTAACCACAAACTTCTGCTGAACACTCTAACACTACATTTTTAAATCTACCCCATACATTTTCAACCCCATTGCCTACACTCTCACTAGCCCATCTATCCTCCAATAGTTGTTTATATCTTACCCTAACTGCCTCCTCTTTTAGTTTATAAACCTTCACCTCTCTTTACTTACTGATTCTATTTTCCTTGTATCCCATCTACCTTTTACTCCCACTGTAGCTATAACTAAAAAGTGATCTGATATATCTGTAGCCCCTCTATAAACATGTACATCCTGAAGTCTACTCAACAGTCTTTTATCTACCAATACATAGTCCAACAAACTACTGTCATTACGCCCTACATCATATCTTGTATACTTATTTATCCTCTTTTTCTTAAAATATGTATTACCTATAACTAAACCCCTTTCTATACAAAGTTCAATCAAAGGGCTCCCATTATCATTTACACCTGGCACCCCAAACTTACCTACTACACCCTCTCTGCATGTTTCTCCCACTTTAGCATTTAGGTCCCCTACCACAATTACTCTCTCATTTGGTTCAAAAGTTCCTATACATTCGCTTAACATCTCCCAAAATCTCTCTCTCTCCTCTACACTCCTCTCTTCTCCAGGTGCATACACGCTTATTATGACCCACTTTTCGCATCCGACCCTTATTTTAATCCACATAATCCTTGAATTTACACATTTATATTCCCTCTTTTCCTTCCATAACTGATCCTTCAACATTATTGCTACCCCTTCCTTAGCTCTAACTCTCTCAGATACTCCTGACTTAATCCCATTTATTTCTCCCCACTGAAACTCGCCTACCCCCTTCAGCTTTGTTTCGCTTAGGCCAGGACATCCAACTTCTTTTCATTCATAACATCGGCAATCATCTCTTTCTTATCATCCGCACTACATCCACGCACATTCAGACAACCCAATTTTATAAAGTTTTTCTTCTTCTCGTTTTTAGTAAATTTGTACAGGAGAAGGGGTTACTAGCCCATTGCTCCCGGCATCTTAGTCGCCTCATACGACACGCATGGCTTACGGAGGAAAGATTCTTTTCCACTTCCCCATGGACAATAGAGAAAATAAAAAGAACAAGAGCTATTAAGAAAAAGAAGAAAAACCTAGATGTGTGTATGTATATATATGCATGTGTATGCCAGTGTAGTGTGACCTAAAGTGTAAGTAGAAGTAGCTAGATATACCTGTTATCCAGCGTGTTTATGAGACAGAAAAAAGACACCAGCAATCCTACCATCATGTAAAACAGTTTCAGGTTTCTGTTTCACAGTCACCTGGCAGGACGGTAGTACCTCCCTGGGTGGTTGCTGTTTTTTTTAGTGTGTGCTCACTTAGCTTGTCTAAATACTGTTGAAGTTCAGTGGCATCTTCCTCTGAATCTGTTACTCTCCTATTTTGTGTGTCAGAATTGCTAATATCTCTTATCGTTCTGACAAGATCACTGATGAACAACAATGGGCCTAAAACTGCTCTTGTGCAACGCCACTTGTGATTGATCCACACTCAGATTTCACCACATTTATACAGACTCTCTGCTTCTGTTGGTGAGCCATGACTCTTCCATGACAGACCTTTCCACCAGTGGTTAATTTTAGAGACACTGAACGGGAGGAACCGAGTAATATGAAGTTATTGCGTTTTATATATATATATATATATATATATATATATATATATATGTATATATATATATAACGCAATAACTTCATATTACTCGGTTCCTCCCGTTCAGTGTCTCTAAAATTAACCACTGGTGGAAAGGTCTGTCATGGA
Source organism: Cherax destructor (assembly GCA_009830355.1). Taxonomy (NCBI): domain Eukaryota; kingdom Metazoa; phylum Arthropoda; class Malacostraca; order Decapoda; family Parastacidae; genus Cherax; species Cherax destructor. The sequence continues at coordinate 117,236 of WNWK01000835.1, forward strand.
ACGAGTCATGGCTCACCAACAGGAAGCAGAGAGTCTGTATAAATGTGGTGAAATCTGAGTGTGGGATCAATCACAAGTGGCGTTGCACAAGGAGCAGTTTTAGGCCCATTGTTGTTCATCAGTGATCTTGTCGAGGGAACGATAAGAGATATTAGCAAATTCGCTGACGACACAAAAATAGGGAGAGTAACAGATTCAGAGGAAGATGCCACTGAACTTCAACAGTATTTAGACAAGCTAAGTGAGCACACACTAAAAAAAACAAAATATATTCTAAAAAAGTTTAGACTTATGACACTAAAATCTAGTGTAAAAAATACTCATTATGAAGGAAGATTGAAGGTACTAGAAAAACTAACTTCACGACTGAAGTAAGAGAAGAAATGATAACTATATTAATAAGAAATAATCGCGAACAAGCAATGCAAGATGGAAAACAACCACGGGGGGAGTTGAATGATAGCTCTAGATCTTTCATGTTGTAATCAACACATCTTCAAGAGCTTGCAATGCTGCAGAAATGAGTAGGAAGTCCAGGTAGATTCGTTCAAGGGAACGACTCAAGGAGACAGCGGGTATTACAAGTACTGGAATAAATACACATTTATACAATAAAATTGTTATAGTTGACAGAACACATCGAGAACCACACACACACACACACACACACACACAACACACAGCACACATACACACACACAACACACATACACAACACACACACACACAACACACACACACACATAACACACACAACACACACACAACACACACACACAACACACATACACACACAACACACACACAACACACATACACACACACAAAACACACATACACACACACACCACACACACAACACACACACACACAACACACATACACACACACACACACACAACACACACACACACACACACAACACACACACACACAACAAACATACACACACACACACACACACACACACACACAACACACATACACTAAGGAATCTTTCAATACTCTGTACACCATATACGTCAGGCCCATACTGGAGTATGCAGCACCAGTTTGGAACCCACACCTGGTCAAGCACGTCAAGAAATTAGAGAAAGTGCAAAGGTTTGCAACAAGACTAGTCCCAGAGCTAAGGGGATTGTCCTACGAAGAAAGGTTAAGGGAAATCGGCCTGACGACACTAGAGGACAGGAGGGTTAGGGGAGACATGATAACGACATACAAGATACTGCGAGGAATAGATAAGGTGGACAGAGACAAGATGTTCCAGAGAGGGGACACAGAAACAAGGGGTCACAATTGGAAGTTGAAGACTCCTATGAGTCAAAGGGATGTTAGGAAGTATTTCTTCAGTCATAGAGTTGTCATGAAGTGGAATAGCCTAGAAAGCGACATAGTGGAGGCAGGAACCATACATAGTTTTAAGACTAGGTTTGATAAAGCTCATGGAGCAGGGAGAGAGAGGACCTAGTAGTAATCAGTGAAGAGGCGGGGCCAGGAGCTATGACTCGACCCCTGCAACCACAAATAGGTGAGTACACACACACACAACACACACACACAATATATACACACACACACATACAACACACACACACACACACACACACACACACACACAAACTTAAAAAAATGGAGGACGGCACGCACAAGACTCCTCACAAGACTCCTCCCTGGTGTAGCATCACGGACGCCGGTCAGTGACCGTGATCACAGGTCAGCAGGATGCAAGGACGTCAGCAACCCTTGCCCCTAACGGACGGTGTCTGTCTCACAATTAGCAGGTGTGGGATCCAGCCTTCCACAAAATAAATCGTCGAGAATGTTCACTTGTTACAAACCAATGCAGACCTCCACCAAGGACGTCAACCAATCAGAACTCACCAAGTCCATCAACCAATCAGAACTCACCAAGACCATCAACCAATCAGAACTCACCAAGACCATCAACCAATCAGAACTCACCAAGAACATCAACCAATCAGAACTCACCAAGAACATCAACCAATCAAAACTCACCAAGACCATCAACCAATCAGAACTCACCAAGAACATCAACCAATCAAACCTCACCAAGACCATCAAACAGTCAAAACTCACCAGAGAACATCAACCAGACAAAACTCATGAACATCAACCAATCAGAACTCACCAAGAACATCAACCAATCAGAACCAAGGATGTCCGAAACACGATTTCTCCACATAATTAAAAAAAATAATAATTTTGCCTTTCTCTGACACAGAAATTTAAAACACGATTTATTTAAAACAGTCGAATGACCAAATAAACTCAACAGATTTATTTATTTTAATTTATTCATAAACAGCTGTAGTGATAAGAAAATAAAATGTTGACAAAAACAGATAAAAACAAAGTCTCTCGCAGATATGAGCGTAAGACAAAAAAAAAAATATGAATAAATTTTGATAAACAGTCAAAAAACAAAACAATGGAGGAATATAGAAAACATTCAGAGTACAATCTAAAAAAATCGTATTATTTGTAAGAATTAAAGTTATACTGTATATAAATGATATCCAGACAACAGATATCATCATAAGTAAACTTAGAAAAAAGTTACATGACTTTAAAAATTAAATGTAGATATAAACATATAAACAAATGGAAATAATAGTAATGAATGATTCTTCTTTTTATTATTATTTATTTATTTATTATTATTATTATTATTATTATCATTAACTTTTTCTTTATTATTATTATTATTATTATTATTATTCTGAGTAGTAGTAGTTGTTGTTTTTTTTGTAGTAGTAGTGTGTGGCTGGATGGGCCTGGTGGAGGTGACAACGTCGACGTCACTAGTTACCATGAGTAACACCACCACACCTCCAGTGTCTGCCTCAACCAGCAGGAAATTGACAGCTGATGCTTGCTTCCTTTACTAGCTTAATCTTCCTATCCACTAAACGAGGGTCACTGAATCTGCATTCTATCTGTACACCTCTAGTCAAGGATACTTTAACCCCTAAACAAGGGTTAAAGCAAACTCCTAAATGTGCGTGTACTCTGAGATACACACCTCTTGATGAGACAGTCATGTTGCACTCGCTGTCCCAGACAAATCATCTGTTTACAGACACGGGGTTATTAGCAGGTAGTGGAGGGAGGGTGATTCTGACTTACAATACTGCAGGCAGGGAAGGTCTGCGCCTCAGTATTGATGACCTCAGGTCATGACGTCGCCTTGACGCCAGCAATGGTGCAGTTACGTCACGTTATTGCGATTAAAATCAATAATGAATGACGGGCCAGCTGACAGGACTGAGAGCACACTGTTAAGGCTGAGGTCAATATTGGTGAACTCTGTCCAGCTGCTTCATACTGACTTTATCATCTTATAGTGACGTTCAACAGTATTATTATTATTATTATTATTATTATTATTATTATTATTATCATCCTTTTGAGTTTGTAAGATTTGTCAGGAAACAGGATAAGTGTTTCCTGACGAGGGTCAGGAAACACTAATATCTGCTCCAGGTGCGATGATCCACACCTGGAGCTTTTGGTCATCTGACTGAGGCCTTCCGCTGGCTTACCGGTCCACTTCTTTAAAATTATGGTTATGATTATAACCATTTCTCGATATGCATCCTCTTGGGGGAAGCGTTAATCCGTAGGAGTCATACAGCCCCTACCGAATGGAAGGCAATCAAGATTGATTCGAGCAGGGAACTGCCAATGCCTTGGAAGAAAAGCCCCTCAAAGGGAGTTTCAACAGTAAACTCAACATTGCTGGTATTACTCCCTCAAATTCATAATTTCATGAATTATTCCCTAAGAAATGATAATATCATCAACCGAATACATCACACATCACGTGACTTGATGATGGACCAATACGGACCATCAGGAAGTCACCATCATCATCCCACACTTGTAGATTACTTGTCAATTTATACGTTCAACCTACCTCACTTTCCTCCCTGCGAAATTCAAAAGATACACCCACCTGGGTTTTAGAGTTAAGCTAATATCTGCTCTATACACCTTGGTTGTAGAGCTAATATCTGCTCCATACACTTTGGTTGTAGAGCTAATACCTGCTCCATACACTTTGGTTGTAGAGCTAATATCTGCTCCATACACCTTGGTTGTAGAGCTAATACCTGCTCCATACACCTTGGTTGTAGAGCTAATATCTGCTCCATACACCTTGGTTGTAGAGCTAATATCTGCTCCATACACCTTGGTTGTAGAGCTAATATCTGCTCCATACACCTTGGTTGTAGAGCTAATATCTGCTCCATACACCTTGGTTGTAGAGCTAATATCTGCTCCATACACCTTGGTTGTAGAGCTAATATCTGCTCCATACACCTTGGTTGTAGAGTTAAACATGTAGCTGGTACGGTAATGTACGGTCGCCACACACACACACACTGATGGCCTCAAGATTTATACACACATACTTATGAAGAAAATACACTGGAGCACATAGGATATACACATACTCACAGATATAGGATATTGCTTGGAACACCTATACGATACACACACACCGCTACACTGAGTGCATGCTTCCATGTATAACTTGTATACATATGCGGTGTTTCAAGAACACAAGTAACTTCTGCTGACAATGTGTTTGCAAGAGAAGGATATCAAGTTGTATTATTTACGAAGCGCTTAACCCGTGTGACTGTTAAGAGTTATACAGTCACTTTAAGTCACAGCTATGGTAATAATTTGATACCATCAATACTAAGTTGCTGCCAACGTGATCCATTAACTGTTACATTGCATACAACAACTGCAATATAATGGAAACAATCCAAAGTTCATTACTTGAAGTTTCAACAAGATTCATAATTAGTTTCAAGCTCTGAATTAACAACAAATTTTGAAGAACGAAGAAATCTTCGCCACTGTTTAGTAACGATATGGGATCAGACTCTTGCCACCTGGCGTAACCTTTGATGACCCTTAACACCGACCACAACAACTTCGCTCTTACTTAGGTACTTCAACGACGAGGTTATTAGCACCACAAAACTATCTTCAGGAACACCTTGGACACAAATATTCGCAGCAACAACGACGATGATCTTGTCACCACGATAAGATGATCCCACGTACAAAACAACTTTCTCGGCATTATTAACCACGGAGGACTTTTCTTAACCCAAGAATGACATATTTTCCTTGGCGTTCTTTGGTTCTCTTTCCCAAGATGTCACCCACATCAGTATTCAGTACTCACACCCAAGTGAGTATTTACTGCTAGACGAAGAACGACAACAAATCTTGCTCATAGCTTTCAACTTTCCCAGGATTGAATGCAGGTTTTTTCGCTTGTAAGACGAACGTGCTACCACTGAGCTAAAAGTGGCCAAAATAAACGAATGCCAACATTTGCTATTCCCAGGCGGTCACCCATCCAAGTACTAATCTAAATCAACATTACTTATCATGGCTGATTAGATGGGAGGGAGGCAGTGTTCCCAGCGCGCTATGGCGCTGTTAGATAAGTGAACGCTTTTCTTCTACGAAAACGTTATTGTAGGAACACCTTGCTTGACACGTCAATGATGGTTAGTGTATTACGGTAACATGACACCATGTATCTGTGATAACACCAAGAGCAACCACTTCAAATAACCTCTAATACATCATTTAATGAAATTCAATTAGGAAAGTTGAATAATTCATCCCGCCACATTCATTTATTATTTCTTTGCCAAATAAATCAGAACTTGTTTTAAAAGGCTTAAAATGTCATCCCGATAATAATTAATCAAGTTTAAACCGGCCTAATTAAACATAGCGCAACTTCAGCAATAAAATGTGATACTGCTCATTAAACTTGTTCTCAAAAAACATCTTTATAATATCGAAAATCTTAGGCACTTACAGAGAAAATGAAATAGTTTTCCCAGCAACTCCAGCCACTGTCGTCAAAAAAAAAAAAAAAAAAAATAATAAGATGGGTTGGTAGCGGAAGTGTAATATTTAAATGGCTTCAGGAAGAAATACAAATATTTTAGCTTAAAGCCTTTTTATTAGCTTCGCCGAGGCTATAGGTCCCACAATTTGCACTAGAGGTGGACCCCATCATATTGTAAAAAAATAAAAAATAAGAAACGTCTACTAACTTCAGGTTAAGCATTTCTTTCACGATACACATTTTGTAACTTATTAATGAATATCCCAAATGAGCCGATAATACAAATTTTACGTAACAAACATTTTCAATCAATATACTCACATTTAATTATAATTAATAGTATCTTGTAGATGAATGGTTCAGAGAACCGACAAGTTGTTAAATTAGACACATATGCAACACTTGGGTATCTTTATTAAGGAAACGTTTCGCCACACAGTGGCTTCATCAGTCCATACAAAGTAGAAAGTAGTAATAAGAGGAGGAGTTTGATACCACTATGACCCCGCCTCCTCCTGCTTCATCTCACCTGTCTACAGTATATAAGCAACTTCTATTTGCCTTATGTTGTATTTACTTTAAGATTGATGGACTGAACACATCGACTCCAGGCCGAGGGACTGATTACCTCAAACTCCTCATCTTATTACTACTTTCTTCTTTGTATTGGACTGATGAAGCCACTGTGTGGCGAAACGTTTCCTCAATAAAGATACCCAAGTGTTGCATATGTGTCTAATTTAACAATAGTATCTTGTTAATGTATCTACTTGTATACTCAATTATCACAGGATATATACACCTAGAGGTGTATGTACCAGTATATATACACTGTGAATAACCCTAATGCCTATTTTAGTAACTGAAGTATTCTTGACTGGTGATGAATAGGTAATATGCAGCCTTAATAACCTTTAAGTAGCTAACACACTTTAATCCCAGTTAACTAATCCACGTAAAATGTGCAAAAGTGGAGTATTTTATGGACAAACACACTCCGGCACTTTACACCTACACTGAGGTGACACAAATGTACTAAAAAGCAGAATTTTAATCTACTGGTCGTAAAGTTACTGTGGTTGTTTATTGTGCTCTAGGTTATAGGGGAAGTAAATGCTAGTGTCTAGGATAATGACGATTGTGTGTGCTGTGTGCTAGCAACCTAGCCACGGGACGTACTGAAGGATAATGAATGTGATACAATGGGAGAGTTGTCATAGTTGCCATTTGCTGACGGTGTTTACCATTCGGGAGATTCAGAAAAGAAGTTACAGAAATTGTCAGAGAAGTTTAGAAAAAAGACAGTTGAAAGTAAACACAAAATCTGAACTCTTCTAAAAAATTCCTTATGTAGATTTATATATATTTTCAATGAAAACCGAGTAACGTTTTTTAGTTTTGCATCAAAACTAACATATACACATCACACATACACACACACACACAATTGGAAGTTGAAGACTCCTATGAGTCAAAGGGATGTTAGGAAGTATTTCTTCAGTCATAGAGTTGTCAGGAAATGGAATAGCCTAGAAAGTGACGTAGTGGACGCAGGAACCATACATAGTTTTAAGACGAGGTTTGATAAAGCTCATGGAGCAGGGAGAGAGAGGACCTAGTAGCAATCAGTGAAGAGGCGGGGCCAGGAGCTATGACTCGACCCCTGCAACCACAAATAGGTGAGTACAAATAGGTGAGTACACACACAAGATCACAGTAAACACGGGATATCACAATATGCAGAACAACCACTGTGAAAAAATAGTGAAATTCCAAGCGCTTTCGTGATTTATCACATTATCAAGGAACTGTAAAAACAAAAGATCACCAGGAAGGCATACAAGGACGAGACTACACCTCCCGGTTACCTTACAACATTCGACCTTTTTATAACAATGTAGGTAGGTAGTCAAGGATCTGTCAAACACAGGTTATATTCTACCCAAGCTTGAAGATTTTAACTTCTCTTATGGATCTTAAATTCTTCCCAAATTTTATCAGTTATAAATGAATCTAACTTGAATAATCCTTTTACGTCTTCCTGGTGATCTTTTAGTTTTACAGTTCCTTAATAATGTGAGAAATCACGAAAACTCTTGGAATTTCACTATATATATATATATATATATATATATATATATATATATATATATATAAACTTGACTGGGTTAAGTGATGTGGCCAGGTTGGTGTGCTTGAACTGCACTGGGGATCACCGCCATGTTTTCACACAATTATTACTGAGAACAATTGTGTCTGACACCGGCCACTTAAGGTCTGGGTACGAAGGGTGGAGGATGAACCCACCACCTCGGCCAACACAGAAAAGGTTTTCCCATTGTATTGCTTCTTGCTGGACTTGCTGTCAAGAACTGTTTTTGTTATACTTGCGACCATTTTGTGTGTGTGTGTGTGTGTGTGTGTGTGTGTGTGTGTGTGTGTGTGTGTGTGTGTGTGTGTGTTCGACCCCAGGTAGGTCAACGCCCAGGTGATATAAAACAAGAATCACCGGACTTTAATCAGAGGTGAGCGCTAGCATCACCGCACTCAGTGGGAAAAATGGACACAAATCGACCCGAAATTGCACCTCGGTCAAGTTCGCATTGAACAAACGTAATGTTAAGTAATAACTCTGCTGAAGAGGATCCCGGAAGGAGGTCGAAATATGTAGATGAAGCAACCTCCTGTGTTTCTATATCTATGTGCGTTATTATTGAGCACTGACGAGGGTTTATTACACTTTAGTTATTCATTGTCAGTTCTCATTACACTTTAGTTATTCATTAAGTAATAAAATAAACTAGTGTGCAAACTACAATACGGTACAGTAAAGCCCCACAATGACCAAACAAGGTCCCACAACGACCAAACAAGGTCCCACAACGACCAAACAAGGTCCCACAACGACCAAAGAAGGTCCTACCACGACCAAACAAGGTAATAGATGATCACACGTGACCCAAGATGAAGGTCTCAACTGGAAGGTCAACAGCTGGGTGGACTTGATTGCCCCAGAGTGTGAGTGTCACAGTGCCACCATCAAGCTCAGATGACCCCTAGCACCTAATGAACCAGCTGACGTTAATGGTGCCACGATCAGCACCTCCGTTGCAACACAATATTATGTCTTCTCTCTGTTGATTTGTTCTTATGGAAGAGATGGTGAGAGAGAGAGAGAGAGAGAGAGAGAGAGAGAGAGGGGAAGAGAGAGAGAGAGAGAGAGAGAGAGAGAGAGAGAGAGAGAGAGGGGGGGGAATAGCGTCTCTTGGCCAGAGCCCAACTTAACAATACAAAACATGGCTGCCTCTGCAATGTCTAGGAGAGTAATTATTCCGCTGGTGCAGTGTTTGTGGTTGTATCTTGACTTTCCTTGAGACTGTCAGGCTTTCCCTGACACTACCAGGCATTCCCTGACACTGCCAAGCTTTCCTTGACACTGCCAGGCTTTCCCTAACACTGCTGCCAGGCTTTCCCTGACACTGTCAGGCTTTCCCCTGGCTGCAGGGCCTTTTCCTGGAACTGCCGAGCCTGTAGGAAGAAGGTAGAGAGCGTAGTAGTGCCAACCTACCAACCACGCCCATCTAACCCAACACAACACCACACCCCACCCGCACACCCACCCACCAGCCCGCCTAACCCAACACTACACCACACCCCCCACACAACCACGCACCAGCCCACCTAACCCAACACTACACCACACCCACCCACCAGCCCGCCTAACCCAACATTACACCACACCCACCCACACAACCACGCACCAGCCCACCTAACCCAACACTACACCTCTCCCACACACCCACACACAAACACACACACACAAACACACCCACACACATACACACACACACACACACCCACACCCACACACACACACATACACACTTCCCCAAGGCTACCAATGTGTCAGGAGAGACCAAGACAGTCAAGTATGTAGCAAGGATTTTTGTAACAATGTAAGACTGTCCTCTGCTCCTCTCTCTTCCTCTTCCTGTTACTTCCCCTCCTCGCCACCCTCTTCTTTCTTGTCGTCCTTTCCTTCTCGACTTTTTTTCCCTCCTTGTTCTCACTTACTCCTTGTCCTTACTGTCTCCTCTTCCTTTTCCTTCTTTGCATTCTCTCTTTCTCATTCCCCTTCCTCCCTTTTCTTCTTCATCCATCTCCCATCTTTTTCTCATATTCATATTCCTCTTAAATTACTCTTCTTCCTCATTATAATACCTCTTCCTCCTCCACATACTTTCCCCTTTTATATTCCTGTTCCTTCTCCTATTCTCCTAGTTACATTTTTTAAATTACTTTGTTTTTTCCTCTCTCTCTCGTGTACCTCAAACCTTTTCAACTTTTTTTTTCCTCAGCTAATTTATTCATTGGGTTTATTCTTTTTTTTTGGTATCTACCTTACCCACACATTCTTAAGACCTTCCCTTCCTTCCTCCTCTTCCTTCATTCCTTCCTTCCTCCTCTTCCTTCATTCCTTCCTTCCTCATCTTCCTTCATTCCTTCCTTCCTCCTCTTCCTTCATTACTTCCTTCCTCCTCTTCCTTTCCTACAACATTTAGATCACCTTCCTTCAATTTCGTCCACCTCCTCCCATCTTCACTTAGTAACTTACCTACAAAATATAGTCATATCATAACCACAATATTTTTTAAAGGGGTGGACTGGTAAGCCAGCGGAAGGCCTCGGCCAGATGCCAAGAAGCTCCAGCTGAGGGTCATCAAATCACTAAGACCCGCGTCAAGAAACACTCGTCCTGTTTCCTGACAAACCTAACCTAACCACATTTTTGAATATTTATAAATTATTTACATATTTTTAAAAAATCCCATTAAAAATCTTTAAAAATCAATATTATTATAGAATATTTCATATTATTTTTCAAAAAATACATGAAACATTAAAAAGCACAGATAAATGTGCTATTTTTTTCAAACTAGGAACCCGTTTCTTCTTCAAGGAATCGAGGGTTTCCGATCCCACTAGACCAAAGAGTTTTACGTTCCCATTAGACTAAAGAGTTTCCGATACCATTAAACCAAAGAGCTTTTCGATCCCATTACACCAAAGAGTTTCCGATCCCACAACCACAATTAAGTGAGTACAACTAGGTGAGTACACGCTACTTACACAAAGACACACGGATACACACTACTCACACACAGACACACACTACTCACACACAGACACACACTACTCACACACAGACACACACTACTCACACACAGACACACACTACTCACACACAGACACACACTACTCACACACTTGCATCTTGTAGAAGTGTTGCTGCCAACACAACGTGAGGCTCTCGTGCTTCCCTTCTTCGTTTACTAAGTCAGCAATTCTTGAATCGCCTCGTTAAGACTCCACGTGATTAAGGATGACACGATTTATTACCGATCCTGGACGGGACTGGCCCGTCTTGCGTGAGAATGGATCACAGTAAATTAGAGTTGATTAAGGATAAGCTTCCTATTAAGGATGATAGGCATCTATGGATAACTGGGATATAAAGTGGAAGAAAGAGGGAACTACGTATTTTGTTTGTTAGGAGACAGGGAGAAAAACTTCTCCTAGCGATGGTCTTGGTCATATTATAAGATTTTGGTCACATGACCGAGGTCTTTAGATGGCTTACCGGTCCATACTGAACCATAAAGATTTTAATAAACTTTTCACATATGATTAAAAAAATGTGAAAGAATTTCACATCATTAGATGTGATATTGACGGCTTGACAAAGCTCCTGGAGAGAGAAACATTGCCACAATAACATGTCGCATTAGTTGCACTTGTGTCCTTGAACCTAACACATCATAAAACGTACTCTGGCAGTGAGTAAAATGTCTAATCCAAAAGACCTGTGACTGACATGAAGTTTTTTTTTTAAATGCAGTAAATATATTCTTGACTCGGATAAGATAGATCTCACAGGAGAACGTGGTCTGACAAAGGTTAATGTGGTACTTTACATATCTGTCGTAAGTATAGACTTGTGTGTGAATTCACTGGGTCAAGTCTACCTCGTTCTTCAATTAGGTGAGTCTCCTGCGAAGCAAAGATCTGGACCTTGGTCTCAGCAGACCATCAAGAATCTCCGGGTTGCTTTAAAAGATTTGGAACTTGGTCCTGCGTGCGGACTCCTGAGTTAGACCAGCATGTCCACGACTCTCTCTCTCATTTTCTATTTTATTTCTCTGTCCCACATTCTCTCTCTCTCTCTCTCTCTCTCTCTCTCTCTCTCTCTGGGTGTTGTTAATCAATAATTCAGCTTTATGTTCAATACTTATCCATAATTTTTGAAGGCAGACATCAGCATAAAATAACATTATTTAACAGACACTTCAGACCTTGTTAGCTTCATGAGAATTATGAAAGAGCCATACAAACTTCATTACACTGCCCGACACACAACCCTATACCAGGAACACAAATAGGAAACTTAGTAACTGAAAAAAAAACAAGGAAATGCCTACACCATACTATTGAAAAAAATTGGGTTACAGATGTATGACACTGACGACAATACAATAGAAACATTTTTTTCAAACATTTGCTGGTAAATTACACTTGTGTATACATGTGTACACACAGACTTATCCTAACAACAACTAATATAATAGGAGGTGTCTACCATGCATCAATGAGAGATGCATAGCACGTACCAAGAGGATCTCCCTAGCATGAACAACGGGAATTAGCGTACAGGGAACAGCCTAGCACAGACCAGTATAACATGAGCTTGCACTGCACCAACCTCTCCCATATATCACTTAACAATCCCATTCTTTTATTCTCCTCCGGGCTTAAGGCAGCACCACACCACAACAGCCTAGACTCTCTACTACCGCATCCTTTTGAAGCAAATTGCGCCTCAGAGAAACTGAGATGAGATGCTGTGGAAAAATCTTGAAGAGAGAAGACGCCAGCAGGTGGTGAAGACAGCAGACTGTCCTCACCATATATATATATATATATATATATATATATATATATATATATATATATATATATATATATACATACAAATACCATATTTGTATAGAAATCAACCAAACACCGGAATCTATCTAAATTTGAACTGAAAACCGGAAACCATAAAGCCCACAAAAAAACAACAAAGAAGAACCCTCAAAGCACACATTGTTCTTACTATGCGAAGCGCTAAACCCAAGAGTTTCATTCAGGGCAAGGAGTGCCGGAGACTCCTTACTTCGTCTGCCAATCATGAGACATAACCACACTCAAATCCCTCTGTCGTCACTGTTCCTGAGAGGAAATATAATTGGTGAGAATAAAGAGCTGTGGAGCTTCTCTTTTGCAAAAGCTTGAAGGAAGCGCTCTCAGGCAGCTTGGTGAGGGCTGGTGATTACACAAATTAAATGCTAATGATCTTAATAAGGGAGTGAGCCTCGCTGGATGATGCTAACTACCCTCCTCTGTTTACTTACTAAAGATTTCTGAAGCATGGAGAGCGTCTGATTACCTCAACCAACTTTCATTATTGACTTACCTGGTGGGAGAGAGAGACTTACAATGTGTCCTTGTAAGACTTGTAAAAAACCTCAGCTTTGATCTTTACTATATGTCCTTTAAGGACTTTTAAAAGCTTACCTTTGGTCTCTTTTATGTCTCTGTAAGACTTGTGAAAGCTCACCTTTAACCTCTATGTGTCCTTGTAAGACTTGTAAAAGCTCACCTTTGCCTTGTATTGTGTGTCTTGTAAGACTTGTGAAAGCTCATCCTCTAGCTCTAGCAAGCAGCCACAGAAATAAAGTCCTGGACAAAGGATATAACTCACCTGAAGGACTTCATGAGCACAGACTTAAGAAAGCGGCGGCTGTGAAGGCTACAATAGGAAAGGATAATTTTGGAACAAGTGCAGCCTAAGTGATGATTATGGCCTATAACAGAGAGAGAGAGAGAGAGAGAGAGAGAGAGAGAGAGAGAGAGAGAGAGAGAGAGAGAGAGAGAGAGAGATAGCTGTTGGTGTCAGCAAGGCGTAAACTTCTTGAGCGTTCTGAAAGTTATTGGAAAAGGAGTATCCAGTTACACCCCCCCCCACACACACATATAAGCTGTGACTCGACCCCTGCAACCACAACTAGGTGAGTACACACACAAACCAAGTGCAAAGTCATGAAGATTGGGGAAGGGCAAAGAAGACCGCAGACGGAGTACAGACTAGGAGGCCAAAGACTACAAACCTCACTCAAGGAAAAGGATCTTAGGGTGAGTATAACACCAGGCACATCAACCAAATAACTGCTGCAGCATACGGGCGTCTAGCAAACCTAAGAACAGCATTGCGACATCTTAATAAGGAATCATTCAGGACCCTGTACACCGTGTACATTAATTCCATATTGGAGTATGCAGCACCAGTTTGGAACCCACACCTAGCCAAGTATGTAAGGAAATTACAGAAAGTGCAAAGGTTTGCAACAAGACTAGTCCCGGAGCTAAGGGGCATGTCCTACGAGGAGAGGTTAAGGGAAATCGACCTGACGACACTGGAGGACAGGAGAGATAGGGGGAATATGATAACGACATATAAAATACTTAGAGGAATCGACAAGGTGGACAGAGACAGGATAATCCAGAGATGGGACACAGCAACAAGGGGTCACAGTTGGAAGTTGAAGACTCAGATGAATCACAGGGATGTTAGGAAGTATTTCTTCAGTCACAGAGTTGTCAGGAAGTGGAATAGTCTGGGAAGTGATGTAGTGGAGACAGGATGCATACATAGCTTTAATAATAGGTATGATAAAGCTCATGGCGCAGGAAGAGTGACCCAGTAGCGGCCAGTGAAGAGGCGGGGCCAGAAGCTGTGACTCGACCCCTGCAACCACAACTAGGTGAGTACACACACACACACACACACACACAGGTGTTTGAGAGCGTAAGAGGAGCAGGAAATTGAGTAAACACTTGAAATATCAGGTGTCTGTGAAGCTTTATTATTATTATTATTATTATTATTATTATTATTATTATTATTATTTATTATATATGAAGGTTTGATTCTCCGTTCGCTAATCGCCGGATGTCAAAAGTTATAATATCTGTCGGAGGAAATCGCGCGTGTATTTTCGGAAAGTTTGAATACATTTTTGTAGATTTAGAATATAATAAAAATATACGTTTATTTTTTAAACCATTTCTCATTTCTAGGGAAGTAAAATTTCATGGTAATGAAAAGGTTAAAATAAGGCATGGTAAAAGGCAATGAATCTCAGGGGCAAGATAAGAAAGTCTGTTAATATTCCATCAGCTAAAAAAAAAAAAAAAGATGTTAAAATTAAACGACTTTTTAGGATTCTGAAAACACACGAGTCTGACACAGCCTCAGGTGTTGTGTAATTACTGGGATGATAATAGTGAGGCCACCTGGCCAGCTGCCTGGGCCACAACCACCACCCTCACCAGCTGCCTGGGCCACCATCACCACCTGGCCAACTGCCTGGGCCACCACCACTACCTTAACCAGCTACCTGGACCACCACCACCACTACCTTAACCAGCTACCTGGACCACCAACACCACCACTACCTTAACCAGCTACCTGGACCACCACCACCACTACATTAACCAGCTACCTGGACCACCACCACTACCTTAACCAGCTACCTGGACCACCACCACCACTACCTTAACCAGCTACCTGGACCACCACCACCACCACTACCTTAACCAGCTACCTGGACCACCACCACCACTACATTAACCAGCTACCTGGACCACCACCACTACCTTAACCAGCTACCTGGACCACCACCACCACTACCTTAACCAGCTACCTGGACCACCACCACCACCACTACCTTAACCAGCTACCTGGACCACCACCACCACCACTACCTTAACCAGCTACCTGGACCACCACCACTACCTTAACCAGCTACCTGGACCACCACCACCACTACCTTAACCAGCTACCTGGACCACCACCACCACCACTACCTTAACCAGCTACCTGGACCACCACCACCACTACCTTAACCAGCTACCTGGACCACCACCACTACCTTAACCAGCTACCTGAACCACCACCACCGCCTTGACCAGCTGCCTGGGCCTAAATATATATATTTTTTTAATTTTCTTAATGAATATAGTTAAAGACTTTCAACAGTTAGCTAGAGAAGCTTAGCATTTTTTTTTTACATTTTCACTGACATGATCTTTCAGTAACTTTTTTCTTCATAACAACTCCTAGATCTCTCTGTTTCCTACTTTAAATATTTTAGTGTGTGTGTGTACAGGAGGTGTGTCTATTTCTTAGTGTATATTCACTGGCAGATGTCTCTCAGTGTACCAACATCACCGGAAGCTAATATTTTCCAATGAATAATACTACTTGTTCTCTGGTATTTGGGATTAAGGCCTTAATGATCAGATGTAATCGATACGCTATTAAGCTAACCCACACACACACACAAACACACAGGCAACGCGCATTTATTTATTAGAATCCTATCTACCCCAACAGCCTGGCTATGTGAGTGTGTGTTGCTACCAGCCGGTGATGAAGATAGATGAACAAAAGATAGTGAGGAGGCTGCATCTAGGTTGCTGTAGTTGAGATGCTTCTATCCCGCCCCATCACCACTGCTGCTCCCTTCACCATGTGACGTTCATTGATGTGTTTCATGCTAGGAAATGGAGGGGATGGAAAATCTTTGTGTGGCAAAGTGGGAAGATGGATCTTCAACTTTCTAACCAATCGAACACAAAGAGTAGTGGTAAACAGTGTTAAATCGGAAGCTGCCATAGTGAAGAGCTCTGTTCCACAAGGCACACTACTCGTCCCTATCCTGTTCCTCATCCTCATATCAGACATACACAGAGATGTAAACCACAGCATGAGACTGTCGACTATTGAGGACACGATTAACCTCCAAGAATATATAAACCAAGTTTTCCAATGGGCAACGGAAAACAATATGATGTTCAATGAAGACAAATTCCAATTACTCCGTTATGGAAAACTGTAGGAGATAATAATTAGAAATGAGTATACTACAAACTCTAATCATACAATAGAGCGAAAAAAATAATGTGAGGGACTTGGGAGTGGTAATGTCTGAGGATCTCGCTTTCAAGGATTACAACAGTGCCACGATCGAAGGATAGGATGGATAATGAGAACGTTCAAAACAAGAGATGCCAAGCCAATGATGATCCTTTTCAAATCACTTATTCTCTCTAGGCTGGAATACTGCTGTACATTAACATCTCCATTCAAGGCAGGTGAAATTGCAGATCTAGAGAATGAACAGAGAACCTTTACTGCACATATAAGTTCCGTCAAACACCTCAGCTACTGGGAACGCTTGGAAGCACTTGACTTGTACTCGCTGGAACACAGGCGAGAGATGTCATAATCTACACTTGGAAAATCCTAGAAGAAATGGTCCCGAATCTGCACACAGAAATCACTCCCTACGAAAGCAAAAGACTGGGCAGGCGAGGCAAAATACCCAAAATGAAAAGTAGGGAGGCCATTGGTATCCGGGGCCCAAGTCTGTTCAACAGCCTCCCACCATTCATAAGGGGAATTACCAATAGGCTCCTGGCTGTCTTCAAGAGGGAGCTGGACGGATACTTAAAGTCAGTGTCGGATCAGCCGGGCTGTGGTTCGTACGTTGGACTACGTGCGGCCAGCAGTAACAGCCTCGTTGATCAGGCCCTGATCCAAGGGGAGGCCTGGTCGTAGACCGGGCCGCGGGGGCGTTGATCCCCGGAATGCCCTCCATGTAGACTCCAGGCGTGTATGTTTTATTCACCAAGTTGTGTTTGCGAGGGTCGAGTCTTAGCTCCTGGCCCCGCCTCTTCAACCACAATCGGCAGCATTATTGGCTCCTGGGCCCTACCATAACTACTCTTGAAACTGTGCACTGAGTTACTTCTACCACTTCCTTATTTAACGCATTTCCTAACATCTCTGTGCTCATCTCTATTTTTTGTTTCCTTTTTGTGACCTCTTGCCTCTATTTCTCTCATTAAAAAAAAAAAAAAGTATAGCCATAAGTGCTCTGCCAAACCTCTGAGTATCTTGTATGTCGTAATCGTGTCTCCTCTAATCCTTCTTTCTTCTAAATTCATTAAGTTCAGTTCCTTCAGTCCCTCTTCATAACTCAATCCCCTCAACTCTGGAACTAGTCTTGTTGCAAACCTTTTCACATTTCCTAGTTTTCTTATACAGGTGAGGGCTCCATGCTGGTGCTGCATACTCCATGATGGGCCTAACATATGTTGTCTAGAGAGTCCTAAAAGACTACTAAAGTTTCCGAAGGCAATTCTGAGATTAATTATCCTCGCACATGCTACAGATGCTATTCGATTTATGTGCACCTCTTGTGATATGTTGGGTGTAATGTTTACTCCAGGATCTTTCTCACTGGGTGATATCTGTAGTTCATCGCCTCTCAACCTTTATTATTTCGCCTCTCTTTATCTCCAATTTTTATGACCCTGCACTTGCTAGGATTAAACGCCAGTAACCTCCTGTGTGACCATACTTGTAATTTATCCAGGTCCACGTATGGCCTATCTTTATCCCGCTAAGTTTGGCAGGTCATTAACGTACATTATTCATAATAGAGGCCCTAGAAATGACTTCTAACATTTTCCCTTCCTGAAACATCTGCCCCTACTATCACCCTGTCTTGTTTACCTCGTATCCCCGTGTGTTCTAATTTGTGACTCAATCTCTGGTGGTGTATAGTGTCAAATGCTTTCCTACAGTCCTGGAATATGCAGTCAACCCATCCTTATCCTTCTTGCTTGATGTTACTCTGTCGTAGAACTCGAGTAGGTTAGTGATGCAAAACTTACTTTCACTAAATTCGTGCTGGCCTTCTGTAAAAAAAAAAAAAAAGTTCCAAGTCTCTAGATATTCAACCACTCTTTTTCTCAGTATGTTTTCCAATACTCTGCACAGTATACATGTCAGTAACACTGCCTATAATTCAGTGTCTCGTGTCTGTTAACATGCATAATGAGATCACTTTTACAGATTTTTCAGGTGTACGGTACGTCCTGTCTCCAGTGACATGTTGTTGATCATTGCTATAGGTTCATACAGTTCTCCCGCTCTTTCTTTCAATATCCATGGTGATATGAAGCCACGTCTCATAGCTTTTTATGTGCCTAAATCTTCGCATAGTGTGTGTGTGTATGTGTGCTTGCCTGCTTGCTTTCGTGCATAAGCATAAGTATCGAGCTCTAGCTCTTGGGGCACCGAATCTTAGCCATAATGTGATGGCTGTGTTGCATCACCAGCCACACGGGATATGCATTATTTACGTTATAATTTATATATGAAGTTATTATCCATTATTTTATTCCCTGGTGCGCTGCACTCCCTCACGCTCACCAAGGTCATATATATGTCGAGCTTTTTACCCACAGGTGGCTGACTTAGCTGATTCAGCAAGCATCGTTCCACCAAACGAACCCAGCCTAAGTTTATTGCTGCGATAACTCTACGAAAATAAGTTGTACCTCGGGAAATTAGTGTTTAGGTTGAATACTATTAAATTAATGCTGACATTACATACCCAAGGGTAGAAAAAATATATTGAATTATAATTTTTTTAACAAAATTAGGCCAGATTACTAAATTAGCTTTTGTATAAAATGAAAAAAATGGTTTTATATATATATATATATATATATATATATATATATATATATATGTCGTGCCGATTAGGTAAAACTGGTCAATTAGAACTCATCTAAAATTAAGTCCTTTCTAAAATTTTCTCTTATACGTTTAAAGATATATATTTTTCATTTATGTTAATGTAAGAATTTGTAATTTTGTACCAAGAGAAACTTTGAAAACCTACCTAACCTTATTACAACAAGCGCAATTTAATTTAGCCTAACCCAACTAAATATATTTTAGATACGTTAACATTAATTTAATAATAAACAAACACAATGAAATATATTATTTTCGTTATGTTCAGAATGATTTTGGCGAAATTATTGCATACACAAATTTTCACTTGTCTTATATGGCAAGGTGAGCGTTGCTATTTAAGCCAAAATTGCAAGTTTTACCTAATCTGCACGACATATATATATATATATATATATATATATATATATATATATATATATATATATATATATATATATATATGTCGTGCCGATTAGGTAAAACTGGTCAATTAGCAAGAACTCATCTAAAATTAAGTCCTTTTTAAAATTTTCTCTTATACGTTTAAAGATATTGTTTTTCATTTATGTTAATGTAAGAATTTATAATTTTGTACCAAGAGAAACTTTGAAAACCTACCTAACCTTATTACAACAAGCGCAATTTAATTTAGCCTAACCCAACTAAATATATTTTAGATACCTTAACATTAATTTAATAATAAACAAACACAATGAAATATATTTATTTCGTTATGTTCAGAATGATTTTGGCGAAATTATGCATACACAAATTTTCACTTGTCTTATATGGCAAGAGAGCTTGTATTTAGCCAAAATCGCAAGTTTTACCTAATCGGCACATATATATATATATATATATATATATATATATATATATATATATATATATATATATATATATATATATATATGTCTTGCCGAAATGGTAAAACTTACGATTTTAGCTTAAATAGCAACGCTCTTCTTGCCGAATAAGGCAAGCGAAAATTTGTGTATGCAATAATTTCGCAAAAATCATTCTGAACTTAACGAAAAATATATATTTCATTGTGTTTGTTTATTATTAAATTATTGTAAACTTATCTAAAATATATTTAGTTAGATTAGACTAATTTAAATTGAGCTTGTTATAATAAGGTTTGGTAAGTTTTCTAAGGTTCTTTCTAGTACAAAATTATTAATTTTTACATTAACAAATGAAAAAAAATATATCTTAAAACGTATGAGTTCTTGCTAATTGACCAGTTTTACCCATTCGGCACGACCCACAGGCCATTCGGATTGGTGTTGCTCTTCGTCTAGCCGCCCCCATACTCACCGAACATAGGTGTATTTGCGGCAGGGCGACGGCTGATCAATTCGGACTTCATGGTCTCGTGTGTCACACATCAGAAGGGAAGTATGCTAGACATGAGGAGGTCAATGACATCATAAAGAGAAGATTCGCCACAGCCCGTTGCCCAGCTCAACGGGAACCCCAAGTGCAGAGGTCTGATGGAAGTCAAAAGCGTCCTGATGGAGCCACTATGCTACCCTGGAAGGATGGTAAGCAGATTGCTTGGGACTACACCTGTGCTGCCACATTGGCAGACACCTACTTGCCATACTCCTTAACCGAAGGGGGTGGAGCTGCCAGCCACAGGGAGACCCAGAAGACTCGCAAATATGAAGGCCTTCCCCCTTGCTATAACTTCATCCCAATAGGGTCGGAGACCCTTGGAGCATGGGGCAAGTGTGCTCAAAAGTTTCTCAAAGAGCTGGGTGAGAAACTCATCATAGAAACCAGGGACCACAGGGCGACCAGCTTCCTCTTTCAGAGACTCAGTGTGGCGATCCAGAGGGAAAATGCCTGCAGCGTTCTGGGCACGCGGCCCACTGCCGGGGAGCTGGACGAAGTATTTGACATGTAGCTCTGAGTTGTTATCTATGTTGTTTTACTCCCTATGTATTTTGTCTTGAAATAAAGTTTGTATAAAAAAGATGGGGGTGGTAGGGGAAGTGGAATATTCAAATGGCTTCAGAAAGAAATCTAAATATTCTCCCTTGAAGTCTTTTTATCCACTTCTCCGAGGCAATGGGTCCCACAATTTACACAAGAGGTGGACCCCATCATATATATATATATATATATATATATATATATATATATATATATATATATATATATATATATATATATATATATATATATATATATATATAATCCAATACATTCTAATACGAAGTCTAATACAGAATCAAATTATTAGTTTATTGCTTAGATAATATATATTAGACACTTTGTTAGATTATATGTCTTAGATTCTATTACGTATAATATAATAAAACAAAATATAGTACAATTTCAATTTCTTGAAGGTGGAGACCCAAGTCTTGATGCTGCTGAAAGGTTTTTGATCCAAGAAGTCGCAGCTGTCTGCTCGTTCTTCAGATCAAACCTAGGAACTTCTCCACCCCTCCCATTCTTCAAGCACTATGTGACCCGCACGGGTTTAGCACTTTCACGAACATAGTAATAACAACAACAACAATAATAATAATAATAATAATAATAATAATAATAATAATAATAATAATAATATTATTATTATTAGTTTAGGGGCTGGAAAGAACTCATCTTTTATTTTTATTTCAAACACCAGCAAGCTGTCTATACACCAGCAACAACACCTATCACTTGTAAAAATAGATAATAGCAAAAAAAAACAAAAAACTTATTTTTCAATCGACTGTGGCGTCCTGGCCAATCAACGGGTAGTATTTGAGTTGAGTAACGCGTCTGGCCAATCACCTCAGTGTAAACAAATGCGTATCGAATGTAATCAAAAGCGTGTTATTCCCATATATCGCCGGCGTAACGTTAAGTTACGTTAGGTTGTCTGAGTTTGGGTTAAGTTGGGTTTAGATTAGATTGCATTTTTTTTACCATTTCCGCGCAATTAAACTATGTTCCTGCAATAACTCGTTTAACATTGGACGTTTTAAGGAATAAATTATTGACTGATACATGAGCTGCAAAAAAAAAGAATGCGAGAATAAGAATTAAATCAGTGGAGGATCTCAAAAACAAAAGAGGGGACACAATCACGACATACCAAATACTTAGTGACACGACAAGGTAGACACGGATAGGCTCTATAATTTGGAATTAACAAGACGACTCATGTGATTCGAAATTCAACGCCTAAAACGGTAAAGAAGTGGGATGAACAGAACAATAACACACATGTGAAACATCTGGGCATCTTTATTTGTCGACGTTTCGCCCTCCAGTGGTTTTATCAAAACAATACACGGACGAAATGTGTTCTTCACCAACCCCAAGACTGTGGGACTGATTACTCCATCTTTTGTATATAGTTCTACTTTCTTCACATTATGTCCTTTGTATTGTATTGGTAAAGCCACTGGAGGGCGAAACGTCTACATGTTCATGTACAACAATGACACAACAGGAAAAACAATCGCAATTCAAGCGACGAATTGAACCGTGAAAGTGAACAACAAGTGCGGCTCTTAAGTGAACCAAAGTGAAAGTACAAGGTGAAAAAACCGGTAATGAAAGGTGAACAGCAGTTGTGTGATAGAGTAGAGGTGAACACGACTCAGGTTCAAATATAGACCTGACACAGTCATCTTCAAGTCAGTTGGCTGTAAGTTAATGGGAAGGGTGGGTGAGTTGGAACGACCCTTCCCTCTTTCCCCTCCCTCCTTCCTCTCATCTCCCCTCACTCACTTCCTCCTCGCAAACTCAAACAGGCAATTACAAAAAGGTAATTACAAACGATCGCAATCTCCAGAACCACAACAGACCTCCAGTCCTCACAGGTCACACCTGAACCACAACACACCACCAGTCCTCACAGGTCACACCTGAACCACAACACACCACCAGTCCTCACACCTGAACCACAACCCACCTGTCCTAACATCCTAATAAATGAACCAACCAATGTAGAGATAAATTTGGACATCAGATG
This sequence comes from Cherax destructor, assembly GCA_009830355.1. Taxonomy (NCBI): domain Eukaryota; kingdom Metazoa; phylum Arthropoda; class Malacostraca; order Decapoda; family Parastacidae; genus Cherax; species Cherax destructor. The sequence continues at coordinate 140,831 of WNWK01000835.1, forward strand.
GCAGCAGTGAGGTAACACCGGGTTGCCAAACCGTCGTGTGTGGAACACAGTTCATCAAACACCAGCAAGCTATCCATACACTAGCAACAATAGCTATCACTTGTAAAAATAGATAATAGAAAAAAAAAAAAAAACTTATATGCATATATATATATATATATATATATATATATATATATATATATATATATATATATATATATATATATATCCCGTCACGTCCATCAATTTATTCACATGGTGCTAACTTGATATAATCTGGGAATATTACATAGTTACGGGTGAGTGCCAACTCAGTCATCTCTCCGGTAGCAGTGTAGTGAGCTGGACAAAATTAGTTGAGTGTCACTGTTGACGTGGCTACTCATTGTATTAATTAATGTTTAGTGTTATGTCACGTTGATGAGTGACTGGTGGTGATGTTTGTGTTAACGATGAAATAAATGATTGGTGTTAACCTGTGGTGGTGGTTAATTATGCTTAGTGATTGTTACGATGAATGAGTGATCGGTGCTAAGCTATGTTAGTAATAAAGTATGATGAGTGACTAGTGTTTATCTATGATAAACAACGTTAATAACATGACAGTGAGTTGTGTGTTAGTTGATTTCTCCCCCTTTTCTCGCTCAATTATGACTTGATAACTACACAAGAAATGTGTTGCTTAACGAGTGTCTAAGCGAGTCTGACAATATCTACAGCAGAACAGAAAGGCTCAGTCATCCTAAACAATAAAACATGCTATCTTACCAACCTGTAACACTTTAAACTGCTGGAGACCTGGAAGGACTTGTTCACAGGTCTCCCCAGTCTTACCAGACCTTGTGACAGGAGAAACAAATCTTCTTCACAATCTGTATTTTATAACAGGGTAGTGAACTAGTTAACGAGACACAATATACGGTTAATTGCATTTTAGAGAACTGATAATGTCCCTGGTGGGCGAAACGTCTTCAAAATATAATGCCATCAACCTCATATTGTGTCTTATTAATATGCTGGCAGGTATATATATTAATGCAATAGAAATTAACAGTTAATGACAGTGGAAGTGGGCACTATGCAGGAATGAAAAGTAGATGCGACCAAGAGCTAGATCTCCCCATCCCAGAAAACTTAAATAATTGCACAGGTATACTGAGCGCTTCTTTTCATATGCTGTAAAGTGTTTTTATGAGGATAGTGAGGCTCAGGTTAGGGTGTGTAGGAGAAAGGGAGGTTACTTCCCGGTAAAAGTAGATCTTAAATAGGGATGTGTGATGTCACCATAGTTGTTTAACATATTTATAGATGGGTTTGTAAAAGAAGTAAATGCTAAGGTGTTGGGGAGAGGGGTGGGATTAAATTATGGGAAATCAAATACAAAGTGGGAGTTTGTATGATGATACTGTGCTTTTGGGAGATTCTAAAGAGAAGTTGCAAAGATTAGTGGACGAGCTTGGGAGGGTGTTTAAGGACAACTGAAAGTGAACATAGATAAGAGTAAGGTGATGAGGGTATTAAACAAGTTAGGAAAAGTAAAATTGGATATCACATTAGAGGAAGGGAGAATGGAAGAAGTGAATGTGTTCGGATATTTGGGAGTGGACTTATAATCATAATGCAATTTTCATTCACGCACACCCACTCAAATCCAACCCCTCTCACTCTTGTATTTATCCAACCTAAATTTGAAACTTCCCAAGGTTTTAGCTTCAATAATCCTACTAGGCAGACTGTTCCACTCATCAACAACCCTATTACCAAACCAGTACTTCCCTATATTCTTTCTAAATCTAAATTCATCTAATTTGAATCCATTATTGCGGGTTCTCTCTTGGAGGGATATCCTCAAAACCTTATTTATATCCCCTTTGTTAATACCCATCTTCCACTTATACACTTCGATCATGTCTCCCCTCATTCTTCGTCTTACAAGTGAATGTAAATTAAGAGATTTCAATCTTTCTTCATACGGAAGATTTCTAATGCTATTTATTAATTTAGTCATTCTACGCTGAATGTTTTCTAACGAATTCATATCCATTCTGTAATATGGAGACCAAAACTGAGCTGCGTAATCTAGGTGAGGCCTTACTAATGATGTACATCTGTTTGTGACTTGATAAAGCCCACTGTGTGGGCGAAACGTTGCCAATAAAGGATCACATTGTACTGCTTATGTGTTTATATTTCCAATGATGTATAAAGCTGTAATATAACCGCTGGACTTCTGTTGCTTACGCACGTGTACGCACTGCTGTCTAGGTTTAAGGTCGCTGCTCACCATAACCCCCAAGTCCTTTTCGCAATCTGTATGACTAACTTATAAAATCAATTTTTCATGCCCCTCTGAAAATTCTATCCAGACAGACTCTGTATGTGTTATTTCAGACGTTATACCCGTTTTTATGCAACAGTTCAAGCTATCTCGGACACACAGTGCCACCCCACCCCCCTTGCCGATACTTCTATGTACTTGGAACAATTTAAAATCCTGAATGTGACAGTCAGCTGGCATGTCCCGATTTTTCGCATTAAACCACGTCTCAGTTATGGCAAATACATCACTGTTACATGCACTAGCAACTAATCTCAACTCGTCCATCTTATTCCTAGCACTACGACTATTAGTATAATATATGTTTAATTGCAGGCAATTCCTCATGCCTGTGTGTGTGTCTGTCTGTGTCTGTACTCACCTATTTGTGGTTGCAGGGGTTGATTCATAGCTCTTGGCCCTGCCTCTTCACTGATCACTACTAGGTGCTCTATCCCTGCTCCATGAGCTTTATCAAACCTCATCTTAAAACTTAAAAGACCCTGCTTTCTCTTTACCCTTCCTGCTCATTTCTGTTTTTCCACTATACCTATTACTGTCCTTGTCATCTAGTGCCACTGGGTTTCCAATATCCACCTCATTCTACCTATTACTAGTTCTTCTAGAATTCATAATATTACTACACTGGGACTTAACTGTTTTCCCCCAAAAACCCATACCACTAACTTTTTCTAGTTTAAAGCCCTAACAGCTCCTTCCACTGCAGTTGCCACACCCTAACCTGAGCTTCACTATCCTCATAAAAACTCTTTACATCATTTAGTAACTTACAACCTATTCCATACACTTGCAACATCTGCCACATTGCTCCCCTATCCACCCTATCATAAGCCTTTTCTAAATCCCTAAATGCAATGAAAACTTCCCTAACTTTTTCTAAATATTATTCACATAAATGCTTCAATGTAAACACTTGATCTACACATCCCCTACCCATTCTAAAGCCTCCTTGTTCATCTGCAATTCTACTCTCTGTCTTATCTCTAATTCTTTCAATAATAACCCTACTATACACTTTACCTGGTATATTCAGTAAACTTATTCCCTTATAATTTTTACAATCTCTTTTCTCCCCCTTCTTTTTATATAAAGGGCATATAGCAATAAAGTTAAATGTCTGAAAGATAAAAAAAAAAAATAAGATTTCACTTTAAACTTATAAAACTTTGCCTCAAGGCTAAGAAATTGGTGGCCAAGTCCATCATATTTGACCGTCACTTCCAAATTTTATCAAGAAGCCACAAAATTCACTTGAAGACCTCTTAAATTCTATCAGGGCCATAAAGTTTGATCTCTCTACACCACTAATGTTGGAAACACACACACGCACACACACACACACAAACACCTTCACACATACACCCAAACCTACACAGACAGACACACACACACACACAAACACCTACACACACACACACACACACACGCAAACACACACACACACACGCAAACACACACACACACACACACACACAAACACCTACACACATACACCCAAACCTACACAGACAGACACACACACACACACACACACACTCACACACATCACACACACACACACACAAACACACAAACAGACATACACCCAAACCTACACAGACAGACACACACAGAAACACACACACACACACACAAACACCCAAACCTACACAGCCAGACACACACACACACACACACACACACGACGTATAAAATACTGAGAGGAATCGATAAGGTGGACAGAGACAGAATGTTCCAGAAATGGGACACAGCAACAAGGGGACACAGTTGGAAGTTGAAGATTCAGATGAATCACAGGGATGTTAGGAAGTATTTCTTCAGTTACAGAGTTGTCAGGAAGTGGAATAGTCTGGGAAGTGATGTAGTGGAGGCAGGATCCATACATAGCTTTAAGAAGAGGTATAATAAAGCTCATGGAACAAGAAGAGTTACCCAGTAGCGGCCAGGAGCTATGACACGACCCCTGCAGCCACAATTAGGTGAGTACACACACACACACAAACACCCACACACACATACACCCAAACCTACACATACAGACATACACACAAAACACACAAACACCTACACACACACCCAAACCTACACACACACCCAAACCTACACACACAGACACACACACAAACACCTACACCCAAACCTACACAGACAGACACACACACACACAAAAACACACACACACAAACACAAATACACACACATACACACACGCAGTCGTAGAGCCAGAAATGAATATGCACAGGTAAGAAGGGAGGCCCAAAGACAATACGAGAATGACATAGCAGCGAAAGCCAAATCTGACCCAAAGCTGTTGAACAGCCACATCAGGAGGAGAACAACAGTCAAGAACCAGGTGATCAGGCTGAGGAAGGAAGGAGGGGAGGTCACAAGAAATGACCGCGAAGTGTGTGAGGAGTTCAACTTGAGATTCAAAGAAGTGTTCACAGAAGAGACAAAAGGGCCTCCAGAAAGGCGGAGAGGTAGGGTACACCATCAGGTGCTGGACATAATACACACAACTAAGGAGGAAGTGAAGAGGCTGCTAAGCTAGCTAGATACCTCAAAGGCGATGGGGCCGGATAACATTTCTCCATGGGTCCTGAGAGAGGGAACAGAGGAGCTATGTGTACCACTAACAACAATCTTCAACACATCTATCGAAACAGGGCAGCTACCTGAGGTATGGAAGACAACAAATGTAGTCCCAATTTTTAAAAAAGGAGACAGGCACGTAGCACTAAACTACAGACCAGTGTCACTGACATGTATAGTATGCAAGGTCATGGAGAAGATTATCAGAAGAGTGGTGGAGCACCAAGAAAGGAATGAGCTTATCAACGACGGCCAACACGGTTTCAGGAACGGGAAATCCTGTGTCACAAGCCTACTGGAGTTCTACGACAGGGTGGCAGCAGTAAGACAAGAGAGAGAGGGGTGGGTAGATTGCATATTCTTGGACTGTAAAAAGGCGTTTGACACAGTTCCACACAAGAGATTAGTGCAGAAGCTGGAGGACCAGGCAGGAATAACAGGGAAGGCACTACAATGGATCAGGGAATACCTGTCAGGAAGACAGCAGCGAGTCATGGCACGTGGCGAGGTGTCAGAGTGGGCGCCGGTGACGAGTGGGGTTCCACAGGGGTCAGTCCTAGGACCGGTGCTGTTTCTGGTATTTGTGAACGACATGACGGAAGGAATAGACTCCGAAGTGTCCCTGTTTGCAGATGATGTGAAGTTGATGAGAAGAATTCAATCGGACGAGGACCAGGCAGAACTACAAAGGGATCTGGACAGGCTGCAAGCCTGGTCCAGCAATTGGCTCCTGGAGTTCAACCCCACCAAGTGCAAAGTCATGAAGATTGGGGAAGGGCAAAGAAGACCGCAGACGGAGTACAGTCTAGGGGGCCATAGACTACAAACCTCAATCAAGGAAAAAGATCTTGGGGTGAGTATAACACCAGGCACATCTCCTGAGGCGCACATAAAACCCAAAAAACTGATGCAGCATAGGGCGCCTAGCAAACCTAAGAACAGCATTCGACATCTTAATAAAGAATCGTTCAGGACCCTGTACACTGTGTACGTTAGGTCCATACTAGAGTATGCAGCACCAGTTTGGAACCCACACCTAGCCAAGCACGTAAAGAAGCTAGAGAAAGTGCAAAGGTTTGCAACAAGATTAGTCCCGGAGCTAAGGGGTATGTCCTTCGAGGAGAGGTTAAGAGAAATCTACCTGACGACACTGGAGGACAGGAGAGATAGGGGGGACATGATAACGACATATAAAATACTGAGAGGAATTGACAAGGTGGACAGAGACAGAATGTTCCAGAGATGGGACACAGCAACAAGGGGACACAGTTGAAAGTTGAAGACTCAGATGAATCACAGTCATGTTAGGAAGTATTTCTTCAGTCACAGGGTGGTCGGGAAGTGGAATAGTTTGGGAAGCGATGTAGTGGAGGCAGGTTTCATTCATAGCTTTAAGATAAAGCTAATGGCGGAGAGAGAGTGACCCAGTAGCGGCCAGTGAAGAGGCGGGGCCAGAAGCTATGACTCGACCCCTGCAACCACAACTAGGTGAGTACAAACACAAACACACACATCCAATCACTTAGTATTACATTCATGGAAAATAACTAAAACACGACGAGTAGGGATGGTTGGTTTACTGAGTTGAAAGCTTATTGACTCCACGAGGGTCATTAAGACTTCATGTAACCTGCCCACCATCAGTCAAGCAGACTTAATCCCTAAAATGGAGAATAAACTGAACCCTCGGTGTATATACACTGATATACACACTTCTCGGTGTTATGTAAATAACCGTGCCAATAAGCAATCAAAGTATATACATTCATATATTTTACTTCATTAAATTACCAGCCTATACAAATTTATGGGAGTATATCAACGATTGTGAGCAGGATGTCACGACCCAAGATACTGATGCTATTAATCTTTCATATTCTTTAGTAATTTTAATAAATGTACGATTTGTGTGTTTGATCTGAGTAAGATGTCTTGCCATGGATAAACTATGTAAGATGTCTTGACATGAATAAACTATGTAAGATGTCTTGACATGAATAAACTTTGTAAGATGTCTCGACATGAATAAACTATGTAAGATGTCTTGACATGAATAAACTATGTAAGATGTCTTGACATGAATATACTATGTAAGATTTCTTGACATGAATAAACTATGTAAGATGTCTTGACATGAATAAACTATGTAAGATTTCTTGACATACATAAACTATGTAAGATGTCTTGACATGAATAAACTATGTAAGATGTCTTGACATACATAAACTATGTAAGATGTCTTGACATGCATAAACTATGTAAGATGTCTTGACATGAATAAACTATGTAAGATGTCTTGACATACATAAACTATGTAAGATGTCTTGACATGCATAAACTATGTAAGATGTCTTGACATACATAAACTATGTAAGATGTCTTGACATGCATAAACTATGTAAGATGTCTTGACATGAATAAACTATGTAAGATGTCTTGACATACATAAACTATGTAAGATGTCTTGACATACATAAACTATGTAAGATGTCTTGACATGCATAAACTATGTAAGATGTCTTCACATGAATAAACTATGTAAGATGTCTTGACATACATAAACTATGTAAGATGTCTTGACATGAATAAACTATGTAAGATGTCTTGACATGAATAAACTATGTAAGATGTCTTGACATGAATAAACTATGTAAGATGTCTTGACATACATAAACTATGTAAGATGTCTTGACATACATAAACTATGTAAGATGTCTTGACATACATAAACTATGTAAGATGTCTTGACATACATAAACTATGTAAGATGTCTTGACATGGTCAAAGTTATGACGAGGTCTGACTTTTACTTTGATAGAAGACGTCATGACCTAGATCAAACGTGACGAGAAAGACACGTCTCCAAGACGTAGGAGGCATCTTAACAAAAGACGTGTAAGAGAAAAATCGAAAGTGGTTGGGTCACTTACCTTTGCTCCTCTCCTCCTCCTCCTCGCTCCACACCTTCGCCCATTTGCATCTTTCCTTATCCTTCTTCCCCCACCTCCCCCTCACCTTACTTAGGCTTTGGTCATAGTTACGTTATCGAAGAGTCGCACACGTGTCTTTGTCATCAGTCCGTCGCAAACTGTCGTAACCGGAGTAAGTTGAGATGAGACTTAACTTGAGTAAGTTGGGATAACACTTAAGCAAGCTGTCTTAACTTGAGTAAGTTGTGATAACACTTAATCAAGCTGTCTTAACCTGAGCAAATTGTGGTGAGACTTGGGCAATATTTTAATATCACTTTGTATGTTATATCAGTAGTCTCTGGTAGACGAGGAAGGTGTGTTGCTTTAGTGGCATCGTAATCAATACTGTACATTGTATATTGTGCTGTTATAATGAACAGGAATTCTAGATGAATACATTATGTTATGTTTAACTTACAGAGTGAGAGAGAGAGACAGTGTGAGTGTGAGAGTGATAGTGAGTTTAATTTGTATAACAATAATGTTTGATATACATAACTCTATCATGACAATGTTCCAGAGAAGTATGACACCACTACATCACATTAACCACTAACCAACAAACTAGAAATGAGAAGCAGACTTCTCAGTTCGTCGTGTACCACTATTAAGTCACTTCCAACAAGATAATGGTCTAGGACGAACCGAAACCCACATCCCCCATCTCAGATTTCTGGGTTTGTTGTTAACTGTTGTAGCCACTGTAATTGTTGCTTATTGCTCAGTACAGAATACGTCATGCATCTCAATATTAATACTGTTAGGAAAATTAGACTTGAGAAAATATAGTAAACTTATCATGCATAAAGCTGTGTACCTCGTGCCACTGTGTCAGTGCTCTCTAGAGAACAAGCAAAAAAAAAAAAAAAAAAAGGAGTGTAACGCCTATCAACTTCACAAGTGTTATTAAGACTCTACGTAACTTTTTTTTCACCACCAGCCAAGAATACTTTAATCCCTAAAATAGGGGATTAAAGTCAACTCTCAGTGTATACATCTAGTGTTGTGTCATTATGCTGTCTTCAACCTAGGCAACGTTGACTGATTTTACAATGGTATTACTGAGCAACTTTGTAATTATTTGAGGCTGGCAAATGTGTCTCCACTGTGATCTCTGAAGCAAACATGCACTTTGAGAGGTTCATTATTGTCATGCTCACGGAGATGCGTTAACTCTCGTACAGGTCATGAAAGGCCTGGGAAATGAGAGGTAATGTATTCACTTTCAAGGAAGGGAGGGAGGGAAGCTTCTGCAGTTTGACAAGACATCTTGGTCAGGTTATATA